>JAKXYG010000051.1:0-600000 GCA_025895645.1 Cardicola forsteri | reverse complement strand
TTTTTAAAGGATCGGTCGACTCATTGTATAATTGTTTGTTGGTTTCTAGAATAAAACTATATTATAATTGTCTATTTAATTCAACAGCAACCGGACGAATCAAAATTTAAACTTGTTGTTTCCAATCTGAAACAATTGCAAGAACTATTGACCAACTTGCGTCAATCACCTTTGGATAATCAAGACAAATCACACGTTGAGGTAGATGACACCAAGCAGTTGACTTCCCAGCCAGATTGTGATGACGGCGATGATGATTGTGATGCAGCTGGCGGCTCCGCATCTGATGTTGGTTGTAATGATTCTAATAGCTTGGCTAGTAAGAAGAAAAAAAGACGCTTGAATGATGGTTCTACCAAACTCAAAAAAGTATGTTATTGATTTATTTTGAAAAGAGTTAGATGGATGTTTGCCAATTGGCAAAAAATGGTCACTGCTGAAATTAAAATTTCTTAATTGAACAATGTCATTTAGAAACATACTCATAGTAGTATTGGTGACTGGATTAGGAATATTCGAGAATATAATGAAGCTTTTTGGATATACACTGAGCGTTTTCGAGAATTAAGTTCGATTTAGCTGACATTGGCGGATCTGACTCGAATCCATCTATATACTGTTGTGAGACTGGCGTTCTAGCCACTTCTTCTACTGAAGAGAGCGACAACACTATCAAATCAACATTTTTTTAAACGAAAACTCCCAATTCTGTTTAAGTAGCGTAGAACCTAAACGAATCCGTATTATACTTTAAATGAAAGCGTGTTATTTAAATTTCTTTTTTTTTCCAATTTTAGAAATCCGAAAAATCTTCAATTTCTAACAAAAAAGCTGTTCAATATATGGAGTCATTGATTCATAATTTGGAAACCTTACATACCGAATTAATGGACATGGAAAGTTATTGTATCGACGCACAACAAATGTCTCGATTGCGTTTGCTTAAGGAAGTGGAAATTTACGAAGCAATTGAAGTGCGTTTGTGGCATATGTACCTTGATTCTCATGTTATTTATTCCCCCATGTTTATTTCTAAAGCAAAAGGGTTTTGTAATAATAATAATAATAATAATAGTATTATCATTATTATTATTATTATTAAAAAATAAATTAATATGCAAATTGAGAGAAGCAACTGTTATAACACAAAGCAATCATGTTATTTCAAGTATAACGAAAACCCAATAATTTTTTTCAGACACAAGGTTTATTTTTGACTTTCCTCAGATTGATTAAAAACTTTGCTAAAGATGGGATTCACAAATCATACTAGGTGTTTATTTTGTATTTGATGTGAATAATGCCTTTTCTTTTTTTGTCCGATACCATTAATTTGTCAAGGCTGTTATTGTTGTTTTTTATTCTTGTGATTAAAAAACGACATTTTTTATAGCTTTCATCAATGAGTTTGTTAATAATTTTGAAATGTTATGCATACTTATTCAGTTATTATAGTGATACACTATTTGACAACAAATTCTTTCAATTACGAGTAAAAATAATTGACAAATATTTTCAATTGTGAGAAAAGAGTGGATTGCAAAAACAAGCCAACAATTTGTTACTTGAAAACATTCTAATCTGTTTATATAATAGAAGAGAGTTCGAGTTTTTTCCAAAGTCGATGTTGTTTGATTTGGCACCACTGTATTGTAGACAATTAAGGATCTATCTATTTACATGCATAGTGTCTGTCTAAGCTCAAAATTATAAGATGACAATTAGATTCGCATCTTAATGTAAACCTGTTTCAAAATAAACGCAGTATGTTATCAATAATCTTATCCTTATTTGTTTGTTTTTCATGCATTTATTAGGCTAAAAAGAATTTGGCTTTACAAACAGTCAAACGCGAATCGGATATATTCGTTTCAATCATGCCGGCCCAAACCAGTGTAGATTTATCCAATGATCGCGCCGGGAGGCACATGCGTCGAGAACAACGCCAAATAGAATCAATGCTGCCTAGTCACCACGGTGACAGCTTGATCGATGATACTGCAGTTATCAATGATGATGACGACGAGGACGATGAGGATGAGGGAGATGATGATGATAATGACGAAGATTATATTATCGGCCGTAAGCAGAAAAAGCTGTTGCTTTGTGACAAATCCAAATTGCACCCACCGTCTAAGGCATCGACATTCGCCATTCGTGTCGATGTGACAGGCAAACCCAAATTGCCCATTTCGCGATTCCATTTGCCCATATTGAATGCACCCAAAATTCGTCGTTCGGCTTTACTGGAGCCCTCGACCAAAACCGTATCGATTTTGCCCAAACCTTGTCTAACGCAAGTATCAAAGATTAGCCGGTTGGTCAATCCCACCCCCATCGCTGTTGGAGGCGACAAACGTCATATTTTGACTGTCCAACCGTCGAAGGCACGGGTTTGGACCAATGGAATGCTGACTGCTTCGCCGCGAACCGGATCACCTGCATCTAAGAAGATTTATCGAGTGTATGACACACTGTTTACGGAAGACGTGAGGCCGGTCAAGATAGGACCCGATGGAAAGCTGGTATTTCTCGATCCCGATATGATTGGGGCCGATCACAAGCGACTAGCAGTTCAAATGATTGCGCGGTATCATCAACAGTCCAAGTTGAAAGACGGCGCACAATCGAGTAGCAATTCGGTGGTTGCGACTGGAACTAGCAGCGCTGGCGAGTCGGTTGTGAACCAGTTGAGTGAATGAGTTGTTGGCTTTTGAGAGTTTTGTACAGTACATTTGATTGATTTTCAAATGTTGGTTGCATTTATGGGTTATTCTTTTTCATCTGAAAATGTCGATTATTTTATCCATTTTTTTGACAAATGCTTATTTTGATGATGGACATTATTGTTTTTAGTGTTGAAGTTAAAGTTCGAAATGTCACTTTTTGTTGTTATTGGTGTGTGTACATATCGTAATAATGTGATTGAAATAAATTATTGTATATTCTTTTTTGGTATAAGGTTGCGAAATGTTTGAAAAAATTGTTTTTTATTAAATCCGATTTAAATTGTTTAGTAGATATAACTTCTAATACAATATTGCTATTTGAACCGGTGCCTCAGAGAAATACGGTTTATATCTTAATACTAAAAAACAGTGGTTTTAGCGAACGTTCCCTTTAGAAATCCAATCACTGTTAATAGTAACCCACTCCCTGTGGTTGACGAATTTACGGTCAGATAATAAAGGATCTAGCTCTTCAGAGATTCGGCGTCGTATTCGCCTCTCTGCTGCAGCCTTTGGGCGTTTAAGTAAACCTTTATGGAACAAAAGTAATATTTCTATTAAAACCAAGATTAGAATATATAAGCGTTTAGTGCGTTCTATTCTACTTTGTGCTTGCGGAACTTGGACTCTCACCTAAGTGGATACACAAAAGCCTGTTCATTTTGAGCAAAGTTTTTTAAGATCCACATGGTTTCGCTCATTGTCCTCTATTGAACACACTCATTTAATAACTAGTAAAATATTTCGATTATTCCAAGATATTTGTAAGTCTCTTAACATTTATTGGCCATGTATCTCTATCACAGTTAAAAAAAGACGATTAAAATGGATTTTACGTAAATCACCCACTCATCCAGCCAGAATAACTGTGGAAGCCGATCCATTACCCGGATGGAAAAGAAGGCTAGGAGGCTAACGGAAAATTTTGACGGACATTGTAGCACGCGAACTCAGTCCTTTTATTTATGCTAAGCTCTCTCGTCCAAATGAATTACTTAATTGAGCGTCCGTTTGTTTACCCTATGCAGCCAACAGAGATCATTGGAGGGATTTAACTCGGGATGTAATTAACATTTAAAGTCAACATACCTCATTTTCAAATAACAGTGATAATCTTATTTGCTTACCTCTTGGTGCATCCTAAACTCAGACTAACATGGATCAGAGTCTGAATGCAAAGCAGTATAACTTGGCTTAGGTGTAAGCAGATACCCAGGGTTTTTAAAATATATTTATTTACTTATTTAATTTATTTTTACTACTTTTAATGTTTTACGGGAAACATCTTTCATCAGCAAACATTTTAGCAAGGAAGAACGTGGGCCCTAATTTATTATCGGTGGTGGGATTCAAACCTTTTATCCAGGTCCAAGTCGAGCACTGTACCGCTAGACTACCCGGCACATATAAGCGTTGACGCAGGTGTATATAATAAACGTTTGTGTAACTTAAAGAGATTAGTTTAACAGAAAATCGGGCGAGCTTGTCAATCTTTGAGATGAGTGGCACCTTCTATAAACCAATAAACATAGTTATTTTTTACATTTACGTTTATGAAAGGTTTGGAGTTAATCGTTTGATATGTACGGATACGGAGATAATGAAGAGATGGCTAGGTGATTAGTCACAATAACTTAATGAAATGACAATATATAGTTCTAAATAAATACAATTCTTTTTTTTACTTTTAGAATGTATTTTTTTACAAAAAAATATTTTGCACAAAACATTTTTTTAAATTTTGTTTTCGAAATATGAAATTTATTTATAAAATAAATAATTATTTAATTACAAATAAGTAAATTCTTTTCAAATCTCAAATTAAGTCTTTATGTAAACAGAATATGTGCTCCCATGCATTTTATTTTTAGCAAAATTCTTAAGTTTTGTACGGACTTTAAATTCAACATTTAAATAATTTATTGTATAACAGTTAAATAAATTATTTTAAACACAATCAATTTTGTTAACTCAACAATTATTCATTTTCATTTTGGTTGGTGATTACGTAGTCACCTCTTCATTAGTTCCCATATTTATATGGCATAGCAAACGATCGACTTCGATGGCTTGACAAGCGTAGACAAATGTGGAAGAATAACAAAGTTTGTTGGCTGGTAGACGGAATCCTTGTGACTTCGCCACTGTTTGCAAAGATTGACGACGCCGCCTGATTTTTGTAAGGGTTATCTCCCTTATCCCAAGGGCTACATATGGTATACGTATACCTTAAGATACCTTTTAAGTATCTTGAGTGTATGTTTGCACCCACCCGCCGTAGCGGAAGCCCAGTTATACCGCTGTGCACTCGGACCCTGCTATTATTAGTCTAGATGCCTAGGGGCATCTAGTCCAGGATGCACCACGTGGAGGATAAACAGTCAGGAATATCACCATCATTGGAAATTGAGACTTTATAAGCATTACTCAAATCCTCAGGATCATTAGCATCCCAACAATCATGTCGATCTTAAACATATTTTTAAAATGTCTACTCAGTCAAGCAAAAGTTGTGATACAATACAATTTGTCACAATTTTTATGTGGTTTTTAAGAAGTATATTTGTTTAGAATAAGCATTCATACTATCAGAAAATAAATTAAATTCCGATGATTTTAAGTTATGATTAACGTTTATAAAGGAATGATTTATATTATTAGGCAGAAAAACAGCGTAGTGTTTTAAAAAATGTACAAAAGCTGCCTGGTGGGTATTTGTAAAATCTTTTCTTTGAATGAATAAAAGTTTTAACAAACCCAGTGATGTGTCAACAATTATTAACTTTAATCTTGGCGGTACCGAACAAAAACCCGTATTCAGTGCTTTTGCTTTTTGTTCTACTCTGGTGGCCTGGAAATCAATTTTAGTACATTTTTAAAACGTCTAACAATCAATATTTGGAAAGTTAGATTGGTCATTGCTCTCAATGGGTATTTATGTTTATATTGCAATGTGCGTTACAATAGCATTTGAGCAAACTACTATTTTTCAAAGCTTATTGTCATTTATCAACTGGGGTTAAAATTAATTCGAATTTTGTTTGGCGCTATTTGAGAGAAACAGTCTATGTACTACAAGTTGGAACTCAATATTAGTCTTTGATACTAATATAGTTGTACGTTTCAATATGAATCCTAACGCAATGGAATGGCATTTGTATGTCTTCTACTATCTTGTAATGATGTGTCAACAACTACCAAATGGTTACATGGAACAATATGGAACACTTGAGGCTTCACGAGTAATATAGCTTTGATCAAATTGGTTCAAGTGACTTCAGTTGCTAGATTTTTATATTAATAATTTAGCTGTTCGGTGTACTTGTTGATGATTTTATTCATTGTACTACATCCATGTACATGTTTATTTTAACCAACCAATTCTCCCCTAACGGACATATCCAATTAGGTTAGGATGAAATTGTATCACCAATTATTTTACTGTATTTGATTTTATAACTTAATATTAAATTGTTTTAGCTGTGGATACAATACAATACTTAGGTTTGAAACCTCACATTAAATGTTTTATTACTAGATTATGTTTGTTTTATTTATTTTTACTAAGTTGTCTGATTATAGAATGGCGTATCTATTAATTAAAACGTTATCCACATTTTCTAAAAGATGGATATTGGGGAAAACATTATAAAACAATTTGTAACACACATTTTTATTTTGGATATTTTGTATCATTACATTGTGTTGAATATAATTTGAAATTGCATATAAAGCACACGCACTCAGATTAATGTGTATTATTTTACATATAGCATGATTAGTATATTGCAACTTCAAAAACTTTAAGAAATAAAATTGTCTAATTACTGTTAACAATGCAACAAAAGTAAAAAAGGATTTACTCTGCATAATAGACTTTTTTGTTAAAGCGTGCACAAAACGAATTACATAAATTTTAATAAAATGAAGTTTTTGTAATTAAAGAAGCTCATAATAATAATAATAATAATAATAATAATAATATACTGTTTTATTCGCCTAAAAGTATAAGCAGCAAGTTTGAAAAATCTCCACTTGTATTATCTCTAATTGATTGGGTGAGGGGATTGCCAAAATATTCTTCATACAAATTTTTCAATAAGTTTAAATCATGCTGAAAATACACAAAATTGGATAAATATAAGCAAGTGCAAAAGTTTGCTAGCAATTGATTAGCATTGGAATACAACTTACTTCGCATTTGAGAGCTACAATACGAATTAATGAATTTTCTCGAGTACCCGTTCCGTGCATACTGTTAAATAATTGACAAGTTACTAACAGTCGAAGGTCAATTAAAGCCATTACTGTAATGATGTAAAAAAATTAATATATAAAACATTTTAATTGCTTATGTTATGATTTTCAATGGAGTTAGTCATTTAGATTACACTTAAAAATAAAGCAAACAAAAAACGTTTGTTTTTACATTTTATTAATTTATAATTGTTTTACAATTATCGTTAACAAATTACATTAACAGAGAAAAGCTCACCTGTCGTAGTGAACGCAGACTTTAAGGGTTCGGAAAATGTCTTAACAATTGTATCAACTATTGTGTAGCCGTGTTTCTGTATTTAAAATATTAAAAAATGAATTTAATTGTTATCAATAGAGTGGAAAATAAAAAGATATTTGATTCTAAATAATATTTATTATTATTATTATTATTATTACTATTATTATTGTATTAATCTTTAATGCCTCACTAGAGATACATTAAACACATACATATATTTTAACTATTAATTTTTAAAATAATTTCAACAAAATAATAGTACAAATAATGGAAACAAAATTACACTACTACCAATTAAATATTTTAATTTAACAATAAATAACAGTTTTTAAATTCTATTTTTGTATTAACATTATTTGTTAAAACTTAATATTAGATGATTAGTGCAAATAAACAAATATTTTGTTGCAAAAAGTTATTTTGTTACGGATTTTCAAATTTAAATAAATAGATTTTGAGGATGTTATGTAGACTAGGATATAGACAAGTAACATAGACAACAAATTGTTTGATGCTGCATATTAGCTTAAATTCTAGTATGTTTGAAGCCTATTTTTTTTAGAAATTAATGGGTTTGATGTGTAAGTGTCTTAACCATATTAAAATCGTAAATGTTTTAAACAATAAAAATAATGCACATTGGTATGTCAGGTATTGCTATAAATTATGCATTAATTGCTTCTCAATGATTTCTCAAGTATTAAAGTTTTTAAATGAACTACTTTGAAGCAAACTGTATTGTTATATGTGTGTATAATTAATGGTGAACAACAAAATCAATGTATTAGTGCATTATATCAAAACATTTAGAAAAGGAAAATAAAAACTACCGTTTTGTATGCATCCCACAAGCCCTTTATATGGTATTTGCTTCGTGTAGCCAAAATGACTATATACACTTCCGGTTTTAGGTGTCTGTAATTAATAAGCAAAAAAAATACAACACATTCATTGTAATATAATTAACTAAAAACATTGTTTTATTTTAACAAAAAAGCCTATAAGTTTTTTGTTTGCTTAATACAAATAAAATTTGCCTATTGAACTTTATGTATATCGTGTTTTGCATATTTTATAAGTCTAAGGTAATAATTAAAATGTACAATTAGAAATTTCATTTGAATTAATAAAACTGAATACACTTCACATATTTTTAATTAAAAAAGCTTTACTAATTTTAAACCGCGCTTGGAGCAGGTTACACAGAATATAAATTAAATTTATTAAATTTATTGTGAAAACTCTTATTTGCACAATTGTAAAATAGTTAAATTGTTAAAAGTGCAATATTATGTTTTGTGATATTATCAGTAAAATCGCAAGAAATGTAAACCGTTATATATCTTTTGCAACTTTATGCAAATGAAATTAGATATTTTACAGTTTAGTTTTATTTAACTATATGTGAATTTATAACCAAACAATCGATTTTATAAAAAATTTTCTATATGATATCTTTTGTGCATATATACGCCTTTATATGTTTATTGTACTAATATGGACTGCTATAATCTTAATAAACATATTAATACCTATTGACAATAATGAAGGTTTAAAAGAAAAAGAACTCTGTTTAGAGATAATTAGAAATGAACCGATTTATCCAATTCTATGTTTGGATAAAGGAGGGTTTACGGCGGGAAAGGCATCTGGCAGCAACAAATTTTTGTCAACACTATTAAATAAACACAAAGTTTTAAATCGGTTACAGATACTGAACCAAATGGAGGAAACTGACCAGAAAAAGCAAATCCTTATAAGAGAGAGGAAAGCTATAAAAAGAGTAAAAAAAGGATAATAATAGGTTGGCAAAAACAAATCAATTTGCAATTATTTAAAAATATGTAGTTAAGTTAATTATTAAAAAATATACAATATATCATTTGTTAAAACCATAAATTACTTTTGAGAAGCACCTTCCAAACATTCAATATCTTTAAAAACTAAGTCTTTATTTATTAAAAGATTAGTGTTTCTTGTTCTTATGGCTTCTTCAATCAACGATGATTCAACTTCTTCTCGTTTGCATTTTAACAATTCCAATATAAATTGCTTATGGGGTCCTTTTATTTCTTTACCAATATCGGTCTCTAAGGATCGTGACGCAAACTCTAAAACAAAAATTTGATTGTTCAACTTAAACATATATTATGTTCGAATAATAATAATAATAATAATAATAATAGAATTTTTCTTTTTTTTAATATAAACTTTTTTGTTGTAAATAATATTGATAACAAATATTCAGCCATAGGCAGTTTAAAGTTTGATTAAACTATCAAAAATGGTTAGAAGTTAAAGTTAACAGTCTTTACTATAAACTAATAAAATATTTTAATTTTAGCATTTAGGGACATAAAATGTAAGTTCAACATCTGGGTATGCAAAATTTTTAAAGCCAAGAATTTGACTCATATAAAATGAGAGGTTGTCAAAAAAAACGAAAAAGCTGTGTACAAATTCAAGTGCCATTTACATAGATCAACAATTGTTGCCTTGTTCATTATAGAGTTAAAGGGTTTAAAATTAATAATTGAAAAATATTTGCAAAAATACATATAATTTATTAACATTTGTTGTTGTTATTATTTTTACTTATAAACTGTTTATTATTGTAATATTGGCAAAACACAGATTTAGTTGTGTAGCAAAATACTTAAAACGTTAAGATTAAATAATTTTAAAATACATCCAAGTAAGTAACGTGATGTATAACTCCGCCTAGTTTGGATTAGAAATGATTAAATCTAGCCAGTCCCAAGCCTGGATAAAGGAGGAGGGTTTGAGCGCAAGGTTGGCAACCTGGCCTCTGTAAAAATTTATACTGCTGCGGAAACAATGAAAGATGACGTCATTCTGGCAAACAACAACGTTTCTAGATGGCAAAGTTACCAGATGACAAGGTTGAGTGAAAGCCGAAAGAAAGCGCAATCTTCGATTTGCAGAATATTTAATGCCAACAAGACTTTGTTATTGTTGTTGTTGTTTTGCTGTAATTGTTGTCTTATTGCCTCATGCTTATTCTTAAAGCAAAAGGGTTTTGTATAATATATAATAACGTGATGTATAAACATTTATTGTGTAATGAAAGCAAAATAAATATTTTTTCTTTCAATAAAATGCCGGCCCACGTTTGGCTTCGTCATAATGTTTACTGCTAAATGGTGCGTTTTTCATCAAGACATTCAAATTAATAAAAATGGAAATAAATTAATGTTTGAATATTAATATTAACATTTACAACTTGTCTTTTAAGTTTTCACAATTTGCAGCCAAAATGCATAGCATGCTCTGACAAATAATACATTTTCAAAATGGTGTTAATACTAGTTTTTAAGATATTTTCAAGTTAAAGCTTAACGAATTTTTTAACTTTTATGTAATATATATTTTTTATGATTATAGTCCATATGTAAAATTTAAAGAAGCTTTTTGTAATAATTGTCAAATATAAAAAATGAAACATTTTAAAGTTGACATACTTTTTGGATCTTCACTCCGCAATACTAAATAGTTCAAGTAAATAAAAATGTATTTTATGTATTACACAAATTGGCATAATGAGAACATTTAATAATAAATAATATAAAAAGTATATTTAAATTAGAATTTATTAAAAAGTAATTTAGTTTATGAGTAATTATAAAGTTGTTAAATTTGTATTCTGTTAATCATATAGTATGTTGTGGGCTATTTTTTCACTGTACTGCACGTCCAACAACTTAAAACGTTTGCCATAATACATGTAAGCAAAAAAACTAAAAACAAATTTGCAATCTTTCTAAATTAATACAATAATTTTTGCATAAAAATAGTTCAATAAAAGGCAAAAATTATCCACAAAAAATAAATTCTTTTATTTATGACAAAACAACAATATACTAATTTTTCTATTTGGTTGCTATTGCTTAAATGTTTTACGGAAAATATTTTTGGCATGTCAACTTTTAGCAAATCCAAACAAAGATCTGCGTTTAATGCCAGCGGCTAAACTCAAAGTCATGCTGTTGCAGCTTCAGGTTTTGATTTTTAACCATATTAATAATTTAATGTTCTATCAATTATTAATGAAAATGGAATTGACAAACAAATTGCAAACGATAAATTATTACATTTATAGTTTTTAATCAATAAATCTGAGCATGTCTATAAATCAGATTAGAAATATGCTAATTAATTCTTTTTGAAATGTATTATTTACTTTTAAAAATATTGTAAAAGTAAACAAAATTCAATTCAACAATTTAATAAATTATTTGTTTTTTTAAATATATTTTTATTTTTAAAGTTTATAGAAAGACATTCAATTTCATACTTCTTTTGTAAGCTTTTTTAAGCATTTCAATTTCACTATTATTGCAACAACAAATAATTTCATTCAGAATATTGAGATGTGAACCAAGCTTTTTCATGTGATTAAACAGACTGTAAGCAAGTATATCAATTTGGTTTTGAAATAAGGTCTTGATTAAACTTTCATAATGTCCCGAAGTTTCCGATGACAGTACTTGAACAAGATCCTGAGAAAATTAATTTATACCCGTAATCACTTTAAATAAATTGTTTCTGAGTTGTGCAATACATTTATTTCAACTGAGTAAAAAGTACAATTATATATACTACTACATTATAATTAAATTACAATCACATTTTTAGTAATACCTTCTGTTAATAATTTTTTGAATGCTTATTAATTGTTAACTGGTTTGTATTTGAGAAAATACAAAGTTTATAAAATTACTTATTAATTATCAAATTTGTGAATTATACACTACTTAATAATAATTATATTTGTCTATTTTATAGTCACTTAGTTTAAATGTTTTAATATGATTTTAGCAGATTGTTAATACAATTTAACAATATATAAATTTAAAAAAAATAATTTGGATATGTTTATAAACATTTTGATTTATTACACTAGAAAAGAAATTCAATGTCATTAATGTTAGTATCGTAAGAAAACAATATGAATATAAATAGAATTGAAGTCAAATTTTTTTAAAATGTAACACACAAAACCGTTTTTTAAACACTTATAATAAATTATGAATGTATTGTATTTTTCATTAAAAATGTTTTCACTCATTGGAATAAGAATACTACTACTTAAGTTATTTTGCACAGTTTGCTATATGATAGCTCTTTAAAACTTTATACAAAACCGATACATGTTAAAAATATGCTTTCATAATAATGCCTGAAGTAAACAGTTCAGAAAGGTGGCTTTACACAGTACTCTTTTTTTAATTTAAAATGTTATTTTTAACTGCTTTTTATTTGTCCTTAAACAAAATAACTAAAAAACTAAAAATTGTTTAATCAGTGCTTTGTTTTGTGATAAAGCAACAGTAAAACCTTTGGTGATTAAAAAGTTAAAACATACTTTTTCCCGTGTTATTTACTAGCAGATAATTAAATTGTTGTTAATTATATTTTTTGTAATTTTTAAATTTTTATTAAAAAAATTTTTTTTTTCATTACTTTGAATGTTTAACGGAAAGCATTTTTCAACGGTAAACATTTTAACAAAACCGGTTGTGGAAACCGAACCTATACCTACCCAGGTTTGGGTTGAGTGCCGTAATACTAAACCACTCCGGCATATGATTGTTGGTACAATTTTTATGATGCACAATAATATTTTTTGTAAACAAAAATAAAGATTTGTATTTTTAACTGCAATTTTTACTAAAATTTGATTTTTGACAAAACTAAAAATGTGGGTTTGCAAAATTTACTTTTTTGTAACGTCTTTCATAAGCAATCTTTATTTGCATTCGTTGCTCGTAACTTCTACGACCAATTATATTATTAATAGTTGATTCGTCAGTACCTAAATTTAAAATTATTTAGAAATAAAAAATGGAAAATAAAATGTTTTATTATAAAGTTAAAACTATTTAAATCCGGTGGTAACACCTAAAACTCTTACACACTACTGTCTAGTAACTTAGGCGTTGTGCCATTTACACATTTAACAAGCACCACAATATTTTAGTTGATAAGCAATTATTAGGACCGTGTTTGTGTTTCATTTCTAAAACAAAATAAGAATAAATATTGTTTTGTAAATAAAATATAGCTATGCATCTTATTCTTGGTATTATGATACAAATTATGTTACTATTCTTCTTCTTATTATTATTATTATTTTATACGTTTACATTTATTTATCTGTTGTTGTAAAGCAATATTTAATAATTTAAAAGATATAAAATATAACTAATACGTGTTAAAATTACGTTAATTAAAAAATAATCAATAATACTATAATAATTTAATTAATTAAATACATATTAAATTATGGATATTTAATTGAATTAATGGAAAAAATATAAATAACATGTATTTTTTTAAACAGAATTTTAAAAACGCATAATAATTAATAAACAATTATATTGTTGGAATTTTCCTACCCATTCCTGAGCATGCCTTGTACAATAATTCCGCGTCTTGCTCTGCACTAATTCTGTCCGGAAATTTCAAACTTGGATTAATATGCCTTGATATATATTTTAATAGTTTTATAATTAATATATTAATATGTAT
The DNA here is from genome assembly GCA_025895645.1 of Cardicola forsteri. NCBI lineage: Eukaryota > Metazoa > Platyhelminthes > Trematoda > Strigeidida > Aporocotylidae > Cardicola > Cardicola forsteri. The sequence continues at coordinate 586,200 of JAKXYG010000051.1, read as the reverse complement.
ATGTTAAATGTATATAATAATATTTTTATATAGTTATATTTACTTTTTAATAAAAAGTATTATTTAATTAAGTACAAGATTTATTTTATTTTATTTCTAAGTATTTTTATTGAAAAACATACTTATATAAAAATTAAATAAGATATTAAAATTTAAATGCATTAAGCTAAATAAAATAAAATTGTAATTTAACTCTGAAAATATAATAAATAAATACATTTTTATTTAAAAAATTGTTATTTAGTTTTAAAACCTAAAAAAATTAAATTAAGGTAAAATTATTAAAAATTTAATTGCACATATGGCAATAATCATTTTTAAAATATTACTTTAAAAACTTGATTATTTAGTTTATTTTAGAAAATAATATTAAAAACGCTTAGTTAACAATAGTACCAACTTAATTTTATATATATTCTAACATTAAAAATTACCATTTTTATAAAAGGTATGCAAAAGCTTAGAATAACAAACTTAAACAATTTTATTTATCAATTTAGATAATTTAAAAAAATAAACGTTTTGCTTATGTATACAAAACGTTTGTTTATAACTATTGAATATTCTATTAAAAATATTTATACATTTAAATTGTTTTACATTTTTTAAACGTTTATCTACTAGTACAACAAGAAATCATCATTTCACTAAAATCAACCCTTTTTTTGTTTATATTATAATTATAAGCAACATAATTAGTTTTCGTTTAAGTATTGATAGGATTTATTAATAATTTAAACACCTTACTAATCTATTTTACATTCAAAACATTTAACTTTACTAAACCGTATAATTAAATTTAGATATTTAAAAATATCTTAAAAGAAAAATGAGTTTTATTTAATATGATAGTTAAGTTTGTATATTTTATGCAAAAGATATTATTTATTATTTGTACATTTTAATAATAGCTTTTAAGATTACTGATATTTTAGAAATTATTAGGAGTTTGCCTAAAAACTTTAGTTTGGTATATAATATTGACTAAAATAAAAATTTAAATTATTTATTTAATAAAATCAAAATGTCAAATAATTTAAAATTTAATTAGAAAACCGAATTTTGTGAGCTACTACGTTTTAACATTTTATCATAAAAAAATATATCATAAAAAATCTGATTTTAATGCTTTTTAAATACAAAATAGCAACAAATTAAGTTATATTTTAATAATCTAAATTTAGTAAAAAAATAATTGCCACTGGTTTTATGACCTTAATTTAATCAAAAAAACTAACCACTATAATGTTTGTGTACATATTGAGTTCACAAAATGGTTAAATTTTTGAATTATTTTATAACGTAGCATTTTTATTAGGTACATTTGATTGGGTTTTTCACTATTAACTTTGCTAAATGTATAAAATCAAATTGTATAAACAATGAATTACTTTGATTTTATTAATTAGAGTAGAAATTTACATCCTATATAAACGTTGCATATATGTTAAAAAAATTCATTGAAAGTAACATTTAATTTTTTTTAAATCACGTATATATTTTTGCACAAATGTGCAAAGAATTCAATTTTAATGTTGTGTTTTGTAGCTTCAATAAATTTGACTGTTTCAAAACAGCATCGTTAAATATTGCACTCATAGTAAGTGCACAGACTGCTTTAACTAAATCATAAACTTTGTTATTTGTGCACCAGTAAATAATTTCAACATTTTAAACCTTTATTGTTTACAATAATATAAATAGCTTAATAAGTAGAAGTAATTATGCAATGCAAAATTGAATTTTATAGCAGGTTAATAAATGGAAGAATCCTTAGTATAAAAGCTTACAAACATATAGAAAATGATATATATATATATAGTTTGTTTTAAAAAAATAATTAAATTATTATTTTTAAATGCTTAAATTATAGTTTTACCTAAACTAGATTTTTTTGTGTTAATAATGGTTAAACAAAATGTTTTATTGATACTGTTACAGTTATAATTTATATATTTTAATAAAATGTAGATATGTCTATTTAGTAATGCTATAAAAGCTAATTATTCAGTCACCATTAATCTTCTCAAAGGTTTGAGCATTTACTATATAAGCTTTATAAATTTGAAACAATGCTAGATTTATGACCATTGAATCATATCTTTAGTAATACCTAGTAGTGAACAAAAAAGTGAATTATATATGTAATATTTAACCTGTTTATTATCTTTTTGTGTAAAATACAAAATTAAAATTTGTAATTATAAAATAAACATTTTTTAATTGAATATTAAAAAAAAACAGTTAATCAAATTTTATAACTTAAAAAAACGCAATTCCACCACCGGTCCTAAAATGCGGGCCCACGTTCGACTTCGCTAAAATGTCCATTGTTAAAAGATGTTTCTTGTAAAACATTTAAAGTAGCAAACATAAAAGAATTAAAAAAAATTAAAAAAATAAATAAAAATAAAAGACATGATTCGTGTAAAACATTCAAAGTAGTAAACATAAAGTAAAAAAATAAAATAAATAAATAAATTTAAATTAAAAATAAGAAAAAATTGGACATATCTCAAATTAATATTGAATATTGAATATTCCATTTGGCTGCAAACAATTATTGCATTTTTATTTGTTTTTATAAAGTAAAAAATAGGTTTAAAAATTATTGAAATTGTTAGTTTTTGTTTTTCAAATAAATATTTTTATAATGTTTTTTAAACAAATCTATTCTATATGAATTAGTAAGTTAATTAAAGTTTATTGTCTGATTTTTATAACTGGATTTAATTTATTAAATTATAATTAACATACTTAAGAGTTTTTAAATGTAAAGTACAAAAAACGAATTACAGTTTTAAAAACAAAACATAATGAAATACACTATTAAAATATTTGTGTTAACATTAAACAGTTGGGTAAATAAGACTATTCATGGATTGTTAGTAGGCTCATTAAATATTCATAAAAAACTTAAAATAAAATGCACGAAATATAATGATCAGAAATTTACAAAAAATAATATATATGCTAAACAAATTAATTGGACAAAATCAAAATTAGTTATTCAAACAGCCAATGTTAATTATAATTAAATATTTCTTTTAAAATAGTTACAAATTTTAAAACACAAGAAAGTATTTTACATTTGCCAAAAACATTTCAATTTATACAATTTGCTACTAAGGGTAATATAACATTTAACGCATTACTTTCTCTTTATAATTCTAGAAATATATAAAAAAATCTAAATTGTAAGATGAGTTAACTTTTAAAATTCTTATTAGACGTAACATAAAATCTTCAGTATAAATATATACATATATTTGCAAAAATATTAAAATAATTTTTTTTTTAAATTCTATACAAACGTTAACAAAACACATTGACAATCTTTAATTAATAATACATACCCAGTAGATTTAATGAGTTGATATTTTAAACAACACGAAACACTTAGTAAAACGTTGATGACGTGAAGCCGGTTTATATCAAATGATCGTTTAAACAGGATAACTTTAGAGTTTTTTTAAAAGTAGACTTATAACAATAATAAAAAGGTTTAATCTGTTAATCCACTAATAATGTTGTACACTACAAAATGTTTTTAAATGCCCAACATTGAAATATCCAAAGCAGTGTTTTCTACTTCTTATTGCATGGACTGGGCTTAGGCCAATAATGGATTGAATAACAGTAAACATGTATGCACTTTCTATATATAACGTAATCTATTACAAACGAAATACTACGTCAATTTTTTAAAATGTTGACAACTTCTCAAGTTATAATGTTGAAAAGCCACAAATCTATTTATATTTACATAGTGAAACCCTTTTTATGTAAACAAAAGCAGTTTTTCACACTATTGAAGTTGACCATAACCGATAGGTGGATTTGTATGTGTTTATCGGTTATTTGTAAAGTGATTAGTGCTAATTACAAAAATTTAAAACCTGAGTTTTTGTATATATATATATATATATATATATATATATATAATATGCGTACACTTTTTCATAGTAAACAGTTAGAACAAGTCCTTCAAAAAATAAAAAAGTATAATTGCAATGGAAAGGTGAAAATCATTTCAAGAGTGGAGATATATCAATGTTATATTCTGAACATAAAGACCATTACATTTATGAAGTTGGTATTATGTTGATTAAAATGCTGCTAAAGCTATAATTAGATAGAAGCCTGTGAGTGACCGTATTATTTCAGTTAGATTCAACAGCAGATTTGCTAAAGTAACAATTGTGCACGTCTATGCTCCCTAATGAGGTTACTAAAGAGAACTAAAAAAATATCTTCTATGATTAATTATAACGTTTGTTGGATGATGCTTCAAGAAAAGACATCAAAATATTGATAGGTGATTTTAATGCAAAATTAAACAAAGACAGATCGAGTACTTCTTAAATGTTGGACCACATTGCTATGGTGATAACATAAATGATAATGGTGAAATGAATGTTGGCAACAAATTTTTCGCTTACAAAAATATACACAAAGCAACGTGGGTTTCTCCCAATAAATAAAAACAGGAAGCGAGATGGACTACATTTATATTTGCACAAAACAGCGATCTTTTTCGAAGGATGTACGCGCATATCGCTGTGCAAATGTTGGTTCTTATCACAAACTTGTTTTTTAAAAACTTTGTTTAAAATTAAAGAGAGTAGAAACCACAAAAATATTACTTTTATTTTTGTGTAAAACAATTAAGCAGCTAAATATCTTAAACCAATTCTACAATTTCTTAAAAAATACATTTCAAAATCTGAAAAGGGTAGAAAAATCTGATGATTAATAAAAATTGTTTCAAAAACAATGACAAACATTGAAGGAAATGTGCTGGGTAGAAGATGTAGTTGTTCAAAAAAGTAGTGGATTTTATCAGATCTTTTAAAATCTAATTGATCTCAGAAAAAAAACAGAGTTAGAAAGACATCAATCTAACTGTTAACTGGAAAATGTTTGATGATAAGTACAGAACTTTGGATAAATAAATCCCGCAAAGATAAAAATGATTGAATAAAAAGCTGATGCAAAAAAGCAGATAAGGCAGCAGAAAAAAGCAATTTCAAAACTTTACAAAATTGTGAAACAACTGTCGGGAGTTAAAAAGAGCACTAATATTTCAATTAAAAGAAAAGATGATTGTTTACTTCTAATAAATAATGAACAATCATCTAGGTGGGTACAGCATTTTAAATAAGTACTTAATCAGCGCATGCCAAATACCTTCATAAACTTTGATAATTATAAAAATATTAATGTCATTCAAAATCGGGAAATATGTACTGATAACATTTCTGTAACTAAAGTGATCTATGAGATTCAAAGGTTAAAAAACAATAAAGCAGGAGGCCTTGACAAAATAACTGCTAAGATGCTCAAACATGGAGATGACATTGTGCACACGTAGTTACTGATTTATTTAATGTTATATGACATAATGAACAAGTTCTAAATTATTGTTGGCAAGGCATAATTGTTACTCTTCCCAAAAAACTAAGCCTGAACGATTACAATAATTAGCGCATAATAACCTTATTGTCTGTTCTTGGTAAAGTGTTTTGCATAGTACTTTTTAACAGTTTAAGTAATGCGGTAAATAAATATTTTTGAAAATAACAAACAGGTTTTCGAAACGAAAGAAGTTATATAAAACAATTACTCACCCTCCGTAACATTATTGAATAAAATTAAGAATTTCAGCAATTATTTACAATTAATTTTATGAAAGCTTTTGATAGTGTTTATCGGTAATCTTTGTTTAACGAAATACTGTTAAAGCATGTGAATATTACACATTTGTTATACCAAATTCAAGTTGTTGTGTTCGAACAAAAAATGGTTATACTGCTATGTTCAAAATTGTCACGGGAGTACGTCAAGAATGTATTTTGTTACCGTTTTTGTTTCTTCTGGTGATCGATTTTATTATGACTCGATCCATAAATAATTTGTCTTATGGTATCAAATGGAACCATGGCATATTAACAGATTTGGATTTTGCAAATGATACTCAGTGAAACTCCAAAACTGACAACACGTCTCAGTGATACTACTTCTTGTATTGGCTCACGGATTAATTGTTTAAAAACAAAAGTGTTGTGTACTAAGTTAAACAATTATTTGCCCATCAAAATAAGTAGAAAAAATATTGATATTGATGATTCCTTCAAATTATCTGGAAAGCATCATTGGTAAAGACGGAAAAACTAAAATTGATGTTAAAGTCAGACTTGGAAAGACAATATCAGTCTCCCATAGACTTAAATCAATATGTCATGTTTTTCCATGCGCTTAAAGACAAAACGTCGTTTATACGCATCAATAGTCATTCCTACGACAATATATGGGAGTGAAACGTGGAAGTGAACGGACAAGATTGATAAGATGGTTGAAGTTTTTCATCGTTGGTGTTTTAGAACTATTTTAAAGATTACTTGGTGCGATTACATTTTACATAATGAAATCATGAAAAGAACTGACTCTCGTTTACTACATGACACCATTATAATTAAACAAAGAAAATTACTTGGTCAAATTTTACGTTTAATTATGAGACTTTGTTGTTATTTTTTAACCGTAATTATCAATCTGGGATAACACTATATATCTTTTTTGTATGAACTTTAGTGAAAATATTATACATATAAATATATAATTTAGAGTTGTATGTTTAAAAACATTTTATCTTTAAAATAAAATAGATTACAAAAAACTGGGATAATGTGATTACCATTTTATGGTAAAATATAAACAATACAAATTAATTTTATAATTTGAATACTAATTAACTTGGCGTCTATAAACAAACAATTTTTATAAATTTTGTTTTAATTCTAATAAAGTATTTTTGTGCCACATTTAGTTTCTCATTTAAAAGTTTAAAGTGTTTAATTTTTGTCAATCTTTGATTAAAAGTACAAGCATAAAACGTTTACTGAAATTGTTAAATATTTGATCTATTTTATCATTAAATAAAAGATGTCCGTTAATTTATTTGAAAAGAAATACTGTACAAATATTTTGTAATGCTTGCCAAAATTGATTTTTTTGTCATTTAATTTTTTTAAGCATATAATCTAATTATTTTATTTTATTATCATTATCTTTATTAAACGTAAATGTTTTTTAATCTAACAAGCAGTTGAAAACATTCAAGTGTTCACACTTAAAAATATATGTATGTATATACATGTTTGACATGAGATTATAATTTTGTATTTTGTTTTAAGACTCTGGTTATATGCACTAAAAGTGTAATCCAAAGTATGTACTTATATATATATATATATATATATATATACGTTTAATATAAAGCCAAAAATATAAAACATTTAAGCGTTTTGAAAATTATGAGTATTAATGTATTATTCAATTCAAACATGTATAAGTAGTTTGCTAAAATAAAGATACTATTATATTGAAACTAGTTATTTGTAGTGTGTGTATAGTTAAATTAAAACTTATATTTTTAGACTTTTAGTTAGTTATTGCATACATAATTCAAAACAATAATGAATTGTAATAATTATTAACAAATCGCAGTAAACATTATAAACAACAAAACGTGAAAATGTAGATTACAGTTAGCAATTTAAATAAACAATTAGTTTTATGGTAAAATATTATTTATTTACAAAATAAAATTTATTAGTATTTCAAGTAAATATTCTTATTATAATAGACTATATATATATATATATATATATATATATATATATATATATATATATATATAAATAAACTTATATAATAGAATTATTATATATATATATTTATAGTATATTTATAGTTGATTTACAGTATATATATATTGAAATGTGCACATAATTTTTTAATATTTATAAAATAATGGTATTTACAGTTTATATATATATATATACAGTTGATTTACAGTTGCATATATATTTTTAATATATATAAAATATTTCTTATATATATATATATATATATATATATATATATATATATATATATATATATATATTAAAAAGCACTGTAATACAGCTTTAGATACTTTTACATACATACATAACTATACACACACGCATACACATAGACGTACACGTACACATACATACAATAATCATAAATATTCATTTGTAACCGGTATTGCAATTATTAGTCAAAATCTTATTTAAAATTAACTAATCAATATTTTAGTTTGCTCAATTACACACAGTCATTTTATCTACAATAGAAAAAATATGATGCACAAACATATTGTTTGGTGATTGGTTATAAATTTAATTTTGTGGTTAAACCTTGGAAAACTTAATTTACTTTGCAATATATTTAATTGTGTTTAATATTTCTACAAATTTCTTTTTTTATAGCTTTATTTTGTATGTTACGGTACTACTATTTTTATAAAATGGTCTTTTTATTAAAGTTTTGTAAAAACATATTTCTTTTTAAAAATATTAGATTGGTAGAAAAAATATTATTTACAAAAAGCAATGGACATTATTTATGAGTTACAGTGGAAAAAGAAGCTGTTGTCGAAATCAATAATACTATTAGTAAAAAATATTAGTTTTTATTAAATATTTTACTTAGATTGCCAAAATAATGTTTAAGGAATGTTTTAGTACGATTTGATGTGCTTTATATAATTAATTAATGTCACAAAAGCGAATAAATTAAACTACGTCGATTTTGACAACAGCTTGTTTATTTGCTGTAATATAATAAGCTTTTATTGTTTGTTAGTTATAAAAATCAAAAACTCAATATAAATAAAAAAATTTTAAAGTATAACAAAGTTTACAAATTATTCTTTATAAGCAAATAAGTTATTGCAATTATTTTTTTTTGAAGCTATAGAAATCCGTACGCACTTTTAATAAAACCTATTATAGTATTTGCATATAATTGTTTAACCAAAAATTGCTTTGTAAGGATAAATAATGAATTAATTTGTTGAAAAAATTTAATTGAAGCGAAACGTATAGCTAATCAGACCAATAAATACGTTTCTAATTATATCAATATATAGAAACAGTATATATTAATACACTACCAGCAGTTGTCAACATCCTAGATGTTGATTTTGCCATAATCTATAAATTATGAGTCTGATTGTATGTGTTTATAATTTAATATCTTTTCATTTGAGTAGCTATTTGTAAGTTGATTGCATTGCATTATATATATATGACCAAGAACCTTTATTTATTCTATCAATACTAATTTACATAAGTAAATATTTTTACAAAAAGTATAGAACCTACTTTTGTCTCTTTTGACTTAAGTATATACAAATCTAGACCCCATGTCGTTACAACATTCATATTGCTTGTATTCAAGAAACAAAACTGAATTGTTTAAAACCGTTTAGTTTTTTAACAACTTGCACTGTTTTCTTGGATCAACTTATACATTACATTCAGTATATCATAAGGTAGCGTTTTGTTTACCCCGACTAGCTACTAGTGCGGTAATGGACTGGAAGCATGTATTGTCACAGTGATCACTTTTAAGTTTTAAATTACTACAATACACACAATCAATGCTCACTCTTCCACTAATAATTATAACAACATAAAATTAATGAGTTTTATGAGCAACTGAAAGATTTATGCTCTTTTTACAAGTTTTTATTGCAAATTGTTATTGTTCTTGGAGGTGCAATAGGGTTTTGATAAACACATTTTCTGCACCCCGTTAAACATTTAACAAAATTTTGTTTAAGTTCCGGTAGATATAAAAATATTCATTTCAAATCAATGATATTTTGGTTAGTAAACGCAGGTTTAGTACATATTTAAATTCTCCGAACATAGGAATTACAATACAGGAAGTGTACACAATTTACTGTTTTTATGATTGACTTTAAATACATTTCAAAATGCCCAAAACGATCCGGTATTACTGTCCAAGTCTACTTCCCACTAAAACAAAAACTAAACAGATAACCTGTATTAAAAATCGTATTTATTAGTTTTAAGTTTTATTTTAAATTATGGCATAGAAATATATTAATCAGATTTTAAACCTTTATAACAATATTTCTTACAGCTAGTTTTGTGTTTTCCTGATTGATCAATTCAAACTCCCCCAACAAGTTGTCCACTCGTTCTTGTTATCTTTATTCATAAATAATAAAAATAAATAAATATATAAATAAAATGTATTGTGCTTAGAACTCCAAAATATTATGCGATTAACAAGCAAAAGTTCTAAGATTTTGTACCAGTTAACCTAAAAATTGCTACTCCTCATAATGACAATGGAAACATTTTGTAAAATACTAGAGTAATTGTGTTGTAGTAAACAAGTGAAAACAGAGTTGACTGGCATGTTTAATACAGAGTAGTTACTCTAATTTAAGCAAATTTTAAACAATTTTCAATTTACAGTAGATTGGTTTCGAGACCAATTTATTCTTGTTACAAAAGCACATAAAAAATTATTTAATCTCTGTAAGATCTTCCCCAATTAGCAATATTATGTGCATATGCAAAAAAACTAGAAACTGAAAAACTGACTGTTTATCGCGGATAATTAAAGGCATTTATGATATTATAACAGTATTTTGAATAAATGAACAGTACCCTAAAAACTAGTGCTGTATTACCATTGTTTTTCTTTATAAAAAAGGGAATTAATAAATGCTTGTTTACTACAGAAGTATCAGTTTATATTGCATGGCTGCTAAAATTGCATTTTTAACTATGGTTAAATGAATTTGTTCCAAACGGAAGAAGACTATATGTTCTAATCAAACTGGTTTTAGTCCTAGCGTTCTACAATTTTGGGTAAAAATTTAAGCGATTGACAGCCAATTAAAAAAAGTAAAAGTTAATTAGGAACATATTAAAACTGGTTTTATTTAAGACTATAATTATGTTATTTTGACAGTTACTTTACCATAATAACAATGGCTAAGGTGTTGGATTATATTGTCTTTTTGCACATTTGTAAAACGTAAACAATGAATGAGAATGACTCAATATAAACTTGGAACGATTGAAGAAATAATCTTGCCGCTATATATACTGAATGGACGATTCCGTGTCGAAATCAATGCAGTGTTATCTATTGGTTTATGAAATACCATTGGTTTGTTTGGGTTGATGCGGTTGATGTGGTTGATTATTTTTTGTATACTTTTTTATTAATAAATAACAGCAATAGGAGTGTTTTTTATGTGCTTGTTAGCCATATATAAATATGTAATATCCACTGACATAATTATTAAAATTTTGCATTCTTAAAAATAGAAAAGCCAGCAATAAAATATTACGGAAAAAACTAGAAAGTAATACAATTTAATTTTACACCAATATTGTTTCCAAAGTTAAGCCCTTTAACCTTTTCACAAAATGACTAATAGTTCTCGTTTGTGCAAAGATCTATTAATAGAATTAGACCAAATCAGTTTATTACTATGCTCATGACGCTAGCATTACAATAGACATCTATTGTAATGTATTCACGTAACCACAAAAAGCAAATAAGTCTAATAATAATCAGTGCAATAGTACCTTGCATTACATTTTACATATATCTAACAACAAGGCAACGTTTCTGCAATTGTGTCAGTTTATTAAACATTAATTAATAATTAAAGATTTTAAATTATCCTCCATTCCTATTTACTTTTCCTACCTACCTAAACCGTGTCCATAATAAACTGTCTTTGTTGAATTACTTTAATACAGCTGTGCAGGAACTACGAACTATTTCATAAAAAACAATTGATTCTCTTACTTAAACAATAATATTGGAGTAAAAATAGATTTTTATATTAAAAATTGATAAGGTTTAAAAAATGTATGCTGCTATTTTTGAATATTGAAGTGAAAAATATAATAATATCGGTTCATATTAATTTAAATGTTAATAACTAAACACAATATTAAAACCTCTACTACTGAATGTTTGTGTGGATTTTGCTCAAAATAACAAATATATTGCAAGGAAAATTGCTTATTTGTCTTGTTTACACAATTATCGTATTAACAAATGTCTCGAATTACAAAACATTTAAAAATATTTTTATCGTATTCGTACACCCAGTAAATATATATTGATAAACTAATTTAAAAATACAGAATATATTTACTGTTAATATTAAAATGGTTATTATCAGCATTAAAAGTTTTAATATTGTGTTAATTGTTAAAATTTAAATTAATATAAACGGTATTTATTATAATTTTCACCACCTTTTTCAGATTTTGAATCCGCAATGTCATCATCTGACCCGGCAGAATAAACTCTCAATTCTCTAGATCGGCCAGAAGCAAGAAGTTTTCTTTACGGCTTCCACTGCAAAAACAATACAACGTTTTACTTTGTTTATTTTAAGTTCAATTTATTATAACAAAAATTACATCAAAAATAAATTAACCGAAGCAAACAATGCTATATAAATGTACAAAAGATTGCAAAATACCTGTGATTCAACGAACAAAACATTAAAAAGTGCCAACACAAAAATTGTTGCTAACGTAATTTTTATCATTTTTAATTATGTTTATCGTCAACATGTACCATGCTTATATAACTGAACAAGTGAAACGATAAACGAAACAAACTACAAACTACTTGACATGCAGTTGGTCTCAATGTATTGACTTTTAATATATCAACCGTTGTTAATATGGATTTATTTTTGTAATTCCAGACAGTTGTTAATACAATAATTTTGTAGGACAGACAAATAAGCAACTTCTCATTCAATGTATATTTGTACTTTTTAGCAATATGTATGCCATATATCTCTGGATTTTTCAAATCTAGTGGTGTTTATAAATTTTGATACACGTTTATGAGTTTTAGTTTTAGAATAAAGAAAATCTTTTGTTTTTTCATAGAAAGAAATGGCAAATTATTTCTACTATTGCCAATTATAACATTGACATTTTCTAACCTAAACATTTGAACATTTTACCCGTAGTTAATAGTTGAAGAACAAGTGTTGTGTAAATTAAGCCCCAAATATAAATTGGTTAGTGAAAGGTAAAATTGTTTGTTTAAAGATAAAAGTATAACTGTCAATTTCAGATTCTACTTTTCAGTTTATTAATGACATTTGTAGTAGCGCAGGTAACAATTTGACAATTACTTAAAATATTGTTTAGAGAAGTTGAAAACAGTAGCGTTCTAATAAACAGCCATGTTCCAGATAGTATAATAAAAACCAATACGTTGTAAACAAATGCATGTCAGATAATTTGCGGTTTGTCTGGTTTATTGTTTCATTTGTTATGCCATAATGAACAAGTTTCAAATAATTGGCGACAAGGAGTGATTGTTACTCTTTCCAAAAAGGGTAGCCTGAACAATTGTAGTAATTGTCTCGGAATAACCTTACTGTTTGTTCATGGTAAGGTATTTTGCACAGTAGTATTAAACCGTTTAACTAATGCAGCAGGTATACATCTCCAAAAACAACAAGTAGGTTTTCGAAAAAGAAGAAGTTATATTGGACAAATATTCACTCTTTGTAACCTTAGTGAACAATGTCAAAAATTTTATCAGTCACTTACAGTCAATTTTATTAATTATATAAAAGCTTTTGACAATGTTTATTAATAATCTATGTGGAAAATCGTTAAGTTTTACGGAATACCGTTAAAATATGTAAATACTATGCACTTGTTATACCAAAATTCAAGTTGTTTCGTTCGAATAAAAATTGGTCACACTTCTATGTTTGAAATTGTCACAGCAGTACGTCAGAAATCTAATTTGTCACCGTTTGGTATCTTCTGATAATTGCTTTCAGTATGACTCAGTCAATAAATAATTTGTTTTATGGCGTCTTTTACATATCTGCGAAGCATTATTTGTAAATACGGAAAAACCTAAATCAATGTTAAAGCCAGACTTGGAAGGGTAATGTTAGGCTTTTATAAACTTAAATTAATATGATTATCTTCTTCTATTTACCTGAAGACAACACTTTATTTTTATATATTAATAATTACTTCTACGGTAATGCATGAGAGTAAAACGTGGATGCGAACAGAGAAGATTGATAAAATGATGAATGTTTTCCATGACCGGTGTCTTAGAAACATTTTAAAGTTTATCTGGCGCGAACACATTTCAAATAATTACATCATGAGAACAACTAATTCTTGTTTACTACATGATATTATTACAATTAGACAAAAAAAATTACTTGGTTAAATTCTGCGTTTATCACCCGAAAGACAAGTAAGAACGGTTTTGGAATAAACGATTGTAAATAGTAAAATAAAGTTTGGTACACCACAGAAAACTTGTTCAAGAACTATTCAAGGAGATATAATCTAATTAAATGTTTCATAGGACCAAACAAAACGTTTGGCAGAATTTTCAAATTTGTGGAAAAATTTTGTTGTCTCATGTTCTTTTTTGAATTGTTGATTTTTGTTGTTGTTGTTTTGCCGTAATTGTCATTTCGTTGCCCCATGCTTATATTTAAAGCAAAAGGATTTTGTAATAACAATAATAATAATAATAGTAATAATAATAACATTAATAATCATTTTTAAATGTGTTATCTGGAGACAATTAAACAAAAGCAATCTTTTTACAACTTAAGAATTTTACACTTCATATAAACAAAAATACTTTTATTTAAAAATTTTTACTAAAATTATATTGTTTTTAAACGTACATTAGAGTATTATTTGTATTAAGGTATTACGTTGTAATTTCAATGCTCTCGAAATGATTACTAATTACACTATATTTTTTATAATTTTTTACACTTTAAAAATTTTTTTACAAAAAATATAAACCTTAATAATATTTAAGTGACATAATAATCCTTGAATACACTGTTCAATAATTCTACACTACGCAACGCACTTTTGTAAGTAAAACTTACCTTCTTTAAAATGTTAAACCGTTTTTACCAATTAAAAATACTTATATTTATTTTATTAAATAGTGTTATTAAAACCTATATAAACGCTGGTACCAACTTCTAATTAACTAATTTTCTCCATTTTCCAATTATACAAATTAAATTTCAATACTGCATTAAACAACCATTATAATTATATGTTTGTAATCATAAAGCTATAATTTTGTTTACAAGCTGATAATCCTAATAGAGTCGTCATTGTTCTAAATTTATTTCATTCTTAAAAATAAATAGTTATTTTAAATATTAATTTTAAAGAAATATGCATTCCATTAAAACCAGTTTAGTTAGATTTACTGCATTTTTTACTTGTTTTATTAATTTTACTAATTTGAATTACAGTATTACGATTGTACAATCTAACTCGATAACCTCAAAACGTCTTTAAAATGTACTCTCAAAATAAAAACAGTAGAAATGTATTAGATTAATAAAAATGAAGTATTATTTTTAAATACAAACCGTTCTTGTTTAATTATTTTACACAATAAATTATTTCGAATTTTATATATAATAATATCTTTTAAATAAATTATTTTATTGTAAATTAATGCTATTTGGTACATGTTTCTTTGTTTATGTACACACTTATATTTAAACAAAAAAAATTACTACGTTTAAAGTTATAATTGCATAATTATTTCACTTAGTTAATTTAATTTTTACATAAATTTTATTTATAACTGACGTTAATTTTTTATTTGATTACTATTTATTCAATAAATTCAGAAACAAATATTTTTGTTTTATACAAAAGTAACTTACTAATTAATTATGACTAATCAAAATGTAAATTATTGCAAAATAATTGTTTTGTTAAAACAAAACTTTATTACGTTTACTTAATACAAAAATTAAGCGTTTCAAATCTAATGACAGCGGCTCATCCAAACTCTATACATGTAATACTTTTATAAACTGTAAAAAATTTGTCACATAGAAACCATATAATAATTTTATTAAAATTTTTTTAATGTTTTTTAAAATAACATTTCTATAGTTAAAGAAAATTAAAACACAGTAATGTATAATTTTCTCAAGTTAAAAAAAATTATTTTATACTAACTTTATGTTATTCTGCCTTTAAATTAATTATGTTGCACAACTAATGACTAACTATTTTAAATAAGAACAAATTGATGTTATTGTTTTGTAAAATGATTTTAAACTTTTCCGATTAATAGATAAATTATACTCACAACTGTGTTTTCTAAAATAGCCCAATAGTTTAAAAATATTTTAAAGCTTTTATAATAAATTTGTATGCCAATAAATACAATAACATTACTGAAAGCAAATTAAAAATTGCATACTACAAGTTAATTTTAAAGATGCAACTGTGCAAAATAGAATAAAGAAAAGGTATATTGTATTCAAACTACTATTAGTGCAAGTTAGAAAACAAACTTAATAAAATATTTTTGTACAATTTTATAGCAAAAGTTGAACAACAAAAACGTGCGTAAAATTTAATTTGTTACAATAAATACATAAATAAATAGAAATAAATTTTATTAAAAAAATAAAAGGTATTAACTTTCATTGCATAAAGCTAAAAGTAACGTTCTAAATGCTCCATATGTTTGGAAACTGATAGATTCGGTAAGAGATTTTTTAAAAGTTGCTTCATAAATGTCTTTTAGTATTTTCAAATCATTCTGTTAAATATTAAATAAAAAATGTAACAAATATTTAAAAACCGAATATTATATATATATATATATATATATATATATATATATATATATAATTAATATAATAAAGATATTATAATCATAATTATAATCACAATTATAATAATACAAATTCCTACCATTATGGTAGTTATTAATATTATTATGATTATTATTATTATTATTATTATTATTATTATTATATTTAAAAATAATTCAGTAACAATAACTAACATGACAAGTGTAGTCTAATCAATAAAACACCTACAGCATCTACTATTTTAAACAGCTCAAATACAGTTAAGTTGCCTAAGAGAAAAACGGATTATATTAGTAATATCTAAAAAATCTAACCAGTTGGTAAAATATACACAATTGAGATAAATTTTAGTTATTTACATTTCACTTTCCAAAACCATATTCAAAGCTTCGGCGTGTTAAACGTAGAACTAACACTCTTTAATGAAGTTACATTAAATAACAAAGTTAACCAAGATAGATTACATAATCTGAAAACAAAACTCAGTTTTATTATACAATATGTGGTACTATGTTATATGTATATATGTAATTTGTTAAAAAATACTAAAAAATAACTTTTTTAAAATTTAATTTAGCGTAAAACCATCTGCTACAAACTATGCAAAATCGAATTCTTAACTTTTTGCCCAATGTCACGTTTTAAAGAAAAGCCAGATTAAACAAAGTTAAAATAAATATGTTTTTGTATTATTTTCATTCGAATTGTTATTGTTATTGTTATTGTTATTATAATTATAATTATTATTATTGTTAGTAGTAGTAGTAGTAGTAGTAGTAGTAGTAGTAGTAGTAGTAGTAGTAGTAGTAGTAGTAGTAGTAGTAGTAGTAGTAGTAGTAGTAGTAGTAGTAGTAGTAGTAGTAGTAGTAGTAGTAGTAGTAGTAGTAGTAGTAGTAGTAGTAGTAGTAGTAGTAGTACAAGTACTTTTTATCTATAAAATATTTTAAGTAACAAAAATTGAGCTATTATTGACTTTTGCTAAAGCTAATTATCAAAATCATGATTTGCTATTTTGCTGCAGTTTTCTAGAATAGCGTCTCCTGTTGTTTTGTTAAAAACTTTTTCATGTCCAGGCTGTTATCGTTGAGTTTTAACTCTTTGTTTTTTCTAACCATTATTTTAAAAAATTCAACGGTAAAGTATGTTTTGTACGCTTTGTTTACAATTAAGCATTTCTTAATTGCCAAATAAGCATGTTTACAATTTAATTTACAATTGTTTAATATTGAATAATTAGGTAGATTAATATAAATTAAATCTACATTTACTAAAATGAAAGTAAATTTTATTTATTTAAATAAAAATATTGCTATATATAAATTAAGTAGTATTGCACACTTCACATCGGGTACAAATTATTCTGATTAAGGTGTGAAAATTTCCATTCGGGTTATCCAGACAACAGTACAATTGACAAACTAATAATGTTTCTAAATCGATCATGGCCATTACTGAAAAGATGAAAATTTAATAATTATTTAATAAATAACTTAAAAACCTTTTGTTATTTATAAATGTAGATTGCTATTTTAAGTAATAAGAAGAAATATATATACATTCATTGATTAACAGCATTATAATTAAATAAAGTAATTTGTAGTTGTATAATATATGTAGGCACCATGTAAAGCTGATAAATGTTATTCAACAAAATTGGTGATAACATACAATTTACAAACAAATAATAATTTTTTTAATAAATAATTTCCGTAAAAATAATAGTTTAAAATGCAATTATTTATTTTTTTATTATGTATACACGTATGTATTTTAATACTTTTTATAAATTTATTTAAGAAATAATTTGTATCAAAAATAAAACACTTTGAAACAGATTATTGCTATCAATAGTTAAAAAGTACGAAAGTTCAAAAATTAAATTATTAAATAAGTAATACCAACAAATATTACTTTTAACAATTCTTAATAATTAACCAACTGTATTATAAATATTTTGCCTTTATTGTAATAAGTACTTTATAATGCTTTTTAAACAAGAAATAAAATATTAATAGATAATTCTAAAACTTACACATAGAGTTTACTCCAGTTCTTAAAGGTTCTTCAAATTTTTGTGCTATCACTTGAACTAATGTAACACCAAAATGCTGAATAATACAAATCAATCAAAACATAAAGCCTAAATATTTATTTCAAAAACAATTGTGCTAGTTTACAAAATACTAAGTCTACCTAAAATACCATAAATTTCTATATATTTATTAACTAATTAAATAATAATTTGCAAACTACATTGTTAATAATGTAATGAGTAAGATATTTAATAAACGTTACTTTTGAGTAATATTGCCAAATAGCTCGAATGTGATATTTGCTGCGTTTTGTCAAAATCGAAATGAATATGGCGGCATCACCATTGCCTTCTTTCCTAGCTTATTCATTATAAATTAAAAAATGCGTTTTCAAATTCCAAACAATGTAACATTACAAGTTGTAAAACGTAACCACGTATAAACAGCAAAATGCAATAAATACTTTTGGTAAAACATCTAAACGAATTATTATAATTATTCCAACAAACACCAAAAATGGTACGGTCATTGCACAGCGTTAATATAATATTATTTGGTTTAATTAAAACAAGAAAAAATAATAATTTATTTTTATTTAAACAAGTATTCTAGTAATTAATCAAATTTTACTGTTTACAAAAACATATAAATTATATATATATATATATATATATAATTCTTATTTGTTATATATTAGTTCGCTATAAACATTTTTAATAATAAATCATTTTAATTAAAAGTTAAAAAATGCCCAATTTCTGTTTACCCTTGTGCAGCGTCATACAATTCTACAACATCATCTTCAACAAGTTTCTGACTGGAAAAATTAAAAATGTTGTTTCTGAAGTTGTACAAAGTATTCAAACTAACATTGTCTTTGCACCGCGTAGCTTTGAGCAATTCTTCAATAAATAGACGATAAGGACCTCTAACGTATCTTCGAATGTCTACGACAAGTGAACGATTACGCCAGTCTTAGGATAAAATTTAAAAGTAAGTTAACAATGAAGCCATGAGTTAACTGCTAATAGTTAATACAAATTAAATCATGTTAATTTAATTACAAAAATATGGTTAATAAATATACTTATTTTAATTAAAACAAATGTTTAAAAAATATATTTTTACTACTTTGAATGTTTTACGGGAAACATTATTTAACAGTAGATATTTTAGCAAGGCCGAATGTGGGCCTGCATTTAGTAATAGTTGTAGAAATTGAATTCATGCCTACCCGTCTACAAGTCGAGTGCTGTTTTGCTAGACTATTCCGGCACAATAATAACTAATTATTTTATTGACTACGTTAAAAACAGTAAGAAAAAACGCAACATAATAGTACCGTAAACACGAATAAGAAATTTTTACTCCGCCAATCTTTAAAGTATTAAATTACAACTTAAAAAATAATGTTATTGTTCTTAACTTATTTTTATATATTTTTATATCTTCAAAAAATATTGGTATAAAATAAATAAACTAAATACATAAATAAACTAAAAGGGTAAACTAAATTAAAACATTTATTTACACATCCATAATATTGTAATAAAAATAATTTAAATAATTTTTATTTTTAATTTATTTACTTGGAGGTTTTTCATATTCCAAAACTGGATAAATTGAATTTAAAATTATGCACAAATAAAACAAAAACAAAAATATATTAATATTTAATTGTGTTAGCATTCAAGTATAATTATTACATTTATAAAATGTTCATTAATTTCAACTAAAATAATAGAAATTATCTTTATTTTTCTGTATTATTTAATTAAAAAAATAGCTATTTTATAGTTAAGAATTAACAACAGTAATATTTTTAACTAGCATATTAGCAATAAGTAATCGAGTTATATATATATACTTTGAATTGTTTGTAAATAACGTTGTGCAAACTTATTATCTGTTAAATTTTAAATTCTAAATATAATTTTTTTATGTTTGCTACTTTGAAGGTTTTGCATGAGACATTTTTCAGCAGTAGACATTTTAACGAAACCGAACGTGGGTCCGCATTTTAGTGCCGGTAGTGGGATTCGAACCCATGTTTACCCAAATCCAAATCGAGCGCTGTACCACTAGACCACTCCAGCACATTAAATTGTGTTTTATATCATAATATAGACATATAAAGTTAGAGAGTTATAAAATTGCTAGATAATTATTACTTTATATATATATTTAATATTATTACTATATATATATATATATATATATATATATATATGCAAATTGCAAACAAAAACAATATGGATAATTGAGAAAATATATGCAGTGTATGATTAAAAAAGCGCTTTATTAATAAAAGGATATTCAATTTAAGTCAACAAACATTATTGTAACTATAATAACGTCATATTAATACAATTTAATAAAAATTATTTTTTTGAAAAAAGTTATTTTTTAAATATTCATTTATTTTACTTCAATTTTGGTTTAAATTGATATTGATCATCTATTTGCTTATTTTATTAGCACTAGTTTGATGTTTCACAGAAAACTTTTTTCAGCAAGTGAACATTTACTGAAGCCAAACGATGTCATGCATTTAGTGCCAATGGTAGCACTCAAACTCATACCCATCCAAATTTGAGTTTAGGGTTGTACTGCTAGTTTATTAGGGCAAGTAATTATAACGTTAATATTGTGTTCAATAAACATAAATTAAAAATTGAATACCCCATGGTACATAAATAAAATAAAGCACACAAATTGATAATTATATAATTTTATGAATTGCATTTAAAAATCAAATTTATACAAGTGATATTTCCAAAATAACTTTCCCATTAATTGTATATTTAGAAACAAATGTTTAAAATAAATATTAAATTAAATGTGAATTGGTTTATAATATGTATTTTTATTTTAAATTCTTGATATGCTTCTAAAAAGCCATTTAAAATTTAAAATTAATTAATTATGATTATTTAAGATTCAACTTCTCATTTTTTGTCATTGATTCTTAGAAATTGTAATTGAATAACTTCAACACTGGTACTGTATAAAAAATTTTTAATTACAGTAAATTCATTTTAGGATCATTTTTTTAATAACAACTAGGAAATAATGTTAATTTTATCTTTTATTAATAATACTTTAATAACTCCGCCTAGTTTGGATCAGAAATGATTAAATCTAGCCAGTCCCAGGCCGGGATAAAAAAGGAGGGTTTGAGCGCAAGTTTAGCAGCCTGGCCTCTGTAAAAACTTATATGGCTACGGAAACAATAAAAGGACGCCATTCCGGCAAACAACGGCAAAGAAGTGATCGCACGTATCTGGATGACAAAGTTACACAGATGACAGCGTTGAGTGAAAGTCAAAAGGAAGCTCAATATTCGATTTGCAGAATCTTCAATGTCAACGGGACTTTGTTATTGCTGTTGTTGTTGTTTTACTGTACTTGTTGTCTTATTGCTCCATGCTTATTTTTAAAGTAAAAGGGTTTTGTATAATATAATTTATATAATAATATAATATATAATAATAATCCTTTAATAATTTAGTAATCAGGATTGAATTTACATTATTACAAATAAGAAGTGATTGTATATTTTAAAGTTTTAGTTTTTTAAGCACTTTTTTAGTCTTAATTATACTACAATGTCTACATTTTTACTAAAAATATGTGTATGCATTAGTTTATTTATAAATGCTTTTTTCAGCCTAGTACATTTTTTAATAATAATGACAAATGCACACACAATTATTAACGTTTAAAAAATTAATTAAAATGAGCTTTTCTACAATAAACCATTTAATTGTAGTTTTATCATTTTTAATTACTAATAATAAAAAGCTGAAATAACATGTACAACTTATTTTTGCTTTTATTGTACAACAGACCTTTTTCATACGATCGTTTCAGCATGTGCAATTCATCGTTGTTGCAACAACAAACAATTTCGTTCAAAACTTGATATTTGGCATTGTGAAGTTGCAATCCGTAATACAATTCAAAAGCCATTATTTCATATGGTTGGTAAAATAGACTACAAATTAAATATTTGTAATCTCCAATTAACGATAAAGACAATTCATTTTCGAGATGCTGACGTTTTGAGGAGCATTTAGAGACAATTAAATTTTTTTAATATATTGTATATATTTGTATATATTTACATAAAAAATATTAAATTAAAACTTTAAAGTAATTATTTAAAAATGATTTTAATCAATTTCTGAAAATAAGATTAATACTTTAATAGTTTTTAAAAATTTAATTTTTTTGAAATAACTAATACTTATAAGTAGTGTATATTAGACATAAAATTATATTTATAAATGCGTTTTCAAGGGTGAATTACTACAATTGTTAGATTCACTTTAATAATAAATTGACTTAGTTTTATTTAACTAGGAGCACTGTATAGCTGCTTTATTCTTGTTTAAAATTATTAGCAGTGCATAGCTTTAAAGTTTCACATACGAACGTGAAACCACTAACTTTTACTAAAGCAAAAATATTATATATTAAATCATTCATTTTTCTTTGGTTTTTAAATATTGTTCTAAAAATCAAAAATTAACAATTTATAAACTGAACATTCTTCCTAAATTTTATCAATTTTAAGATGTAAGTTAATAATTTGCAGACTAATACGGTATAATTACAGTTATAAATTGCAATATTTACTCATTTTTCCGTTCGAATGCTTTACAAAAACATTTTTCAGCAAATAGATAGCTTAGTAAAATTAAACAAGAGCCCATATCTAGTACCAGTGGTGGTATTCAAACGCATGCTAACCTAAGTTCGAGTCTATCGTTGTACCATTAGACTACTCCGGTTTATATTTATTCAACTTGTAACAAGAGAATATAAAATTTTAATAATTTACATGAATTTAATTTTTTGTTAATTTAGAATACATACTTTATCATAAAATTGGTAAAATGAATTTGCAATACTCAGTCTTTGTTTTAGAGAACGATGTCCCAATATTTCATTTATAATTTTTTCATCTGGACCTAAGATTTATAAAAAACTTTTTAATTTTTATTAATTAAGCAATTAGTTTTAAGGTTGTTTAATGTGTTACACAGTGTATCAGTTTAAAAGTGAAAATTGCGTTGTTTTTTTTAAATTAAAATTTTTATTTTTTTAAAGTTGTCAATCCTATATTATTTTTTTCAAAAATTTTAATTTAAAGCATGACTAAATCAATAGCCGATAACGTGAGTAATCATAATAGAAAACGCATGATTAAATTAACAGTATAAACAGTATAAATTTTCAAAATAAACACGTGATAAAGCAATAAAATTATAATTTATAAAAACACAGTTAAAAGTTTATATTACTGTTTCTCAATTTAATAAATTATTTAAAACATTTTAATTGTAATTTAAAATAATTATGTTAATAGCCAATGTTATTCTTGTATTTCATTTATTAATAAATAGTATTTATTACATAACTCATCCTAAAGATAATTGGAAATAAACCAATCTACCTAGTTTTAAGCCTGGATAAAAGAGTAGGATTTTAGCTCAAGATTAGCAAACTGGTATTTGTAAAAACGTGCATGCCATTCTGGTAAACAACACGACTCAGATGACAAGGTTAAGAGAAAGCTAAAAGAAAGCTTAATTTGTGATTAGACAAATAAAATTACTGGATTAAATTTTACATTAACCGCTCAAAAAATCAAGAAAAACGGTTTTGGTATAAACAATTAATAATAACAAAAGAAAGGTTGGTAAATTAAAAAAAACCTAGTTAAAAGTCATTTGGGAAGACCAAATTGGAATGCATGTTCATCGGATCAAACAATTACTTTCGTAAAATAATCGAACATATAATTACTTTATTGCTCTATGTTCTTTTTAAATTATAGGACTATATTGTTGTTTTTGCTGTTACTACTATTGTGTTTCCATATGCTTATTTTAAAGCAAAAAAGTTTTATAATAATGTAATAGTAATTTCTTGCATATTAAACTACATAAAATAATTTATAATAATGTACTCTCAAAATAATAATTTATGAACCGCATATCTATTAAACATAGCATTAAAAATGCGATAAAATTTAACATTATTTATGAAACAAAAATTATAATGTCAATATAAATCTGTATTTATAAAACTACTCATTTTGTGTTACCTAACAAAAATGGAATAAAAACTAAAATTAAAATTATTGCAAAATGAAACTAGAATTAAAATAATAAAACAATCATTTAAATTACCTAAGTTTTTAAGTGCTTCGTGCAACTTTTCTGCATCGTGTTTTGGATTAAATACGCAAGGAAATTGTAAAGTCGCTGTTGGGGTAGCTTGCATGCTATTGTACATATTTATGTAAACAAATAATGTTAAATATAATTAAATGTTTGTTTATAATATATGCATAAATAAATATAGTTTATTAATATTGTTACTAAAAGAAAAGCAATAGGTTCATAAATGAGTAAATGAATCAATAATAATTAAGGATTTAATGCTTAAATTAAATTACAGAATTATTAAGTAAGACATATATTTTACATAATTTTATATGATTTACATTTGTTACTTTAAATTAGCAGACATAAACACGTAAAGAAAAGACCGAATATTGTTTGGTGCTGGTTTGTATAGATAGATCATACGCATAAAATGAATCAAGATCTCATATGTTACAAGTAAATAATTATTATATTTTTATAAATTGAAGAAACAATGGGCTTAATAGTTAAATTAAGTATACTTATTTCTTTAATTAACAAAGAAATTTTAAATACATTTCTTGATGATTTAGAATTCTTATAAAGGTACACAATAGGTTAATTCAAACGTACATGTGTAAATTTAAGGTCACTTAGACTTATAGTAATGTTAATCAATAATTTCTAATGCATACCCAAGTTTAAAAATGTTATGTACAACGTGTTATATAAAATTAATATCTAAATACTCAAAGTACGTAATAATATAGGATATAGAAATAAAATTCCTTAACTAGCATTCTGTTTTTCGAAACTGTGGCAAGAACATTTTTGACATAAAACCTATTAATTAAAGCTATCAACCGCTTTTAAAAAATAAAATTGTAGCATCAAATTACAAAACTAAACTCAAACCATTGCAAAATTAATAGAAAGTATTTTAATTAAAAGTAAAATTAAGTAAATAAAACAGGTTTAATAACCAAAAATAATTGTCTTTTAACATTATATTTTTTTAATTTTCTAAAAAAACATTTAACTAATAATATTCATTAAAAAATCAAAAACGTTTGCATCAATTTAAGAAGTGTGGGTAACTATTAACTTAATTAGTTAGATTTAAAACATTAATTGTTATTATATTTGCAAACAATAAAATGTTAGAATATAGCAAAAAGTAAGTAACATATTTAATCATCTATTTACTAATATAATATTTTTATTAATTTTTTTATTTGTTTATAATCTTTAATAAATAATATTAATTTTTAATAACGTTAACCGCTAATAATATTAATAATAAATGTTCTTAAAATGTAGTTAATACAATCTTTCAAGTAGTTATGTTACAAAAATATAAACGACATAAACGCTAGAGTGGTCTAGCGGTACAGCGCTCAACTTGGACCTGGGAGGGCATGGGTTTGAATCCCTCTATTGGCATTAAATACAGGCCCATTTTTGGCTTCACCAAATTGTCCACTGCTGAAAGATACTTCTAGTACATTCAAATTAGTAAATGAATATGTTAATAACAATAACAATAATAAATAAGCTTGATAAAATATTGGACACAATTAAAAATAATAAACCTACAATGAAAATCGTTTTTCCATTAAACGTAATTTTGTGCTTCAATACAGCAATGGTTTATAAAGTATACTATATATGTATATATATATATATATATATATATAAAGTACAACGCAAATTTGTACTTTTGTAAAAATGATTTGGGAAGCATTATTGTGTGAAATACTTCATAAAACTTAATGTGATCATATATATATATATATATATATATATATATATATATATATATATATATATATGCATATAACTGCTAAACAATTACTGATAAAAACGTAGTTATTAAATTAAAACATTTCTAGCAATGACATAAATAAAAAAAATTAGTTTAATTATACTATTTGCAATGCTATATAGTACGTATAATTAAATTATAATTTTTTCAATATATTTGTTAATAATAAAATAAATGGCATAAAGTTACAACGGTTTATAATCAAAGGTTGAGTAAAATTATCAACATGGAATCTAACGTCGACTATTACATAAAGTACAACACATATCCAACTGTCGATAATACTGCTCCTGAATAACCGAAACCAAAGTGGATTTATTACTTAAGGGAATCTGGTAAATCTAATAAAAACCCTTAAAAACTTATTACATTATGTTTAATTTTTAATATTTATTTTTGTAAAAGCAATTAGAGATAGCAAATTATTTTAAATTAATTTTTTCTTAAATTTATATATATATATATATATATATATATATATATATACATATAACTCCTAAACTAATTAGTGTTGAAAACGTAGTTATTAAACTAAAACATTGGTGGCAATCACATAACATGCAATAAAGACGTCATTTTAATTGTGATAATTAAAATACAAGTATACTTTTATAGATATATATTGTAACTAATAAAAAAATTACATAAAACATCACTTTTGAATCCGTACGATACGCTGCGTGTCGTGCGCTCAAAAGTTGCTTACTGTTGTTGCGCTTGCAATAGTGTTTCGTGTTTACTTGTTTTTTTTTGGAGTTATTTGCCTAGTTTTTTTGGGTATCGTTTTGTGTTTTTGTGTATAATTGTGCAATTTTTAATTGCCTATTTGTGTTCAAGCCCATTTGTATGTGGCGTGCTTGATCATTCATTGTTTTTACTCTTTTAACCCGATTATCACACTGCTTTGCGTGTGATACTTTATTTTTATTACATTTTAGAAACTTTCGATCTATCAATGAAAGTTTCTCAGACAGCGATTTGTGGCCGTCGTGGTTGTAGTAAGTCCGTAAAGACTGGTATGCTTTGTTCTAGGTGCAACACCTGGTTCCATGAAAACTGTACCGGTCTCTCGGAGTGTATTTACAACGAATTGGCAACTAATGAGGTGGATTTTAACTGCATAAACTGTATTTGGAAATCTAACCCTTCCCTCGTCGCCCACCCCCATCTTATCCCCAAGCCTGACCGTAAAACTGACACCAAACTCGACCTCATAATAGAGCTACTTAACGAAGTTAAACTCGGTAACACTAACATCAGCGAATCTATCAAAGATTTATCCGAGTCTCAATCTACCCTACAGGTTCAATCCAACAAGCACTCAAATGAAATCTCCCAACTCAAAGTCTCAATTGCGGCCCTCCCATCCGCTCTTAAGAGAGTCTCTCCCTCTCCAGTCACCAAGGCTGCTCTCAGAATTTCACAGGAGGAAATTTTATCCGCAGCTAAACAATTTACTGCTGATAAAAAGAAGGGAAAATAATCTAATAGTTAGGGAATTCCCGATACTGCGACCAATTTCAAAAAAAGATTGTTTCAGAGATAATTAAGACGTGCCACCCCCAGCCCATTGATTTTAAGGCCACGCGCATGTCTTGTAAAAGGAAACTTCCTTTCCCCCCTATAATCGTCTCTTTCAAATCCTCCGACATTGCTTCTGAAATTCTTGGTAGTTGGACGGATGTTAAGTCTCGTTTCCCGGATATCCGGGTGCATATAGATCATGCCAGTAGTGATAGGACCAATAAACCTCTAGTATTGCCTAGATCCATTTGTCCGAAACTATCGGCTATTCCCTTAGTGCAACTAACTCCATTGACTTCAGATGAATGCCCCCAGGATTTTCCATCAACGCCCCGGAGCCAAGTCCATTTTCTCCATCGAATAAAAAGAATAGGACCCATTCTTCCACCAATACCTCCCCCTAAAAGTATATTATACTAATGCTTGCAGTCTTTATAATAAACTCAGTGAGTTAAGTCTATTAGCTCTGACTGCTAAACCGCATTTAATTGGCATTACTGAAACCTGGCTATCGGAAGATGTTCTCGATAACGAATTGCTAATCCAAGGCTATAGCATCATCCGGTCGGATTCAAAGCGATCTAGATGTGGTGGCTGTCTTTTTATATTCACGATAGCCTAACCTATACCCTTCTACCTCCCTCAGCCTCTACTAATCTAGGCTTTGATCTCCTCTCTATCTCTATTTTTCTCTCATCTGGCGACCACGCTAGATTTTCTATCTTTTATAGACCCCCTTCCCTCTCTGAAGCCTCAAATTCTGCTTTATTGCAAGAACTCCAGTCAGTTTGCAACTCCTCCCATAAGTTTCAAGTGTTGATGGGCGATTTTAATGCCCCTACCATCACTTGGGATACCCTGTCCAGTCAGGGTAACCCCTTTGACTCTAACTTTCTCCAATTCTGCATTGAAAATGCCCTTTTTCAAAAGGTTTCCTCTACCACTAGGCATAGAACGGGCTGTAGCTCTTCCTGCTTAGACTTAGTTCTCACCAATTTCTCTCATGTAATTGACTACGTCTCCACTCTGCCTCCATTAGGTAAGAGTGATCACTCCGTCTTGGCTTTTAAAGTCTATCTCCCTAATTCAGCCCACATCGCCAACCCTCGTTCAGCGCTTATTCCGGATTTCAGTAATGCTAACTTTGAAGGTTTAAGGAACTATTTTAAAGGTTTTAAATGGGTTTATTCCTCTTCCGACGAGGTAGACAATTTTTGCGAATATTTCTCCAACACCATCAAGTCGGGAGCTAAACTTTTTGTCCCCCTCAGAGCGCCTTCCCGACCGTCGAATAAGATCCCGCAACGTTTCATTAGACTCATTAAACTCCGTAATCGCGAGTTCTATAAGTGGAAATCAACCAACCTCCCCTGTTTTTATTATCAATACCTCGATTTACGTAATAAATGTGCTTGCAGCCTTTCCCGGCTCAAACATCGCAGAATTAATAGCATCCTTAATAAAGCTAAGACAGATAAGAGTTTGCTATTCAAATTCATTAAGAATAAACGAGGGAACCCAAATTCTCTTCCACAACTTAAGGATTCCCACGGATCTCCTCTTCCTTTGCCTGAAGTCTGTAACACCTTTAGCCAATACTTTCAATCCGTCTTCAATACGGATTTCGTTGGTAACCCTACCACCAGTCCCTCTCTTTTATCCGGTTCCCCCCTCATCACCCCGGAGATTGTCCGCAATCTCCTTCTCAAATTAAAATCTTCCTCTAGAGGCTCAGATGAAATATACCCGAGAGTCCTCAGAGAATGTGCTGCTGAGACAGCTCCTGCTCTTGCGTATTTGTTTAACCTTTCCTTAAAACAAGGCAAGGTCCCTTCAGTTTGGAAATTAGCTTACATAAGGCCGATCCTCAAAGCTGGATGTAGATTTAAGGCTGAGAGCTACAGACCTATTAGCATCTTGTCTGCTCCCAGTAAAATTATGGAAAAAATAATTAAGTCTCACCTAATAAATTTTATAGTCAATAATAACCTCATTAACCCTTCTCAGCATGGATTTATGCCTTCTAAATCCTGCCTCACTAATCTACTAAGATTTACCAATAGTATCACTAGAATGCTGGAGTATTCTCATTCGATTGATGTCATCTACTTTGATTTCTGCAAAGCATTTGATAAAGTACCCCACTCAGCATTATTGAATAAATTGAGAGCCTTTGGGATTAGCCCGCTTCTCCTCGATTGGATAACGGACTTTCTCTCCAATCGGCAATTAAGCGTAAGATTAGGTGATATTACTTCCGCTGCTGTAAACATTACCTCAGGTGTCCCTCAAGGATCCGTCTTTGGTCCTTTATTATTTATTATTTATATCAATGACCTACCTGCTGTTGTTCGTTCTGACATCTTGTTATATGCTGATGATGTCAAGATTTGGAATATCAATCCTGAACAACTTCAACTTGATATTTTAAGTATCTACAATTGGTCTATAGCAAATGCGCTTCCTCTGAATTTTCCAAGTGTAATCACTTCTCCCTTGGTAAATATTCAGGCAATACATTTAGAGCGCCAGATTCTTCCCCCATCACTCGAGTTAATTTAATCAAGGATCTAGGGGTTACATTTAATCAATCCCTAGACTTTTCAACGCATCACAGGATAGCAGCCTCCAAGGGGTTCCAACTCACCACGTTCTTTAAACGTAATCTTGGGAACGTCCCGGTGAGTTGTACACGGTTACTCTACCAACTTTACATTAGACCCCACTTAGAATATTGTATCCAAGTTACATCCCCCTACCTAAAAGCGGATATTAAGATTTTAGATAAAGTACAGCGTAGGTTCACAAAGACCTCTAGGCAGCTCAAGAACGTTAGCTATACAAACCGATTAAAATCTCTCAAACTCTTTCCATTGCAAGATAGGAGGCTCCGGGGCGATCTCATCTTAGTTTATAAATTATTAAGATCAGATGGTGCCGAACTCCCTTTTATACTCGCGAACGATTCTCGAAGGGGGCACCCTTTTAAGTTATCCAAACCTAGAGTAAGATCCCGGTTACGTTTAAACCATTTCTCGTATAGGGTTATTTCCGCGTGGAATCTTCTACCTAGCCATGTTGTTTCAGCTCCTTCCATCGACTCCTTCAAATCAGCGTATGACAACTATTTTCTCCATGAATATATTTAATTTCATAATTCTGTTTTTACAGCTTTATTATATTTATATACATAATCTTTGAGATTTATTTTGCCGATATTTGATATTTTGAACCGAGTACAAAAAGGAGTTTCCTCCTACATAACTCGTGATTTTACCTGATTACCTGATTAACTGATTCATAATCTAAGATTGAGTAAAATTACCAACATAAAATATGATTTTTAATATACTTAAAAACGCAAAACATTTCTAATTGTTATGGTTAATAAATTGTTTTATGTATAATTTACTACAAAATATTAAATAATAATTAAGATGGCTCATGTTTGTAATCACTTGGCTTAGGTGTTTTGATATGCTTTTGGATAAAATGCTGATATAGTTTTATGTAATCTAAATTTTAACAAATACCACTAAATTTGGAGTTTTTCGGAAACTTGAGTTGTTATATTGGCTGAGGTCAATATATATTACAAAAACCATAAATTAATATACCATCAAACCATTGGGGTTTAGAAAATTCATTTGGCGTAAATTGGTGTACAATTCTGCCAAATTTTATTTATCAATTCGTCCAAGACCAACAAAATGCTAAGACGTACATTTTCGAAAAAAGATGACAAACAACAATTGGTAAACAAGGTTTTGGATGTTGGTCTTTAGAATACCAATGGGGAATTAGTAACAATGGTAGGTTACCCTTCTGATGACCGTTTGTCTGATGGGACGGATGATTGTGTTGATGTCAAGTGTAACAAGCTTGAAAAATTAAGAAAGTTAGAAAGAGAGATAAACTTATTAAAGCTTGAATTTAAATCGGAGTTGAATGCTATCCAATTTGAAGAAGTTAGCCACAGTGATCAGGGTCTAGAAATAAGCAATAATAAGTTAATTAGTTCCTTTAAGACTATTGTTAACAGGTTAGACCTTTCTCGTATTGAGGTAAGCAAATTTAACGGTAATCCAGTGGATTACTGGAAGTTTATAAATGAATTTGAAACTTCTATTGAGTGCACGTTGTGCAACAATAAACAAAAATTAGCTTACCTAATTTACTATTGAAAAAGAAAGTTTAAGGAGGCAATACGTGAATGTATGATGCTTCCTCCCAATGAAGGTTTTTCAATGGCAAAGGACATATTGAAGCAATTGTATGGTAGATGGCACGTAGTGGCGCGGTTAATTTTAGATAAGCTAGTAATCGATCATCAACTAGCAGCGAATGTTAGTAGCTTGGTGCCTTTCTCAATACAAATGAGAAATTGTGAAATCAATTTAACTAGAATGAGATGTAAGTCTACCCTTGATTTTATAAATACTTTAGAACGGGTAGTAATAAGACTCCCAACATCAGTGCAAAGATAGTGGGTTATAATAGCTGACAGTTTGTATCAAGATAATAGGAAAACACTGTTTAAGAACCTTTTACGGTTTGTTTCTGATGATGCAAGGCTTATGAATAGTCGATTTGGTGAGATTGCATTGCAAGCAAGTTATACACCAAAAACGACTGAACCAAGATCTAAAATTGTAAGTAAAGTAGGCTTACATTGCCCATTACAAGACGGAGATCATAGATTTGAGAATTGTGACCAATTTCTTAAGTTGGAACAAACTGATAAGATGGAGATTGTTTGTAGTAACAATTTGTGTTTCTCTTGTCTAGGAAAAGGGCATGCGTCAAATTTATGTAATTACAAGACTGGGTGCAAGGTAACAGATTGTAAAGGTTTACATCATTGGCTTTTGCACCCAAGTGTTCAATCTAACACTAATGCTGCAGTGTCTACAACTACAAATGTATATCTAAGTGTGATACTAGTAAAACTGGTAGGTCCTTCTTTTGTAAAAAATGGATGGGCTTTTCTGGATAATGGATCTGATTGCACCTTAATAGATGGGCATACTGCTGAAACGTTGGAGTTGGAAAGGAACACAATTAAACTGGAAATGAATACACTGAACGGGGCGTATAATACCTTATGCAAAAAGGTACAGTTAAGGATTGAACCAGGACTTCCCATTACTATTGATAATGCGTATGCTGTAGACAAGTTTCCTTCAATAAGGACTAATATACCTACTGAGGAAGAGTTACAAAATTGGCCTCATTTATCAAAACTTCAACTGAATCATGGTGAAATTCCTTTAATTGATATATTGATATGGTGTAATGTGTTTGAAGCGCATTGGGTCCTAGATTAAAGGTTGGGTAAGGGGAATAAATCTAACGCCATAAAACCTTCTTTGGATTGGACTATAAAAGGGTCAAGTAGTTGTCTACCAAGAATAGATAAAAATGTATTTTGTTACCAAACATATGAAGAAGATGTTGTGGAACAAATTCATAAATCGTCTATTAGTGATTTCGGGTATATTAGTGACGACTGTATGAGTTTTATAAACAATCTAAAGGCAATTGTTATTGTTGAAAATACAGTTAGCGGATGCTATATTGCTAACTAAAGGATATTACAGAAATTTTAAGAGCATAAAGAAAAAAAATTTTGTAATCAAAGTGCCGAAAAAACCTCTAAAATCAAAGTGTTTAAGGTTAAAAAAACGAAAAGGAGAAGGTTAGATATTTTGTTTAGTTTCTGCCCATAATTTAACGAGTCCATTTAAACAGTGTTCTATGTGGACAATCATACTTAAAGTAGAAGGTTATACATCCAAGTTTGTAATCGATAAAAGTATTAGGCAGCTGTCACTACTTGAAAGTATTGATTGAGTTTGTTTGTTTCGTATGTTGCGGTTGTCATGTATGGGTAATCTTCAGTTGTTTGGTGTTCACCATTCCTATTCAAGTCAACGTCGGAATTGTGTGCGTTAATTGTTGTGAACTCATCTGGCCCTAAAAATGTCCGTTTTGAAAAAACTGCGTTTTTTCGCCGGGAGTGTTATTGTTTGAATAAAATATTTAAACTATTATTAATTTTTATTTCAATTACAATCTTTGTATTATTGTACAATTAAACAACTTTGACTTTGTTTCAACCTTGTTCTAAAGCGCCTTTTTGTATTTGAATTTATTACGTTTGTTGTTAACGTGACTGTGGTTCTGTGAGTATATTGCGTTCTGTTTTTTTCTGTTGGTAAACAGTATTAGTATGTAATTTGGAATTAATTTGTAATAATAAATTGCAGAACGATAATTTAGATCATACAAAAGCTTTTTTAATTAAAATTAATTGGAATGTTAATTATTATCCGTATCAAGTTAAATCAAAGAAAATCAGGACTGAGATCTCAGTGAGATCTTACAGCGATTTCTAAATTATCTAGGTTTTTAAAGCATCTGCCCTCTCATGACAGGCTCCTTTCTCTAAAATAATATTTTTTAAGAGAGGCGGCTTTGGGGTGATTTATTTTGGTACATCAATATTTAACATCTGGCTTTTTCCCACCTTTCTTTTCATTAACTAAAAACTCTTGTTAAAGTCACACTCTCAAATTGAATAAATCCAGAGTGCAATCCAAGTTGAGACTCCATCACTTCTCCCAGGGAGTTATCAATGCTTGGAATTGTCTACCTTCGATGGTAATCAATACCAAATTGGCCTCGTCATTTAAGGCCGCTTATGATCGTTATGCCCTATCCAATTTTACATGATTGCAACTTATATTTTCTAGCTGATTAATGGGTTTTTTTATTTTTAACTTTGTTTAACTTTCTTTTTTTCTTTACACGATAATGTTGATACAAATGAACCGAGAATCAAAAGGAAATTGTTTCCTATTCAATTCATAAACCAACCTGTAATCTGTAACTTGTAACTGTCGCGTTGACTTTTGGGTGCGTACCCAAAGCCGCGTCCTCCATGTCGGCTAAGAGGGCTATCGTGTCTGGTGAGGTGTCCCTTGCAGCCAAAACCACAGTTGTAAAAAAGGTTTAACCCTTTTAAACAGGTCGTTTAAATCCAGTTATCAGTAAAACTTAGTTATTATACTTTTTTTAGACCATATCAAAACTGCAAGAGATTTTGTCTTCTCGTGCGCCGCCGGAAGTGATAAGCAAGTCTTTTCATTATCCCACCGACAACTGCAGTCTATTAACCGAAATTCCTATTGCTTCCTCATATAGCGTAAAATAATCAGAAGACACTAAATCAAGTATTATCCTAAATAGGTTAAATATAAACCAAAATAACAGATAAAAGCATTTCTCTGCCTCTAAATGCACCCCATAGACCTTAATACCTAATTCAAACGATCTAAACCAATATCGGGGTCATGGGCATCATGAGGAAGTGCAGAGCTGTTGTATGCCTGCTGGGATTCTTTAAGTCAGTTGTTTAATCTTAGTTTATTTTTAAGTTTTTTTTTCATAACATAGAATATATATATATATATATACCTAAAATGACAGCATTTAATTTTTAGTTATAAAAAAGAATGTAGTGATTGTGCTATTTAAAAATTTAAATTTTTAAATTTTTAAAAATAATGTATATAAATGTTTTTAAAAATATTTTAAATATGTAATTTTTAAAAATTGTAATGCACAACGTTTTAAATATCCTTAAGTTACAACCTTCAAGTTTCGAATGAGTTTTGAAATTTCTTTTTACTAGGTAATTTCTGTATATCTACCACATATTTTTTAAATAGAATGGTTAAAGTTAAAATTAAACGTGTGTTATTTTTATGCATTAATTTATTTTTATGATATTTTGGTATTGATAATTCTTATTGCTTGTTTATTTGGTAAAATTATACTTTTATATTACAAGCCATTTAATAATAAATTTGATTTATACCTGTATTTAATGTAATTAAAAAGTTACACAAATTTATTGTTTGTATTCTGAAATTTTAGTATTTATTATAACATTTAGAAGTATATATGCTTTTTTGTCTACATGTTATATAATGATGGTATCCAATACTCGTTAATTAGCGGTATTTAAGATTTAGTTAGTTGACTAAATAGTTTCAGTAATAGGGGGAAAATTAACACCAGCGTTTATTTGGTTATGTTGAAACGTTATCAATTCTATTTATTATTTTTGGAGATTCATAAGGCGAGGCACTCGTCCCCCTGCATGTTAACAGGTTACACGTTAATGCACGAGTTGATTAGGAGGAGCTCCTTATGGTCCTCGGTTTATAAATATCAAATATTAACTAAAAATATAAATAATAAAACAAGATGAAAAGGCATTAGAGAATCAAAACATCTAGGTTGAAATAGTAAACGTATCTGAATAGGGAAAATTTATCATATAATAATTTAAAAGCATGGAGATTAGGAGCATCAACAATATTCGCTGGGAGGTTATTCCAGGCAGAGATTACTCTATGGGAGAAGAAGTGTTGTTTTAGTTTTCTATTTTCCTGGGCCTTAAGCAACTTAAAATTATGTCCTCTAAGACAATCCTCTGATTTCGTAAAATAAGGATATAAAGAGTCACATTTAAATAATTAATAAACTAGAATTAAGTCGCCTTGGAGTCTCCTATTTATCAATGGGAAGAGATTAAGACTGGAAATCCTATCTCCATAGGTGTGCTGCTTGAAAGCCTAGAGAAGTCTCGTGAAATTCCTTTGAACTTTCTCTAACAAAATCGAATCTTTACTAAGCATTGGGGAAGTTACTTGGACGCAATATTCGGGGTGTGGTCTAATATATAACATATATAGAAGTCGAGCTAAATCCGGGGAAATTTTACCGAGGTGCCGTCTGAAAAAGTGGATAAGACGAATACATGTCTGGGAAGCCTTGGAATGGTGGGTCGAAAACTGGAGGGATGAATTAAATACTACACCCATATCCTTGACAGTATGCACTTTTAGGATAGACGGAGACTCAAGCAACGGCGCAAAATAACTATTGGTATTGGTTTTACCCAATGGACTTCCTTCTTAAGAATAAGTTGATTCATCCGGCCTAACACGGTTTCTTGCCACAGAGATTTTGTCTCTCCAATTTATTGTCTTATACAGATAGTCTCACATCCATTCTCGACCGGGGTCTCACTGTACATGCCATTTACTTTGACTTTGCGAAGGCTTTCGATAAGGTTTCTCATCAGTTACTATTAAATAAGCTGGTTAATCTGGGTATCTCAGGTTCCTTCCTTTCATGTATCAGGGAATTTTTAACTAACCGCAGTTTCAGTGTCAAATTGGGTTGACACTTCTCCTTGGTGTGACATTAGCTCAGGAGTCCCATAAGGATCGGTCTTGGGCCCCCTATTATTTATTTTATTTATTAACGATTTACCAACAGTAGTTCATTCGAACATCTTGCTTTATACTGACGATGTGAAGATCTGGGGCTCCAATCCTGAACTATTGCAATCGGATATTAGGAATATCTTTAACTGGTCCTCCGCAAATAAACTTCCTTTAAATTGGTTTAGGTGTTTTCATTTACCATTGGGTAAGACCAATACCAATAGTTATTTTGCGCCGTTGTCTGAGTCTCCGTTTATCCTAAAAGTGCATACTGTCAAGGATATGGGTGTAGTATTTAATTCATCCCTTCAGTTTTCGACCCACCATTCCAAGGCTTCTCAGACATGTATTCGTCTTATGTACTTAAGCATAAATTTATAATAATAATAATAATAATAATAATAATAATAAAATTTTATTTAATTAAGGTTGTTCAATTATCAAGGAAAATACTATATTGTTAAATTTAATTTAATTAACAAATATTTTGTTACATATTTCTATGTAATTCTATTATTAGTTATTTATTATGTTGATTATTTTATTTTTAGTAGTTGTTCATTAAGTATTCGGTTTATACTATGGCTCTTACTTCGGTGAAAGGAAAATTAGAACATATAATGGATAAGAATTTGCAAGATCTAGTTCGGGGTTTACGAAGAAATACAGCTGAAGAAGTATAATTTTAAATTTGAAGTTAATATTTTTTAAGGCTAAATATATTAGTGAATGTTTGAATGAAATTAAAAATGAATTGAAACAGGATTCGCTTGCAATCAAAGCCAATGCTGTTAGCAAGTTGATTTATGTAAGTGAGTTTTGATTTTTATCTATAACTTTAAAGATTCAAATGCTTGGCTACGATACAAGTTGGTCTATTTTCAATATTATCGAAGTCATGAGTTCATCCAAATTTACTTACAAACGCATAGGTTATTTAGCTGCTTCTCAAAGTTTTGGTTCGGATGAAAAGGTATTTATGTTGGCAACGAATTTGATTCGAAAGGTAATAATATGTACATATGAATATATTATATTTTACAAGGATTTGTGCAGTGCTATTACATACGATTCGGGTGTAGCATTATCCGGACTAGCTTGTTTTATAAATCCTGAACTTGCCACTGATTTATATTTGGATATTTTAAATTTGGTAAGATTTTTGATAGGTTGTCTATTTTTTAGACAAATTCATCTAATGTTTATTTGCGCAACAAATCTGTACTTTTATTGTACAAAGTGCTGTTAAATTATCCGGAGTCGTTAGCTGCTTGCTTTCCACAATTGAAAAGTAAATTGGATGATCCAGATCCTAGTAAGTATTTCAAATATGTGTAATTGGGATTATGAAACTTTTATGTATATTATCCTAATAATAATGCCAGCGGTGGTTGTTGTATTAAAAATTGTTTACATGTGTTAATACAAGTAATATATAACACAATTGCATCATTCGTCATTACAAATACAGTAATAAACGAAATACAATTGAAAATTAACGCATTATAACATTTTAGGATATCAGAACTTGCTGCTTATCTTAAACATATCTAACTCATGTTACCTTAGGTAATGCTTTACTAATATTCATAAAAATAATATAAAAATAATTTCTAATCATAATATACAATGTTTATTCTAACAATAAAGCATAATGTTGCAATTTACTAAAACTTGAAAACAAGTACTCATTGTTTGCTAAAAATGATTACTTTTTCGATTATAATATATGAATGTATAAAATAAGAGTTACAACCATTATAATGTCAATAGTTCAAGTGATATTCACTTAGTTATAAGCTCTGCCAGTTGCTTTAAATATGAGTCTATCGACGGTCCGTTTTGAACCTCTGTAGAGAATTGAATGTACAAAGGTCCATTTTTGCTTTGTTTATTTTAGTTTAAATAGGTCAAATACAGTAAATTGCAAGTTATACCAAAAATTCACGCATACATTGGACTATTATTTTGAACATTTTTTTCAATAATCTGAAGCTTCAAATTAAAGCAACAATCAAAATAATTTGTTAAACTTTTTGATACTTTTCTTACTGTTTAAATTATTACTTATTGTCTTGTATATATATATGTTTCATGATCTTGGTGATTGGGGATGTTTTATATAGTTCATAATTTTTAACCCTTAGGTGTTCAAGCTGCTGCGGTAAATGTTATTTGTGAATTGGCTCGAAGAAACCCAAAAAATTATTTATTTTTATCCCCAATATTTTTCAAACTTATGACGACTTCTACAAATAATTGGGTTTTGATTAAAATAATTAAACTGGTTTGTTACATTTTTCTAATTGGTTTTTAAATGATTTTGGTTATATGTGACTCCTGTGTAAAAAGGAATGTATCTACATTCAACGTTCTTACTTTGTATATTGATTATTATTATTACTATTATTATCAATTTTTGTAGTTGATGTAGAAGCTCATTTCTAAATATATTTATTCACTATATGCTACTGGTGCGGCATAAGTGGCTAGAGTATTATATTTGAAACTGCGTGGACTTTGATTTCAGCCCTACCATGGATGTTGAATGCTGGTCCTCATCTGGTTATGATAGTCTTTGTAAATATTTGCCTAATGTTTTCATGATTCTTTTGTATTTTTCTAACTCTTTAGTTTGGCACATTAACACCTCTGGAGCCAAGGTTGGGAAAGAAACTTATTGGTCCTTTAACAAACTTAATACACAGGTAGTTTTTACTAAGCTTTGTATTTTAACATGCATAATTATTTTAAACTTTTATTACAGTTTACAATAATAAATTTTTAACATGAATTTCATATGCCATAGTGTTATTGTTATTAGTAGTTGTACTTTATATACAATATTGGAAATAATACACCGTTTTTTTATAGTAATTGTTTAAGGACCTGTATTATTTAAATTTCAGAATATAAATATTGTTATGTTGTTTAAGAGTAACAAGTGACCCAGTTGATTTCACACTACTACTTAGCTAAAATACCCAATTGACGGGTCTTGTTTAAGGAATTAATGATTTTATTATTACTATTATTATTAATCATGTATTAAGCTTACGTTGATATTTTATTCATGCTGATTAAGAAATCAAAGTTTCAACCACTAAAATATGTTGTTCAATGTTCATAATGTTCATTGTTTCAAGTTTTTTTTCATTTTGGTTGGTGAGATGATCACTTGTTCATTATTTCCCACATTTATATGGCAAATGTTTTGTCAAGGTTATTTCCCTTAATCTAATGGCTACATACGGTATACCTTTTAAGTATCATAGGTGTATGCTTGCACCCACCTGCTGTAGCGGAAGCCCAGTTATATCGCTGTGCACTCGGACTCTGCTGTTTTTAGTCTAAATGCCTAGGAGCATCTAGTCCAGGAGATCACGTGGAGGAAAACAGTCAAGAATATATCTATCATTGGAGATTGAGACTTTATGAGCATAACTCAAATCCTCGGGATCGCTAGTGACCGAGATATTAACGTGTAGATAAGCAGTTTTATTTTTTATTCATTTTTGTAAAACACAACGCAAGTTTGTGCATTTTGGAAATTGCCATATAATTAGTTTAATATTTGTGTTTTTATTTTACAATGACCTTTCTCATGTATGTGTATCAATATTAGTGATAGGGTGTTGTATGCTTAATACAAACTTCCGTTGTTAGCAAATTAGTGTAAATTTTGCCCAGTTTCTCATTTTTACCCAATTCAAATATAGATGTCATTATATGCATTATCATTTTTTTAACTTGTAATTTTTTTTATTTCTTCTAGTCTATATTTTAAGTATGTTTATTTTTCAGCACATCCGCCATGTCATTGCTATATGAATGCATTAATACAACTGTAGCGGGTACGTCGAATTTATGTAGAAAATATTTTATCAAGTGGTTTAGATAATGTTACATTTGATTGAACCGTTCTGTATGTATTTATAGATAAATGTGTTTTTGTTATTAACGTAACTATAATTAGTATAAATTCATCGTAGTTCCTGGTTGAATACGCTATTATCATATTATCATTAATTCATTTTATAGTAAACTTT
Source organism: Cardicola forsteri (assembly GCA_025895645.1). Classification (NCBI taxonomy): domain Eukaryota; kingdom Metazoa; phylum Platyhelminthes; class Trematoda; order Strigeidida; family Aporocotylidae; genus Cardicola; species Cardicola forsteri. Next base: position 544,763 of record JAKXYG010000051.1, on the reverse strand, counting down.
GTCTTAATTGAATAAGCCAATTATGGTGATTTGTTTTTTTACAACGACATTTTGCTTTGATATTTCAGTTCTCATTTCACTTTCATCGGACATATCAAATCACCAAGCATCAATTCAGGTAAACTATAATTGTTTTCGAAATTGCATTAGTTTCGTTTTTTTATCATTTTTAAAATTCATTATTAAATTATCTGTAGATTGATTACTACTTGGTTTACCTGTTTTTTCAACTGGTCATTAGAACAATTTACTTTTGGTTTGGTGATAATAAAAATATTATCTCGTTTACTCGTTGATGGTGCAGGTCCTGTTCCTGCTGTTCTTGGACGTGTATAATCCTTTAAAACTCGGTATACAATCCTTGTACTTATCTCAAATAAATCCGCAATTTGTTTTACAGTCAAACCAAAATTATTACTTTTTTTGATTTCGTAATTTTTAGCACTTAAGAAATAGCTTCCATTATTCAAACTCATTGTAATCACGTGCGATAAGTGTACAAAATTGTGCCAAGGTCAAGTGTTCAAATTAAAATGTTGGATAGATTGATAAAACAAAAATGAGAGGTCAAGTATTTAAAAGTATTCTTTGATCTTTATACACCATAATTAATGTTAAATTTTCTAATCATACAAAATTTAAAAACTGATTAATTTTTTATATAAAGTGTATACAGTGACGTGTTATGTAAGCATTTAAAAAATTAAATAAAGAAAAAATAATTTTCTTTGACATTTTTGTTGCGTAATCGTTTTATGTTATTAACTTAATATGTATATAATTGTTAAGTGTAACTATTACCAGTTATCCAAAAATTCCAAGACTCAACTATTTATAATTATAAAAAAGTTAAACAATTCACTTCAAATATTGATAGTCCATATTATTTTAACATAATTACTTCGTTAAAAAAAATACATCTCTTAAGTTAAAACAACAAAAATTAAAAACTAAGAGTTTACTGATAAATACCATTTTGAACCCTGTACACATAATAATAAATTATTTTTGTTGCTTTTCAGCTTTGTGTTCAAAAATTACGCATATTAATTGAAGATTCTGATCAAAATCGTGAGTCTATTTTAATTTAATCTATGTTATATATATATATATATATGCCAGCATTGCTACAATCGCATTTTAGTGGACCGTATTTTTAAATTCCACTTTACTTGCGCTTATTTCTAATCGTAATTTTCTATTTCTATTGTTTAAGTGAAATATTTGGGTTTGTTGGCTATGCGCAAAATTTTGCTGCACCATCCCGAAAGCGTCCAGTCGCACAAAGACCTCATTTTGGGTTGTTTGGATGACAAAGACGAATCAATCCGTTTGCGTGCCCTCGACCTGTTACAAGGCATGGTTTCCACAGCCAATCTTATGGACATTGTCAAGCATTTGATGGTGCACATTGAAAATGCTTCATCGGGAATTCATTATCGCAATGAATTACTGTCTAAAGTGGTTCTCATTTGTTCACAAGATAACTATTATTTGATTTCGTCGTTTGAATGGTAATATATATATGGGGTTTTCTTGCTTAAATATTTTAGGAGATACATGTTTCATCAAGTAGACATTTAGTGAAACTATGAATTTGAGGATCTGCATTTAGTGCTAGTGAACTTATACCCATCCCACACACACACACACACACATATATATATATATATATATATATATATACATGAGTGTTGGTGACAAACTATTTGTTTTTATGAATGGGACCAAAATAATGACACTGCAGGATATGGTATAAATTTGTTTTGGGTGTTGTACTTGTTCCGATTAAATCGCAAAATTTTAATCTCTATTTTTAACATAACTACATCAACTTTATTACCATTAGACACAGCTATACTTTAGGATCAACTATGATGTAATACATACATGCTTGTATTAGGATGTTGTTTTGTAAAATTTTCTAATTTAAAACGAAAAGAGTTGTAAATAAAAAAAAACGATTGTCACCAAATTCTTCAGTGTTGATTTATAACTCGTATTGAATTTGTGAATGGAATGATTACGAACACTTAAACAGCTCATTTGCCACTTTTTTGCTTGAACCAACGTCCGTTTGTGCTCAGGTACATCACCGTACTCGTCAAACTGGCTCAGGTGGACAATATTCAAAATGGCGAACTGATTGCTTCCCAGCTGATCGACGTGGCCGTTCGGGTACCGACGGCACGCAAATTTAGCGTGGATCAAATGGCCATTTTAATGGATATTTGCAAACCTTTGACCAGCCGGACGAAGCAAAGTGCCATTCAAGATACACTGCGTGCTGCTGCATGGATTTGTGGTGAATTTGCCATGTGAGTTAGGAGACGCATATTTTATTCACTTTATTTATTTATTTATTATCACTATTGCTTGACGAGAAACATTTTTTTAGCAACTGGACCTTTTGGCGATGCCAAACTGGGGTCCGCATTTAGTGCCAGTAGTGACACTTATGCCTACACTATTTCGAGTCCAACGCTGTACGATTAGATCATCCCGGTACACACGCACATATATATACATATATTTTATTTTTACTTTTGTACATTTGTTATTGTGAATGTTTTACGGGAAACATATTTTAGCGGTGAACATTTTAGCGAAGTTAAACGTGGGCCCGCATTTTTGTACCGGGGGTGGGATTCGAACCTATGTCTAAATCAAGCGCAGTACCACTAGACCACCCCGACACACACACATGTTTCTTTACAGCTTTCCCTCTATTATGAGGGGTCGCTGTTTTTGGTCAGCATTCAACGTTTGGTTCTGTCCGTAGCGTGAATTTTTGTTAGTCCCTTTTCCTTCATATCGGCTTCCACACAATCGAACCATCTTCTCTTTGGTCGGCCACGATTTCTTTTACCTTCCACTTCTAATGCCATTATTCTTCTTGTAACCTAGTTTTTTCTCTACGTAGAATATGGCCGTACCATCTTAACCTTTTTTCATGAATTGTCATATGAGCTTCGATGATTTTCAGTTTTCTTCCCAAATATTAACCCTAGTACCTTTTCGGCTGCTGTGGTAATCATTCTGCTATTTAATGTCCACCACTCTTGCACTTCTGAGGACTTCCAGTTCTTTATGACCTCGTTTTTAAATTGTTTAGTTAGGTTGGTTTTCTTTAATTTTCACTATTTTATTTTTTCTCTCGAATCTCCGTTACCTTTTGTTTGTTTCTAAAGCTCATTTTCATTAACACCAACTCGTGTTGCATGGTAACTTTTCCATTTATCACTCTGCAGTCTCTTACCCACTTTATATCTGTTCTCGTTGCTAGAAAGTCTATTTGGCTTTGTCTTCCACCGCTCTGATATGTAGCCAGTTGGTTTCTCTCTTTTTTAAAGAATGTGTTGTCTTGTGAGACCATACACCCTAAGATTCTTTTGCCATCCTCATTTGTATCTCCAATTCACCATCCACCGTGGCATCTCTTAACACTTTCTCTAGATTGTCCTACATGTCCGTTTAAACCATCCCCAAGTATAATTTTCTCTGTCAGAGAATGTTGCGAAGTATTTCCTCAAGGTGTTCTCAGAATTTATCTTTCACTTCTTCCTCATATCCAGCTTGGGGTGCGTATGCACTAATAATGTTAATGTACGAACCACCTATATTCAGTTTTACCATCATTTCTCATTCGCTAAACCTTTTTACTTCTACTAGGTTCTCTTTTATTTTGTTTGATAAGATGATAGCTACTCCATTCCTTCCTGAGTACCCACTGTACAGCAGTTTGTGTCCTTTGGTCAGCTCTTTCGCTTTCTTACCCTTGCATTTCGTCTCTTAGAGGCATAGTACGTCTAGCTTTCTTCTATCTATTAGTTCACCAATTTCTCTATCTTTACTTGTTAACGATCCAATGTTTAAGGTGCCTACTCCCAACTTCTCTTCTATACATCTCCTGTCGATCAACTTCTTTAGTCTGGCTCCTCCGTTTCCAGGTTACCTTCGCTGATTTATCACATGACTCAGGCAATGGTCATGCACGTCGGTTATGGGGGACGCCCTATTGTTTATCGAACCATTATGAAACATTTTCGTCATCTTAGTCATTTGGCGTAGGTTTTATTGCTTGATGCCCTTCCTGACGCAAACCCTTCTTTTTTATTCAGGCTTGGGACTGGCTGGATCGGTTTATTTCTGGTCCTCACTAGGCGGAGTTATATATATATATATATATATTTAATATCTAAGTGGATATACAATCACACATAAACACATTTTTACCATTAGTCATTAAAGTATACAGGTACAAAAATAGTACATACGATAGAATCAAAATAAACTATCGAAAATTATTTTGGATAGTTTGTGATTGTAATAAATAGATGTGAATACTATGTGCTTATATATATATATATATATATATATATATATATATATATATATATATATATATATATCGTTTTTGAAAAAGTTATTTGCCTTTTCCACGTCAAACGCTACATTCGATGCTTGTGGCAGCTCGTGAAGTGCACAATTTATCTGCTCATATCCAATCTGTAATGTTGTTGAATGCATTCAAAATTTATCGCACACACATGCAAAACATTTTGTTCGATTTTCTCGATCAGTTTGAATTTGTTTCCAATGGCAGTTGTGAAGATAATTGCTCAAACGACGATTACTATCAAAATGGCTTGTCCGATTTATTGAATTCATTGATTCACTTCACGGACATACTCAAGGCTCAATTTGATTGGTTTCGATATTCATCGGATTTGGAGGTTCAAGATCGTGTATGTTAATGGGTTTTGTCAACGAACACCTGTTAGTACTATTGTGGTCTAACTGTTCGATGGCTACATAATGTTGTAATGTTATCTAGGCCTGAATAGGAGATGACCAGAGCGTTAGACTCGAAACTGGATGGACATGGGCTCAAGTTCCACTCCTGGCACTAAATGCAGGCCTGTTTTTGGTTTGGCTAACTGTCTGCGTGCTGAAAAATGTTTCATGTGAAACAGGCAATCTGTAGAAATCAAACGGACAGTGATTAAGTTTGAATTTTGTGGCTGTTTATTTTGGACGCTGGAGTTTTAACTTATAAGCTATTGCATACGTACGTGTTTATACTGTTTTTGGTTGGGTTTTTGAAAATTCGCTCATCACACAGTTTGTACACAGTAAGGTAGTACTATATTTCTTCTATGACATTCTTGAAAATAAACTCTCTTGTTGACATTATCACATGTATCTCACATTTCAACTGACTTTCACTCAAATTTCATTAACAAACCTGTTGTTTAAATATCAAATATTTCAGTAAAGTAGCAAGTGAATTGTTTACATACATACAAACTTATTATTTATTTATTTTACAAAAAATCAGGCTGTTACAGTTTATGAGTTTTTATGTTTGATAAGCAAACGCCTAAGCAAAATTTATTCAATATTGTCTCCAACCCCGACGACGAATTACTGTGTTGCCAATGGTAACAATGATTTGGATACTATTGGCGCAACTGGATTGAATGCCCCAGCAAACAATCGTGAGCTGCAATTTTATCTGGAAAAATTTGATAATGTCGTCAAATCTGTCGATCCCAAGTTGACACAGTCGGGCTTGGCGGCAATGCATCTCATTTTGACGTTGTTTTCCGAACTCGTTCAGTCATTTTTTGCCAACGAAATTAATCCAGTTGCACCGAGAGCGCAAAAAATGGTTCCTCTTCCTCAGGGCCTCGATTTGGACAAGTCAATTAATACTGTGACCAAGTCAAAACGTACTTTGGCTGATTTTGGAGTAAGAGTCGTATATATATATATATATATACAGGGTTTAAAATGGTACTTGTCAGTGAACTCTTATTTTTTAATTTGTGCTATTTAAATTAATCCAGTTGCACCGAGAGCGCAAAAAATGGTTCCTCTTCCTCAGGGCCTCGATTTGGACAAGTCAATTAATACTGTGACCAAGTCAAAACGTACTTTGGCTGATTTTGGAGTAAGAGTCGTATATATATATATATATATATATATATATATATATATATATATATATTAGTGCTTCGTAGGCTATTGAATTGATTGGATGTCGGTCTATGTATTTCTTGAAAGTTTATCATATTATTTCTTATATCTGGACTTGTTCCATTTACATTTTCACAATTATTCAAAATTCCATTGTTGAATCCGTTTAAAAGTCAACTGAATTTTGGGCAGTGCTTAGGTGTTACGAGTGTTTGGGGCGCTCGACTTACACTTGGGTGGATATGGACATTCAGGTTCCGCCTCCGATAGTAAATTATTATTTTATTATTATTATTAATTATCATTATTATTATTAAGCTTTAACATCGCACTAGAGATACATTTAGCGTAAAATACATTTTTACCATCAATATAAAAAAATTTTTAAAAAGTGGTAGTACAAATAATGGGATCAAAATGAAATAGAATGTCATGTTAATGAATATAAATATAGTAAGCATGTGATTTTTAAAAAAATTCAAAATTACTATACATAGAATGAGTTATTATAAGGCACACTTGTTACATTATGCTGTAAGATGTCCAAATTAGTTCAAATAAATGCGTGGATAGAATAAGTCCTACTTTGATAGTTTAGTTAGTACTTCAATTTTGTTTGATTCTGGATTGGTTAATATTCTGGATAAACATGGCAGACATGAATTTTTGTATTGATTAGTTTTGGCTTTTATGTGCAGGTAAGTTCTTGTTATTCCAGAAGCTTTAGAAATGTTTAAAGCTGCGTGTAGTGGGTAATTGTTATTACTTTCAATCCTTGATGCTAATTGTATACAGGATTTAAAATGTTTATCAACAATATCATTCACTAAGATAGAATATTTGATACCAATGATATACATTTTTTTAAAACAACATAATCCTGTTTTAATAAAGCAGGAAAAATTACAGGTAAGCAATATAATATTAAATGCAGGATCTTGTCCACAGCTATGTTACAATGTTCATATGTTGAAAAATAATTTTTGTGAAACATTAAGTAACAAACCTGAAAAAGTAATTTATGACAAAAAATGTGCTGTTTCATTTTACTATTATGAATACAATGTGGTTGATACATCCCATAAAACTCCCCATGGTGTATGATTTATATATATATATATATATATATATATATATATATATATATATATATATATATATATATATATATATATATATATATATATATATATATATATATGGATTGATATAACAGACGTCTACTTATAAAGATACTTTCTTATCCGTCTTTCAACCTGTGACGATTTTGACGAGTTTTCCTTTATATTGCTGGAAAGAGTTTGTCTAAGATGTTTTGAAAATAATGACCAAGTAAACTAGTCAAATCCGTTGTCTTTTGTAAGATGCTACGGTTGAATGTGCATTTGATCAGTAACGTGTTTGTTTTCGTTTTAGTTGACAATTTCCAGTCGGTCTGCATGGAACACCTCAAATGGTGACGATGACAATTTGTTCCATTCTCCAAGTAACACATTGGAAACAAATTCACTTACCGAAGAAGAATTGGAAAAGGCAAGTGAACAACAGTACAATCAAGGTTTTTAAATATTTCTGTAGTGGTGGTTATGGAACTAGTCTAGTTTGCTCGGTGGGTATAGATTTAAGTCTTATACCACTGGAAATCAAGTGCCGCGTTAAATACCCATTTGCTAAAACGTTTAATTTGAAATATACAATAATTTTAAAAAAATGTTATTATTTAAATGAATTTTTCTTAAGAGGTATTTACGATTTAGTCGCGATTTGAGTTTTCAATCGGGTCAGTCAAGCGACGCTTATAGTGATTATCCACTCATTGGCTTGAGGTAAGGTCTTGTTTAGTTAAAAGCGCTTTGGTGGAGAACGGTTAATTATACGACTGTTTCAGATTGCATGTAAACGACGCTGCAAAACGGTATTCTTTGTTAATTTATTGGCCGGAGTTTTGTTTTTAAAACAATGGCTAAGTTGTGGCATTGATGTATATTTACACGCCTCCAAAAACCGTGAACAGTGGAAGGGAATTACTTGGGATGGTATGCGAACTTGGAACTTCTTAAGAATTTTAACAAAATTTGTTTATATTTTTATTATTAAGAATGTTGGTTAATGTATATAAGTGGAAGTAATTGTAGTATAATTATTTGATAATTAGTACATTAATTTTTTTAATTACTATAATACTATTAGTTTGTCAAAAACTAAATAATAGGCGCTACTCCAACTTAACGTTTAGCTTATTTGATGCAAAAACCTTTATCTGACTCATAGTTGTTAGCACTCTAACTGGGCCATATCTCATGTCATGGCGATTGTATTATATATTGTATGTGTGGTTGTATAGTTAATTAAATCTGATTATTGCATATTTTAGATGCGTTTGGAACGTTTGAAATTTCAAGAAAACAATCCACATTATTTGAAAAGCAATGTGGACAAGAACCAAACGTCAATACAAAAAAAATCTTTGTTTAATGAATACAAACAAAGCGATGACAATTTGTCAAATGATAATCATCACCAGTCTTTGGATGAGTCGCACTCTAGCATGAATGGTTCGAAGACGGATATGAATTGTAATTTTGTCTGGAATTTATACATTATATTATAACTGCCTTTCTATCATTCAACATTTAAGTTGGTCACTGGTTTTTGTTGTGTTCAGCTCGCATTATATATATATATATACATATATATATAGTAGGGGCATGATTCGGTGTCAAAATCAATACAGTATTACTGATTGTAACATTACTTAATTATGTTAAGTACATCTACGTTTTAGTGAAACATTCTTGAAATATTACTTTTGTAGTATTAATAAAAAATTGAATGAAAACTAACCTTTCCTACTAACATTATGAATTTTAGACCAAAAACGAGAATTTAGACATTTTTTGGAAAAGTAAAAAAAGAACAAATTATTTGCTTAAAAAATAATAATATAATATATATATATATATATATATATATATATATATTGAAAGTTATACTTTTTAAATATTTAAAATAATATTTATTGTTTATAATTTCTTTTAAGCGTTGAAAATAGGTTTTCTTCCGTTTTTCAATCTAGTATTGTAGAATTTGATTTTGCATTCCATAATCAACTTTTTTCATTAAAAACTTCTATTTCTTCAGTCATTTGTATTGCATCATAAAATAATTTTAAAAAGTTACAATTTTATTAATTATTGTCTTGTGGCCATTGAAAAAGTTGACTTTACTATTCAAGAATTTTATTATTTTTAATTTATCTGATGTTCGCTACTTTGAATGTTTAACGAGAAACATCTTTCAGCAGTGGACATTTTAGCGAAGCCTAATGTGGGTCCGCATTTTAGTGTTAGTGATGGGGTTTGAACCCATGCCCACCGAGGTCCGAATTCGAGCGCTGTACCGCTAGACCACCCCGGCTCTATATAAATAAGGATTTTAAATATATAAACCAGAGCATTGCTTTTATTAAATGTTGCTTGATCTAAAGTTTGCGATTGGAGATGAAATAGTATATTATTATTATTATTATTATTTATGGTTATTGGCTTAGATACTTAAAAGTTTTGTCAATTTTAGTACTATTTGAATGATTATTACCACTATATTTTTTTATAAATTTCGATACTGAGTTTTATAATATTCCTTAAGGAAAAATAGGTTTCAATTTTTGTAGTAAAATAATATAAACTAAAAATATTAACATTAGAAATCATTTTGAAATACACAGTTTAATATTTATGCATACTTTCGTAAATGAACCTTATCATCTGTAACAATTTTTTGCATGACGAAAAATGGTACATGTTATTTTATTTTGTTAGTAAAACCTTTATATATATATATATATATATATATATGCCGGGGTGGTCTAGCGGTACAGCGCTCGAATTCGGACTTCCGTGGGCATGGGTTCGAATCCCATTACTGGCACTAAAATGCGGGCCCACGTTCGGCTTCGCTGAAATGTCCACTGCTGAAAGATGTTTCTTGTAAAACATTCGAAGTAGAAAACATAAAATAAAAAAAAAATAAAAAATAAATAAATAAAAAAATATATATATATATATAGGACCAGCTAGTTGCACAGTTGGAAAGATTGTTGTTATGTGTGATTGCATTTCGAATTTTCGGTATTGAAAATCCTGCCTCCTTTCGGTTTTCGTTCATCGCAATTATGTTTTTGTTTTTTTACCATAGAATTTTCTGAAATGGCGTTTTTTTGTTCTTTTGTTGGCAATACTTTTAGATGCTAAACAGTTGACCTTGCTTTCTAACCCTCCTCCCTTCCTAACGGGATTTGAAACCGGTTACGTGGAATTCAGTCTTTATTAAATGCTTTAGAAATATTTTCCATAAAAGTAGTTAGTTCTGCTATTAATCGTTGTTATTTATGACAATGTTTACATTTGAAAAATGCAATTTTTATTATTGCAATGTTTTGCTTTACATTTTATTATTATTAAGCTTTAATATCTCACTGGAGATACATTCAGCGTAAAACACATTTTCACCATCAATATAAAAAAATAATATTTTAAAAAGTAGTAGTATAAATAATGGGAACAAAATGAAATAGAATGTCATATGTTAATGAATAGAAATATAATCAGTACAGTAAACATGTGATTTTAAAAAAATTCAAAATTACTATACTTTGAATGAGTCTATAAGGCACAGTTATTACATTATGCTGTAGGATATCCAAATTAGTTTAAAGAAAGCGTGGGTGGAATGATTCCTACTTTGATAGGTTTGTTAGAAGTTCAATTTTGTTTGATTCTGGATAAGTATGGCAGACATGAGTTTTAATAAAATAAAAAATAAAAAACGCTTTATTTTATTGATTAGTAGATGCAATGGACTTGATTCAATAGATTTATTTACCTGATTGGTGTTTAAATATAATTGTTAACGTGTGATAGAATTATGTATTTGATCTTGTTATTCTGTATTTGTCAATCTGCAAATTATCAATTAATAAATGGTCTTCTTGTTTGCCATTTTAGCATATTCTTCACTTGCCAGTCCCGAGCATTTTGTTGAACAATTCAAACAAACCCAAATAGCCAATTCGTTAAAAACCAAGACAAACAAGAGTAGAAAGTGAGTCTTATTTTACTGCAAAATGCATTTTAGGCAGTAAGTTTTTTTTGGTTGATTTACTCAATTGAATTTTAAATATGTTGTAGCTTTGATTAACAATCATTTGTAACAGGACCATATATTGACTAATGTGGTTTCATTTGGGAATACATCATAATATGCTTAGGTTTTTATTTCAGCAGTGGACATGTTAGCGAAGCCGAACGTGGGCCCGCATTTTAGTGCCGGTGGTGGGATTTGAACCCATGCCCACCGAGGTCCAAATTCGAGCGCTATGCCGCTAGACCACCCCGGCACTGACTGATTTATTGGATATTTGTGAGCTCGTCGAAACATATGTTACATAAATCATCTGTGTGTTACAATTGTTGCTTAATTATTATTATTTTTCAATTTTAAGTTTTAAAATAGTTTACATTCTACAAATAGAAATGCTTGAATTAAACATCTTTATTTATAAAATATTAGATACTTGTCCGTCTATTTTAATGTACATTTTGAAATGTCAATTAGAAAATAACGAATAAAGTTTGGTTTTTTTTAAATAACAATCTAGTTTTACCACTAACATCTAATGGAGCATTCTAATCAATCGATTTGCATCTCTAACAGGACTTTTGAATGAAGTATTTTTGCACCGTTTAAGTTGTACTGAACCGGTTGATTGTAGAAGAACGTATATACTCATTTTCATTCTTTTAAGTAAATCCCTTGTTGAACTTAATCAATCACAGTTCTTGCTATTCAATTCGCACGTTTTTCTTCATTACTACAAATTGGTTTCAGTGACTACTAACAAACATTGGTTAACACTGTAATTCGATACTCTCCAAGTTTATTTTGTTGCACTTTGCAGTTGGCTACATTTCGTCATATTCTGACCCGAATTTATCTTTATTCTATATGATCATTTTAATAGTTCAATCGATTGTTTTTATTAGTCATCAGTTATCTTTTTAATGTTGTTGCTTTTTGTAGCCTTAACTCTATACAGGCTTATGGAAATGCATTTTGGAGTAGGAATAAAGATTTTTAAATTGTTTGTATTTTTTGTCTATTGAATATGGTGTAAGTTACGCCAATTGTTGGATATCAGTTCAAATAATACAAAAGTGAAATATTTTAGTATATGCCATTGATGTTTTTATTTGATGATATTGTTAATTTTTTCACCGCGAGATGAAAATTAGTCGTTTTTATGTATCCAATGCTACATATATATAGTATATAATCATAATCATATGAAAAGAGTTAATTGTTTTTTATTTTTCACTCTACAACACATTAATCCATTTTTTTTAAATAAATAGCCGCTCTTAGCTATATAAATTATGTTTTGTTTAAAATATGTGTAGTTCGTTTGCTGTAGAGTGCATGTGTTTAGTTATATAAGCACCTAATAACATTTTTTTAATTTTGATTGAATAATATATTTTTTTAAATAACTTATTTTATAAACTTATTTACATATAATTAAATTTTATTTTTAAAAATATTTAAGATTTTGGTATTGTGTGAAACGTGCATTTATTATCTTTTTGCTAAAAAATGAACAATTCTTTATAATTTGTAAAATTGGTTATTTATTTAAAAAAATACAAGTTAGCATTTTTAAAGTTCTACAAAAAATTTATTTTTCTTTTTATTGGACCATAGTTGTGTAATGCAAATTTAAATTAAGGTTGGTTCCATGAGTGAATTAATGCGGTTGGTTTGCAGAATATGCAATTATGAATTTTTTTATTCCATTTTTAGTTATTTATTTGTTTTTTACTGTTTGAATATTTTATAGGAAATATTTTTAGCAAACGAACGTTTGGAGAAGCCATATTTAGTGCCGGCGGTGATACTCAAGTCCATGACCTTCACCCAGTTTTGACTTGAGCACTCTACCAACTCTGTCTATCCCGATAGGGTAATTTCTCCATGTTCATGCTTCTAATTTAAATTGATCAATCAACTATTAGTTAGAACTTCCCAATTTAAATTTCTTATCAGGAATGCAATTATACAGTTTCAACTGTGCTGCTAGTTAGCCCTATATATGCTTGTATTCAGGACTGACCAAGTTAAGATAGAAGGTGCTCACCATTGTGTTACAAAATCCTGTGTGAGTGTGTATATTTGTGTGATTTTTTCTCGTTCCTTTTTCTTAGGTTTCCCAAACAAAAATCCAAAATCAAGTTGGACAATCAATTAACGGATTGCCTTGTGGATCATCAACTCAATGGCGATTTACTGATTCAGTGCGATTTGAGTTCATCAGTGGATATCAAACATGTAGTTCGCAAAGATTATGATATGCCTGAGGTGTGTTTGGTATTTTTCGAGAAATGTTATTTTATCTTATGAAGAATTGTAAAGCAATTTGCTTGGGTGGTTTTTTATTACTTTCGATAGGATAAATTAGACGTCTTATTTAGCTTCAAATGAATACACGAACTTTTATAGACCTGATTTTCTAGTTGTTCTATCGTTTATGTATTTATGGAGGTTTTTAGTCGTATTGAATTATTAATAAAAATGTACTGAGAGGTGATGATAGTAAGCCCAAACTAAATTTACCAATTTGTTCAATTAATTTCATCTTGGTTGCTAAACCGAATAATATCGTGTTTATTGAACTGCTTTATCCATCCATCCTTCCATCACCAAACTGATGCTCGTTGTCACTCTTTCCAACTGGCATTTTTCGTTTCCAGGAAGCTTCCGAGACCGACGTGGCTGATGGGGCCGACGACAACGACCCAACAGATCCCCACTGTCGTTTGAACGTCGTCTTGGACAATTTGGTCAGTTCAAGGCCGGATTTGATTGGGTCTGGAATCAAGGCGACTCGTCGTGACAATTGCCTTCAGTTGGACAAGGTCGAGGTTGGTTTTACTGTAGTTTTGTAAATACCTGGGATGCTAATGATCCTGAGGATTTGAATAATGCTTATAAAATCTCAATTTTCAATGATGGTGATATTCCTGACTGTTCTTCCTCCATGTAGTGCATTCTGGACTATTTGTCTATAGGCATCAAGATTAATACTAGCAAGTATCGGTATAATTAGGCTTGCGCTTAGGTAGGTGGGTGTAAGCATACATCCAGTGTACTTAAAAGGTATCGTAAAGTGTATGTATACTATATGTAGTCATTGAGCTAAAAATCAGGCGGCCTCGTCACTCTGCAAACAGTGGCGCCGTTACAAGGATGCCGTCTAGCAGCTAAGAAACTTTGTTATTCTTCTACGTTTGTTACGCTAACCAAACCATCGAAGTCAGTTGTTTAATATGCCGTATAAAAAAGGAAAATAATGAAGATGTGACTATGTTACCAACCAAAATGAATGCAAATACCTTCGGGTTTTAAACTGTTGTCATTTGGTTGTTGTTATATGATTAGTGACACGGTTGGCTCTTTATCGTTGATGGAGTGGCACAGCGGTGGATTCGAAAGGGGATGGTTTGGCTATGCTAAAAATCGTGTTTTGTCAAATGTTTAAGCAGTTGAAAAAAACAAAAACTCTATTTATTTTATTTCATGTTTATTACTTTGAATGTTTGCACGAGAAACATCTTTTAGCAGTGGACATTTAAGCGAGACCGAACGTGGACCCACATATTGGTACCGGTGGTGGGATTCGAATCCATACCCAATTCGAGCGCTGTACCGCTGGACCACCCCATAGTTTTATAGTTGATTGAAACGTTGTATGTGGAAAACGATGTGTAAAATGAATGGATTTTTGTTTACAAATATTAACGTTATCACTGGCTTTTGTGAGAATTTATCTTAGAGGTATCCCTTAATGATCCTGGTTACATGTACCAATTTCCCAAGGTGGATGCCCAATTATACCGATATGTACTTGGTCTTTAATCTATATCAGTATGAGTTGGAGATGCACCGTAACTGAATGCAGACCTCTATCTAAATGTTCACTTGCTAAAACATGTTTTCCATCAAGCAATAAATATGAAATTAAATATTGTGTGTGTGTGTGTGTGCACTATTGACAGTCAAACAATGCAACTACTTCGAATCAGTCAGAAATTGGCCTATCGGAATTCATATTGTCCACTATTTCGAAAAATGATTTGCATGCGCTATTATCCGATTCGAATAGATTAATTTGTACCGATACTGTCAAAATCGCTTGTCCCAATATGCAACCGAAGTCGAACGACGTTACAGTGTGCCAAAAGCAAACGTATTTCACATCATTCTTGCAGTACATTGCCAATCGTCTGCCTTGCTCGGGTACGTTTTATGGATAATTGTCTTTTTCCTTCTATTTTATGCCCCAATTGCTTGCGTGGGGTTTTTTCATGGTTATTGGGATCAAGTTATTTTAATTGAAATCGGTTTGTGGCTAGATATACCGCAGGTTTTTGGACAACTGAACTCAAGTTTTAGTTGGAAGCATTTTTGATCAAGTGCGTCCTGGACTAGGTGCCCATATGTATCCAGACTAATAACAGCAGGCACCGAGTGCGGGTGGGTGCAAGCATACATCTAAGATTATGTCATCAACTGAAATGAAATTAAAGTTAAATCTCATTTCATAACATAGATGTTGACATAGAACTTTTGTCGGTCTCTCTGAAGACGACGTATCCATCGTTCGCTTATTAAAAACATACGTGGTGCAACAATCTGTTTTTATCTATGCACATAATTTATATTTCTGTATTTGTCCTTTATATCTTCGTTTTGTTTTAGTTATTGAATGTCTTGAGGCCAAATTTGCTTCGTGTCTATACACAGAATATATGGCTCATCGTGAGCCAGTGTGTATTTTACTAAAACTATCGGTATGTTTTTAGTTGTTCAATCTAATTATCTTGAGTTAATTAATGTTTTCGTCTATCCTAATTTTATGTAATTTTATAAAACAAATAGAAAATTATTAATTTACTGTTAGTAATGTATTTTATTATATATAATTTTGAATATTATTAGACTGTTGATTATTATATAAATGCTTTTATTTGATTTCAATTTTAAAATTCGATACATTTATTGATCTGCACTTTCATTATTCAAAGAAAATATTTTCTAAGTGATTTTTAATAATCCGTTTTTGATCACATCTTTACTGAGTTTACAGCAATAAATATCCTTACTTAAAAGTGAATTGTATATTTAAACAAATAGTTTACACAATAATAATACTTTTTTAAACAATTGAATTAACAATTATTTATGTATAGTCTATAACCATTTTGGGTTTTCTTTTTTTATTATTTGCTAGCGTCAATTTTCATAACGCTACGACTTAGCTATACTACATTTGTTTGCAATTGATATATGTATTTTGAAATTTAATGAATTATATATTTTGTTGTTTTTACTTCATGTTCAGTTTGATTCGTGTACTATAAAGGCAGACATCAGATCGGTCAGCACTTGCGTCGTCCATGCATGCATTTCTCGATTACAACAGCTTATTTCACAATCTGACGTTATAAAAGCATGAAAGCAGCCTTATTTTTATTTCTATGTATTTAAACCAATGCAATATTATATATATATATATATATATATATATATATATATATATGTCTGTAGCGTACTAATTCATTGTTAGTGGGTGTTTTTGTACTGTTTTTTATCATGTTTTAAAATTTTATTATTGATTTATTCAACCTGTGATTTTCTAATCAAACCAAATGAACATTTATTTGTGTGTGTGTTTGATTTCGAACTAACAATAGATTTTGTAAAATTGTCTTTCAATGTAACTTTTCATCTATATGTGAATATTTGTTTTAATTTATTGTTGTTTTGTTTTCCGGCTGATTATAATTATGTTTTATGTCCCTATAACCAAAAACATACAAACCTAATTTGTTCGTTTCTATTTGATGCCCAGAACTACATTTGTACATTCCTATTTATAAAAGATGTCGTTTTATTGTTGTATTTTGTTTATTTTGACATTGACAAGTACTTTTTGTTTAATTTAACGTTTTGAAAATAAAATTCATACTACTTTTCAATTAAAGTAGTCACAATTTTAACACTTTTTTTATTGAAAATTAAGATTTTTGCTTGCCGATAGTATTATGTTATTAATGGAGTGTGGCTAATAATTTGTGTAGTTTATACATATATATATGTATAGTTCCGGTATTTGGACTTAAACCTATACTTATCAAATTACAACTATGGCTAGTTTTGCTATTTAACCATAGTGAATAGGGCTTACACAGGAAAACTTTTGAAAGCATAGGGATTTATAAACGTATCTAACGTATACAAACAATTTGATTATTACATACTATTTACTAATTAATTATTAATTAAATTATAGGATATTGTAAATACAATATTAAATTAAATTTGGATTACTTAAAGTTAATTTTAAAATGATATCTAAGAATTGTCAATCAGATTTAATTGTTTTATGCAGCTTGTGTAAAAAACTTATTACACTTTTTCTTTGTTTTTTGTAAAGTGTCGCAGTTTTATTATTTTAAACGTGTATCGTTGTTAATGGTTAAAATGGATAAGCCGTACTTTTTTATTAAAGTGGTAGGAACTTTGTTTATTTGTGTAAATCTTTTAATTGCTTTTTATCTAATTCAATACATTTTGAACAATACCGACCGTTATTATACAGTAAACCGACTTTATGAAATTATGTTGTCATAACAAAGAATAGGTTCTGTAGAGATTTGTTTCGTTATAGTACTGTTAAGTATAATTTTTTTTTAAACATTGGATTTTACCGTCACTGGTGACTTATTCATCAATAATTTAAAACAACTGTTTTATTTTCTACATAATAAGCAGATGGTGTTAAATATTTACATATGTTTGCAATATGTAAATATTTAGTCGTTATTTACCCACCAACTAAATAATAAGCAATCAAAGCTATTTGAAATAAGTGTTAAATAGACAAATCACGGCTTTTTCAATATATTTCAAAAAATATAAAAATTGATGAGTGGATATGTTAATATCAATTTACAAACCAGCGGTCATAATTATGAAATATCAATAAGTAAATTGTTTACAACAAATTTTGGTAATTTCAATTAACCACGTATGTACATAGAAATAGCGATAAAGCAACTTTTTCAAATATACATAAATATAACTTTTTGTAATAAAAATTAGAACAATTTTGCAATAACAGAAATTTTTGTTATTGTAAAATGCCAAAAGTATAATTGCGTTTATGTAACATTGAAAAAGAACTATCATATATATTATAATTTGATGCGCTTTTTAAGAAAGAAATTTTGAATAACCTAATTGTTAATTTGACACTTGACTTATAATTGGCTTAAGTAAATTTTTGAAGTATTTGCTTTCTACGTATTAATAAATTAATGTATTTTAAATAAAATTAACCTAGTTTATGTGCAATAAATGTATTACGCAAACTAATTAATCTTGCCGATTCCTTTTTAAATAAAAGCGGCTTTTTAATTGAAAAGTACTTTTTTAAATCTTAAACAAAAATTTATTCACTTGATGTTTGTTGACTAATTTTACAATAAATCTATACATTTAAATTAAACACGAATCATAGGTTAGTACTATTTTCAAAAACTGCATAAAAATTTAGCTAATTGTTAAAAATTATTTCTTGTAAATATATATTGTGCGTATACTTTACTATTTATGTAATTATATGCTGTTAATTATATATATATATATATATATATATATATATATATATATCAATTTTTTAATGGATTTTTAACGGATTATAGGGAGTATATATATATATATATATCCTCCCTATAATCCGAATTTACAGTTACCAGATTTTTTCGGTTTTTTAAAACGGTAGGTTATTCTCTAAAGAAAGTAACATCTCAGTTGTATTTTTTTATTTTATGTTTATTACTTTGAATGTTTTACGGAAACATCTTTTACCAGTGGATATTTTGCGAAGCCGATCGTTGACCCGCATTTAAGTGTCGGTAGTAGGATTCGAACTTATGCCCACCCCGGCACGTTATAAGAAATCGCATTTTACAAAAATATATTACTGCTTTGATATATTCCTATCTCTAGCACTTTAAATAAATAAAAATTATTGATGTAACTTAAATTGTTAAAAATTCAAAGTTTTATGTTTTATTCTATATATTTGTGTAATTTTCTAGAAATGTTTTAACAAATTATGTGGGATTTTATAAAGTTTGTAAAAAACATGTTTTTAGGTTACACAATAGCACAAATTTTATGCATAGATTTAGCAGTTTATTTTCATACATTATTGTATATTGAATTACAATGTAAAATTTTTTGAAATGTTTATATATCGGCAAACAATGTTTATTTTGGTACGTTTTTCTTTATTTTTTGTAATAAAAAATAATTAAATCCGGCAACAACATATGTACATCCTCTAACATGCATTGCAATTAATTACAAATCAACAATAACAAATTTAAAATGTAATACTTTCCACAATCTTAGCTCATTCTTGTTAACATGAAAGTATTTTAATTAACACAAAATAATTTATAGTTTACGCAAACATTAATAAATCATTTTAATTAGAAAATGCAAAGTAAATATTATTTGCATTCTCTTTTTGTTAGAAATTGTTCAGTACCATTATTTATAATCAAATTTGAACTATAAAACACATTCTTCACATAAACGTATGTGCATCTAGGTTTGTATACATTTTGTATTCTTTTTTGTTTTCATGTTTGTAGTAAGTTAAATCAATATTTTAAAATTATTTAATTTTAAGATGCAAACATATTTAATAACATAGAGTTTTAATGAGTTTTCACAATTGGAATTTTCGTTATGCATTGATAATGAAAATCACAAAACAGTTGTAGTACAATTTGTATGACAATATTTAATAAAACTAAAAAATTTGATACATACACATATATATATATACTAAATATACATGTAGTAGGATATTATTATTATTATTATTATTATTATTATTAGCTTTAATATCTCACTAGAGATACATTCAGCATAAAATACATTTTTACCATCAATATAAAAAAAAGTAGTAGTATAAATAATGGGATCAAAATGAAATAGAATGTCATATGTTAATGAATATAAATATAGTCTATATAGTATGCATGTGATTTTTAAAAAAATATTCAAAATTGCTGTACATAGAATGAGTCATTATAAGGCACAACTTGTACTGTGAGATGTCCAAATTAGTTCAAATAAATGCGTAGGTGGAACAATTCCTACTTTGATAGGTTTCTTAGTAGTTCAATTTTGTTTGATTCTGGATTGGTTAATACTCTGGATAAGTAGGGCAGACATGAATTTTTGTATTGATTAGTTTTGGCTTTCATGTGCAGGTAAGTTCTTCTTGTTTTTCCAGAAGCTTTAGAATTGTTAAAAGCTGCATGTAGCGGGTGATTGTTATTATTTTCAATCCTTGATGCTAATTGTATACAGGATTTAAAATGTTTATCAACAATATTATTCAATAAGATAGAATATTTGATTCCTGAAGATTTTGATACCAATGATATGCATCTTTTTAAAATAATGTAATCCTGTTTTAATAAACCAGGAAAAATTATGGGTGAGCAATATAATATCAAAGGATAAAAGCATGATGTAATGAACAATTTAGTAATATAATTGTTAACATTTAGTTTTCTTAATCTTCTTATATAGTAGCATAATGATTTGGTTTTTAAAAATATATGCTCTACATGATCACACCAGGTAAGTATGCTATTTATGTTTACACCAAGATATTTAATTTTGTTACAGGTGTATATATTTGTTTGATTTAACTTGAATGTTCTGTTTAATTCCATTGTTTCTCTTGGACGCCTCGTTGTAAATTTAATAAACTTGCATTTTGATGGATTTAAATTGAGATCAAAGTTAGTAGACCATTTTTCAATTTTATTAATAGAATTTTCAAAATTGTTTAGATCATTGTTTGATGAAACCTTTGTGCACAATACCATATCATCTGCAAATTTAAACAAATTTGATGGCTTCGGCACTATCAATGGATCTACGTACAGTGAAAATAAAAACGGAGATAGTACTGCACCTTGTGGAACTCCATTATTATTTTCTGTTAACTCTGATTTATTACGACCAATTTGTGTATATTGTTTTCTTTTTGAGAAATAATTTCGTAGCCAGTTTAAAATGTGGTTGGGCGTTTCAAGTAGCTCAAGACGTTTAAGTAATTTTTCTCTTGATATGCTATTGAAAGCAGATTTGTAATCTAGAAACATGCAGTATATTGAACATTTTCCTTTGTCAAGCAATTCAGTAATGTAATGAACAAGGCTGGCTACACAGTCTACAGTAGAATAATTATTTTTATATGCAAATTGATAATGATCATTACTAATGTTCAATATAGGCTTGAGGTCGTTAAGTATTATTTTCTCAGTTAATTTTAAAAACACTGAGGTGCAAGCAATTGGGCGATAATGTTCTGGATTTGTTGATGGGACAGAAACTTTTGGAATAGGTGTGATTCGTGAGATACGCCAAGTATCAGCTACTTCACAATTCATAATAGACTTGTTTATTATTGTAGATAAGGATGGAGCAATTGCTGGCATGCAGAGCTTTAATAAATTGCAACTTATTCTATCAGGTCCAAGTGATGTGCTTGTTTTACAACTGTTAATTATTTTTTGAATATTAAAGTTGATGATAGGTGTTGAATAATTTTTAGTTAATTGATTAAATTCTGATATATTTGAGTTGTTTGAAGTAAAGTAATTATTTAGTTCTTTAGCATCCATCTTACATTGATTTGCTAAAAATTTTGTTAATATTTTTCCAAATAGATTGTGAATCACGGTTTGATTGAAAATAATTATTAGCATAGTTATTAAGTTTGTTTATTTCCAGTCTAATTTGCTTGTTTAAGTTCTTTAATTTAGTATATTGACTAGATTTATATGCTACCTCTTTTTCTCGTCTAAGCCTTTTAAGATTTAATGAAGAAATATTATTGTTTGTAATCTCAACCTTAACTACTGGACAATATTTGTTGATATAGGTGTTAATAAGGTCAGTAAAAAGTACAGTAGCATCATTAAGGCTAAGATTGTTAAAATTGATGTTATTAATGTTCAATAGTGCGGATTTAAGTAATGCTACATTTGAATTCGATGTATCTCGCACATGTATGAATGATTTAAAAATAGGCTTCAAATATTTAGAATGATAATGCTTCGAGTATATTTTTGGAAGTAGACGAATTATTGAATGGTCAGATGTTGAAAGAGGTGCGTGTTGTTTTACTGAAAAGTAATCGGGGGCATTTGTAAAAATATAATCTAGTTGTTTTTGAAGTCTTGTAGAAAAATTAACTAGATTAGTAAGGCCCATTAGTTTGAATATGTTAGTATTCGCATGATTGAAATCACCAGCTAATATGATTAAAGTATTTTTATCAACATTGATAAGATAATCAACTAGTTGGTCGTAGAAATAATTAATTTCCACAGTGCTAGTAGAGGGTGCTATGTAAATATTTATAAAGTCAATATTTTTGTAGTGAGACATGTATTTATTTCTGCAGTTGACGATTAAGCACTCAATTCCATTTTGCGAATATTCAAATTTAGATTTAGGATTATTACAATATTCTTTATTAATGTATGTAATAAGGCCTCCCCCACGTTTCTTAGTGCAATTTTTTCGATCAAGTCGAAATATGAAAAATCCATCAGTTCTATAAGATTATTCTCAACATATATATTCAACCATGATTCTTGGATTAATATTACACAGCTATTCATATGCTATTATTCTTATTATATATCTTCCCTCCCCTCCTTCAGTTTATGCCTCTTTTTATAAAAGATCACTGTTTTGGCCAGTTTTCTCCATTTGATTCATTATTAAACCAAATTAAAGTATTATGACGATCACATAGTTTTTACGTACGTTTTTTTTTACTGCTGGATGTCCTACATGCCGCGATTCCGCTTTCTTTATCCAGATCGGTTCATTTATAATCCTCCCTAGGTAGAGTTTATATATATATAATAGATAGTAATATAAGTTTGCCAGTCATATCTTTTTTAGAATGCACAATCATACACAACCACATTTTGTAAACAATTGTTAAACAGACCATTTTTATTTATAAAATGATAGCACATATTAATCAAATCAAATGCGCATGTAGAAGAATGAAAGATATCCTATTTTTTAAACAAATTCTACATTTGATTCGTATATATATATATATATATATATATATATATATCAAACATTAAAAAAATTGAAAAATGGGGCTAAGCAATTGATTTGGTTAAATCATTGTAACATAAAATAATTTACAATTTTAATGAAAACGGAGATTGGTATTATTTGACCCCATTGATTATGTAACAAACGCTGTTTAATTTGCTTCTTGCAGCAAAACAAAGATACAACTATATTTTAAACTGATAATTATTTTTTTTATAATTTCTTATATAAAAATTTATGATGATGATTATTATTACTTAATCCTTTTAAAATAATTTTAAAAAGTTTAAATATTTTATTGCGATATAAAATTATTGTTAATTAAATCTTTTAATTTACTATATGTTTAAAACTATTTTTATTTTAATTTTTAAAATGTTTCTAAATATTTTTTGTAAAAAATAATTACAATGTAAAATAAATTATTAAATAAAAACAGTAGTACTTTTTAAAATGTATATGTTATTTAGATAACTTTGTTAAAATTTTATAATATTTTATAGTTTTGTTTAATGTTGTTCAATTGTAAACAAAATCCTTTTGACAGCTTACAAACAAATAATTAATAAAAAATGGGTTCTTTGCTTTATAATACTTATTTTTACTTATTTGGGTCATTTATTTCTTCAAAATAATAATTTGGGTAATGGGCTTGACAGATTGCTAAGATGATCCATATAAAGATATGTATTAAATTTATCGTACACGTTTAATAATACACCAAATACATGGCATTGTAAATCAAATAAACAAAATAGCAGTATCGTTTACAATTTTCAATTTTTGCACAGTTTATATTATTGATTATGTGACAAATATAATTTACTTTGTTTGTGGTTCAAAAATAATTTTTATATTGATTTTAAAAAGCTTTATACAAATATCTAAACTATTTCTTAATAAATGATTGTCATTCATGTCACACTACAATAATGAAAACCAACAGTAAAGAAATCATTTTGTATTAATTTCAGTTTAATAAAAAAAATAATTGTACAATTATAGTGTAATAAACTTTTTAAATAAATAAAAATTTTAGTTAATAATAATAGCAATATTATTTAAATAATTAATATTTTAGTTTTTATTTCTTAATAAGGACTTATTTCGACTTTGATAAAATGTCCACTTACTGAATAATGTTTCTCGTGCTGAAAGCTACTTCTACTGATGTATCCAAGCAAATAACCATAATATTAATGTTAGAAATTGTATTTAAAATGCTTTTAGTTTAAACGTACCTTAGTTGTTAAGTAATAATTGATTGTGTCACATATTTTTATCAAATGGTATTTAATTTAAACCAAACAAAGGATTAAACTTATTTACTATGTCACCTTAACAAGAACAAAAAAATTATATTTTTATCATGTTAAAAAATTATTATTATTATTATTATTATAACTATAATAATTGTTTGGTATGTAGTATGTGTAGCGTAATATGTTTTTATTTTTTTGTTTATTACTTTGAATGTTTTACAAGAAACATCTTTCAACGGTGGACATTTTAGCAAAGCCGAACGTCGGCCAGCATTTTAGTGCCGGTGGTGGGATTCGAACCCATCTCCACCAAAGTTTGAATTGAGCGTTGTGCGGCTAGAAATGCTATTTATTTAATTCTACAGTAATTTTACTGTATAATAAAAAAATGTTAAAATATTTAAATACTTTTTCTGGTTTTTTATTAATTCAGCAATAATTATTAAAAAAATATTTTGTTTATTATTTTAATTTTTAGTAATATTATAATGCAATTTGTAATTTAAAATAAATTCAAATTACATTTATCAACTTTATAAAATTCTGGAAAACAATAAATATTACCTAAAAGATTAAAAATATATATACCATTTTTATCTTCTTTATATTAGTATACATATTTTACAATATAAATTATTTTTAAGCAACTACGTTGCTTGTTTTTCAATATTTCTTTAAAATTTCAATAATCTTGTTTTTGACGTAAATCATAATTTTATAATAATATTGGTATAAAATAATAGTTTTTATTAAATAATTTTCTTATACTGCTAAGATAATGTTTAAAAAAATGCTTATCTAGTCTTTTATTAAGGTATAAGTAAATATTATAGAAGTATCAAACATATGTTTCAGTAGCATTTTGTAAATAAAAATATCTAAAAATCAATAGAAATAATCTATAAATAAAAACAAAAACGGTTTAAAAATGTTGGTAAACCTTAGAACCTTAGGTGAAAATTATTTAAAAATCCTTGACTAAAATAAATGTAGAACTAAATGGACACCTTAATAACAAGTGTACTTACATAAAATAAATGTGTTACTTAATGTTTCCTAAAGAAAAAGAGTTTGTAAAATGAAAAATAACCAATTTATTTTATTATTAATTTAAATTTAGCTAAAGGTTTATTATTTTAAACTATTTTTATTGCTTTAAAAATACAGAATATATTTCTTTTTATTTATTAAAAAACAATGGATTTCATCAGATCTCTTAGAATCTAATTGATCTCATAAAGAAAACAGAGTTAAAAAGACATTAATCTAACAATCTGTTATCTGGAAAATACTTAATGATAAGTATAAAACTTTAAATAATTAGCTGTCACAAAGATAAGAATGATTGGCTAACAAATAAATGTGAAGAAGCCGATAATGCAGTAACAAAAAATGATTTCAAGACTCTGTATAAAATTGTAATCAACTATCGGGAGTTAGAAATAACACCGATATTCCAATCAAAGAAAAAGATGGTTGTTTACTTTTAACAGATAATGAGCAATTATTTAGATGGGTAGAACACTTTAAAAAAGTACTTAATTAGCCCATACCAAATATCTTTATAGATTTTAATAATAATAAAGACATGTGATTCAAAATCCGGGGATATGTATTGATGACATTTCTGTAACTGAAGTGATTTATGCAATTTAAAGGTTGAAAAACAATAAGGCAGGAGGACTTGACGAGATAACTACAGAGATGCTCAAATATGAAGGTGATGTTGTAAAATACGAGGTTACTCATTTATTTAATGTTATGTGGCATAATGATCAAGTTCTAAATGATTGGCGGCAAGGTGTAATTGTTACTCTTTCCAAACAAGGAAGTCTAAACAATTGCAATAATTGGTACAGAATAACCTTATTGTCTGTTCCTGGTAAGGTGTTTAGCAAAGTAATTTTAAACCGTTTAAGTAATGCAGTAGATAAACATCTTCGTAAACAATAAGCAGGTTTTGGAAAGGAAGAAGCTGTATTGAACAAATACTCATCCTTCATAACATTATTGAACAATGCAAGAATTTCAGAAATCACTTACGATTAATTTTACTGATTTTATGAAAGCTTTTGACAGTGTTTATCCAGAATCTTTGTGAAAAATCGTTAAATTTTACCAAATACCGTTAAAATATGCGAATATTATGCGTTCCCTATACCAAAATTCAACTTGCTGTGTTCGAACAAAAAGTGGTCATACAGTTATGTTCGAAATTGTCACGGGAGTACGTCAAGGATGTATTTTGTCACCGTTTTTGTTTCTTCTGGTAATTGATTTTCATTATGACTCAATCCATAAATAATTTGTTTTATGGTATCAAATGGAACCATGGCAGATTAACAGATTTGAATTTTGCAGATGATAATGGTTTACTCAGTGAAACTCCAGAAATGACAACACGTCTCAGTGATATCAGTAATTCGTATTGACTTGCGGATTAATTGTTCAAAGACAAAAGTGTTGTGCACTAAGTTAAACAATTATTTGTTCATTAAAATTAGTGAACAAAATATTTATACGGTTGATTACTTTACATATCTGCGAAGCATCATTGATAAAGATAGAAAAGCCAAAATTAATATTAAAGCCAGACTTGGAAAGGCAATGTCAGTGTTCCATAAACTCAAATCAATACGGTCAGGTTCTTCCATCAGCCTAACACAAAACTTCGTTTGTACGCATCAATAGCCATTCCTACGGAAATATATGAGAGTGAAACGTGGAAGCAAACAGACAAAATTGATAAAATGGTGAATGTTTTCATCGCCCGTGTCTTAAAAGTATTTTCAAGATTACCTAGCGCGATCACATTTCAAATAATGAGATCATGTGAAAAACTGACTGTCGTTCACTACATGACATTATTACAATTAGACGAATAAAATTACTTGGTCAAATTCTACGTTTACTGCCCGAAAGACTAGCAAGAACGGTTTTAGAATGGACAATTGTAAATGGTAGAAGAAAGCTTGGTAGACTACGGAAAACTTGACTAAGAACTATTAGGGAAGATCTAATTGAAATGAATGTTTCATAGGATCAAACAAAACATTTGGTAAAAATGTTCAAATACTTGGAAATTTTTTGTTGTCTCATGTTCTTTTTGTATTATAGGTCTTGTTGTTTATTGATGTAATTGTTATCGTATCGCCCAATGCTTATTTCTAAAGCAAAAGGGTTTTGTAACAATAATAATAATAATAATAATAAATTGCTTACATTTTCGATGGTACATATAGCATTTAAATTGAATGTATGTAATTTTTATTTAATTTAATTTTTTTAAACAATATTTTTAATTATTAACTAACAAAAATATTCTAATATGCAATTTTTATTTAAGATTAATCACATCTACTCGTTTCCATATTTATGTTAAAAAAAGATTAAAATTAATGCGCGAAATTAATATACATACTTTTGTTTATATATATATATATATATATATATATATATATATATATTTCAAAAATAAATATATTATATTTTTAATTTTTAACTAATAAAAATATTCTAATATGCATTTTTTATTTAAAATTAATTACAATCTTCTCGGTTTTATGTTTATGTTAAGAAGAGATTAAAATTAGGAAACACGTTTATATATATATAATTTTAATATAGATTATGTTAATGTTTCTTTCGGTAATAAATAAATATTTATGCTTTATTAATAAAAAATAACAGTTGATAATTTTTTTAATAAACGTTAAGTTGATTTGATTTTTTTAATTGATTATTCCATTTTTGTTTATTATAAAAACAACAATGCATGGTAGTAATTTCTACACAAAGTTAAATTACCAATGCAGTTTAGTCATTACTTATTGTGAAATAATTAACAAATATGTATTATATTTATTAATGGGTTTTTAAGGGATTATTTTTATTTTAAAAAAGTCAGATTCACTTTAATAATTAATCCACTTGGTTTTAAGTCAACCGAGAGCACTGTACAGCTGTTTCATCCTTATTTAGAAACATCAGCAGCTCATACTTTTCAAGTTTTATACACACACACACACACATAAACATGATACTACGCCTTATCGGGTGTTAAGTTCAGCCACCCGTAGCTTAGTGTTCACAGGTACTGGCTTAATACCAGATAGAGCGTGGATTCAAGTTCATATGTGTGTAAAACTTGAAAGGCATGCGCTGCTAATAATTTTGAATAAGGTTGAAACAGCTGTACGGTGCTTCTAATCGACTTAAAATCAAGTGGATTTATTATTCAAGTGAATCTGACAATTCTAAAATAAAAATGTATTACTTAAAAAATAATGCGTTTTGATTTACGAATTGGTAATGATATATGCTTAAGGAATATTTTTCTTTGTTTCTGTATACAAATATACACCTAATGTTAGCTTATTAATTGATTTATTAATTGATTTATTACTGTTGATGTTTTCTAATTACACAATAATTAACAATATTTTTTTTTAATATTTTTTTATTTTTTATAAAATATTGAATGTTTTGTTGCAATTTGAAAAACCTTATTAATACTAAAAAGTAATTTTTATTTAGTTCGTAATAAAAAATAATTAAAATCACTTATTTAATTTTACGTACATAACTTATTGACCAATTGTATATAACTTTATACATTGTGTAAAAATAATAAAGTTTGCAAATTTTACTAATTAATAATTAACTATATATGTATATATATAGAAATATTTTTAATTTAATTTAATCTTTTTTAGTACTTTTATTTTGTTCAAAGTTAAACAAATTAAATTAACAAATAAAAAATTTTTGTTTAAACAATTTGAGATTGCAATTTACAGATATGGATTTAGTAGTTTTTAATATTTGACGTTATATTTTATATTAATGATTTTATTGAATCTTTAATTATAAAGCTGTTAATATTTAACGTACAAATTTCTTTATCTACTAGTAACGTATAATAATAAAATTATATTTGTACTTTCTATACACAATATATTAATGAATGTTGTATAACAAAACTAAGTTTTTAAATTAAATTACGTGGCTATTAAATCAAATGCAGAAATGTCTTAAAAGTTATGAAATAATTATTAATATTCGAATGCAACATTTAAAACAAGGTGTGTACCTCCAGTAAAATATTGGTCCTTTAAAAAGTAGTTTACTCATTTTATGTCTATTTTAGTAGGAATGTAGAATACTTTTCAACAAACTGTATTATTGTTGTAAACATTAGAAAGCATTTAAGAAACATTAGAATGGGTGTTTCAAGAATCGAGTGCATTGTAAGACGACCATATATTGTCTATTATCTTTACAGGATTAAAAGGTCTTTAACCAAAACATATGCCGGGGTGATCTGCCGGTACAGCACTCGATTTGGATTTGATAGACATGGGTTCGAATCCCGCCACCAGCTTAAATGGGGGCCCACATTTGACTTCGTTAAAATATCTACTGCTAAAAGATGTTTCCCGTAAAACATTAAAAATAGTAAACATAAAATTAAACTTAAAAATATATTACTTTATAAATTGTATTCAAATTTTAAAATACATTTGTATTAGATTATAATTTTATTAGTCAATATTAATATTTATTAAAAATAAATTAATTGTGACAAAATTTATTTTTATTAAAAAATATGTATTGATTAGTCACAAATAATCTTTTATTTATTTTAATGCAATAAAATTATGTGTTTTAATAATTTACAGTATAGAAATTAGTAAAATAACGTTTACAAAATACTGCTTTTTACTATAAATTAGTATAACAATATATGTGTATATTTACAATTAAAATAAATTATAATCGATGTATAAAACATCAAATTGTGTGCCTAACATTTTTAAATACAAAATTAAATGATGTTACTCTATCTAAATTAATTTGTACAAAATGTAATTAAAAAACTATAACGTTAAAATGTCAAATTAACGACTGATGCCACTAATATTCAATACACATTATATATATATATATATATATATATATAGGT
This sequence comes from Cardicola forsteri, assembly GCA_025895645.1. NCBI lineage: Eukaryota > Metazoa > Platyhelminthes > Trematoda > Strigeidida > Aporocotylidae > Cardicola > Cardicola forsteri. The sequence goes on along the minus strand of JAKXYG010000051.1, from coordinate 514,256 downwards.
TAAACATTGAAAACTTTTAAAAGTACATAAAAAATTACAGTATTAATATTTGTTTTGATGATAGTAATAATATAATATAATTGTAATCGTGCTGCGATAACAAAGTTTAATAAGTGTTAGACTTAAAACTGGGTGGAGATATTCAAGTCCCACCATTAATACCAAATACAGTCTCTTCTTTGGTATTGCTAAGTGTCCACTTACTAAAGCATTTTCTTGTAAAATATTTAAGCAATAAAAATTAAATGTAAATAACAATAACAATAATAATAATAATATTACTAGAACAATCGTAGTTTAGATAATCAAGAGATACCACTATTATTTGATAATCATATTACTATTAGTTTGTTAAAATTTCAGCTGTAGATAATTCTCATATTTGAACTTAATTTGCGGTTTTAATAATTGTAACTTTTAAAGCATTGGGTTTTTTTTATAATACCAAATTGTAGCTTTAATAATTTAATTAGTTGTCAATAAAAAGTACATAATTATATTATTAATAAATGCACTGTTCCTCTATTTTTACTAAAAAAATATTTTTTACATAATTTACTAAAAAGTAGTTTTTTTATTTTTTTTTAACAGCGTACAAAGTTCCTGGTTAGCTTAAACTTAAATAGATTTATTAGTAAGTAAATCTGACAATTCTAATATCATTCTCGAAAAGCCCCATTAATAGATCTATTTTACTTTTTATGCACAGTAAGATATAAACTTTATGTGTGAAGTGTATTTTAAACAATCTTATGTTTATTATTTTATAGCATTAATATTTTTCAATTTAATTTTATAACAAATAAGTAATAACTTGGTTTTATTTTATTATTATATATTTTTTTGCTTTACAAAAAACATATTTTGTATTTGGATATTTAGTAAAGCTAAAAAGAGAACCCAGCCTTTTAATTCATATTTGTGTTTTGCACAATACATTATTAACATATAAATAAATCAATATGTTTTATATATTAAAAACCCATCCACACAAAGCTATCAACTATTCAAAATAATTATAATTCATTTATTTACCATCTAATATATAAATCTTGAAATGTATTATTATTATTATTATTATTATTATTGCATTAATCTTTAATATAAACGCAGATATATGTTAATCACATAAACACATTTCCACTATTAGTCATCAAGGTACAACACAAAACATGGTATAAACAATTAAAACAAAATGAACTGTTATTATACATTTCTGATAGTGTGCATGTGAATGTAATAAATAAATGTGAGTACTAAATGCACAAATGTGGCTAGAAATAATTTTAAATCATTATACATTGACAGTTGCTAAATGATTGCATATATAAACACATTTTTGGAATTTTAATATAGTTAAACGTTTTAATATTAAATAGCAAATGGCAATTGTAGAGATTATGACTTTCTTAACACTAATCCACAATCAGATTAATAAATAACTCAAGTTCAAAAGTTCAGCAAACCCTCCCCATTTATCCGGGCTTTGAACTGACTAGATTGATTTATTTCTAATCCTTTCAAGGCGGAGTTAATTTAGCACTTAATGCGCTGTATACAATTTAACACAATTAAACTCTGATCGCTAAATAAATACGGAAAAACTATTACACAAATAATTATTGATGTTTTTGTACTTTTTTAATATATTTTATAAAACATACTCATTTTATTTATGTATTTTTATATGATTACTGTAGTGTAATTGTGCCAAATATATTTGGCCTTTATTGTAAATAAAACACTATTGAAATCATTTTTTTAATTAAATTCAAATATTTATTTGCACTAAGATTTAAAAAGTTGCTTTTATATACAATTAATTATATTAATTTTTTATTATTTTGGTTGTTAATGCTTCACGTTTTTTCAAGAAAGTAGGCATTTAGTGAAGCCAAACAGGGACCTGCATTTCGGTCCGGTAGTAACACTCGAACCCATACACAAACCCATATATAGGGGTGATCTAGCGGTACAGCGTTTGACTCCAATCTGGATGGGCTTTGAGGTTCGATCAGCACCCCCGACACAAAATGTAAGACCATGTTTGGTTTCCGTTAAATGTCCACTGCCGAAAGATGTTTCCTGTAAAGTATTCAAAGTAGTATATATATATATATATATATATATATATATATATATATATATATATATATATATATATAATAATTTTAAAATGTACACAAATTGATGTTAATAAAATTGTACAAATGTCACATTACAACAAAACTATTTTATATATTAGCCAAAATTAATTTTACTTCAATTGTTATTAAAAAAACTTAACAATTTAAATACAATAATTACATTTATTAATAATTTTTGTTAAAACAATTTGAAATATTTATAATGCATTATTTTATGCAATTAAAAGTTAACGATTTGCACTAAGTACTTTCGTAAAGGTCAATTAATAATTTTAAAAGAATTTAACATTGTTTATTAACTTTTAAAATTAAACGTTTATTTAATTAGTAAATAATGAGTGCTATTTTGAAGCGCCATCAAACTATATTTAATTGCAATATTTTGAAAAGATGCATATTATTTGCTCATTATTATTAATACCACCTTATTAATTTTATGTTATGTAACACCAAAATGTATTAATATTAAATTTAATATTTAGTTTTTAATTTATTTCTAAATTATTATTTTTTAAAAACATAAAGACATCTGTTTTTTAATTTATTTTATTCTATACAATAGTGCTTTCACATATTTAAAGGTTTTTAAAGTGTTTGTTTATTTTATTAAATTTACAAGAATCAATTAAATATAATTTGTTTTGCTAATTAAATAGGCATATTGTTTTTATTAAATTTATTTTTATAAATAAAAAATTGATTAATTAAGTAATTTGTTTAAATTATAATAAACATAATTTATTAAATTTTTATTTTGTCAGTTAATCAAACTATTTTCTACGTTTTATTTTCATTATATTGTATTTTGCCAACCATTCTTATTTAAATAATAATTTAAATGCTATGTTTTAAAAAATGAAAAGGTTTTGCACATATGTTATTATATACTTGAATTTAACTTTACCATGTTGTCTAAATAGACAATTAAAAATATTGAAATTGTACAAAGCGTACTGTACTGTCAAAAACAAATCTGTAAGCAGTTTAAAAGTTCATATAATTTTATTTAATACCACACAAATATACTTTTAAAAATTGATTTTTTTTCATTGCAATAAATTTAGTGTCTGATAAATTTCTTTTATTCTATAAAGATTTTAATTAATCAAATTGAGTATTTTGGTTTTAATGGAGCAGCGTAGGACCAAGTGCATTACCAAAAGGTTTATATATATATATATATATATATATATATATATATATATATATATATATATGATATATATATATATATATATATATATATATATATTTGTTTCATCTCATATTGAACAACAAACTGAATACGATCACACAATTCCTCAACTTCAGTATGCTTATTGATGTTGCGCTTTAGCATACTGAAGAAATTTTCAATAACATTGATATCCGGGCTGTTAAGTGGCAATTGAGTGAAAGATAGTTTTTTCGATTTTAGCCCCTCTACTGTTTAAATGTAAATATGAAGCAAATATAGTGAACTTAGAATAATATGACGTTACCTTCTTGGATGTATGACATGAAGCATTGTCCTGAAGAACATTAGTAAGCCTGGTGTGATTGTGTTGCATTTCATTATAAAAAACTTCCTTCATTAATGAAACAAAATTTTCACTATCTAAAGTACCGGATATAATTTTCCATTTAATAGGTTTATTATACTTAATACCAAACCAACACATCACTTGTCGAGGGTGGGTTTTTTTCTAACTACCGGAAGTAAATGTTTTTGAAAATTAGGCCCGCGTAGTAATTTATTTTTGTATCCAAATGGTTCATCCCGAACTATTGTTTCATCAGTAAAATATACAGAACGCCAATAAGACAATCTTCGTTCAATGCACTTGTTATAAAACATAAATCTACATTCTTTTTGTTTTTTATTAATAAATGGTTTAACTATTGGCGATTCACGTGTTAAACCAAATTCTCTTGCACGGCTTCTCACCATCAAATAACTAAATTCATGTAAATCATCTTTTACAATATTCGAAATAGGCTTGTTGTAATTTTTTTTAAATTTCATTAAAATTTTTCGATCATCGGTCTTACTTGTTTTTCTTTTTCTTCCAACATAATCATAGTTTCTTGGTTTTTGTCCATTCAAAACACGATAAATTGTTGTAAGACTTACTCTATACAATTCCGCTAATTGTTTAGGCAAAAATCCATAGTTTTTTAATTTTTTATAACATGGTGTTCATTGTCATTAAGATGGTTATCTTTTCTATCGTTGGTATTTATTTTACAGAACGAAAACAGATAAGGGAATTAATCTGATTCTCAAGGTCAATCATAATTTAAAATTAAACATTTTTTTTAGATTACCAAAAAAAAATTATTTGAAAAAAAATAATAAATAATTTTTTAAATATATTTTTAAGTAATTAAATTTTAATTTTAATTAGTATTATAACGGTACAACTGGATCAAAGTTGAATGTATAAATTTTACCTATTAAACGTTGTTTATTTTTAATAAAATTAAGCACACAAATTAATAATCGACCAATTATTATAAAAATTATATAGATTCAACTTATTATCCACGTTTATATGAGCGTTGTTTTTAAAATATGCTATTTTGGCCGACTCAGCGTCTTTAAATAAATATTTCTAAATAAATATAAAGCACTTATTACATATTTTACATTATTTTAAATTCTTAATATTTATTTTTACTAAAAAATAATTGGAGATAACAAATTAATTTAGATTTTTTTCTGAATTTTCAACACTAATTTATTCAGTGGCTGTATTCAGTGGCTGTATATATATATATATATATATATATATATATATATATATATATATTATTGGTACTAGTAACAGTTGTCGTAATAGTAGTAGTAATGAGTAAGTGAGTGTGCGTTGTTGTTTTTGTGGTAATGGTGGTAATAGTTGTAGTATGTTTTATATTTGTTTTAAATTATATAAGGCAAATAAATGTCAAAAGTAATACCAAAATACACAATTAAACCTCTTTTGTGTGTTAAAGGTTTAGTTCATTTTAACTATTTTAATTTGAATGAATATGTATATATATATATAAACCTTTAATACATAAATGGATATACATTCACACAACAACATTTTTTTACCATTAGTCATCAAAATATACAGGTACAAAAATGGTACACACAATAGAATCAAAATAAATTATCGATAGATATTTTGGATAATTTGTGATTGTAATAAATAAATGTGAATACTGTGTGCTTATATAGGACTAAACTGGGACTGGACAATAATCTCTAATTTTTCATTTTTTATCTTATTTTTTTAATTAAGTAATTATACTAGAATAACATGGGCTATCAATAATTAAAGTTAATTGTTTTTAGGTTATCTATGAATAAAAATATTTAAAATTTTTAAGGATTTTAGATAAATAACATTTAAATGAGTAAATGGTAATGGTTACACTTAAAAATTATATACATATTAAATTAATTACATAAAATGATCACGCAACAATAATTTCAAAAAAAAAAGATTTTTTACAAGTGTTTACACAACCTAGCACACGTTTCTGCATACAGTTGATTTATAACTAATTAATCAGTTTTAAAATTTTGTATATTTATAAAATTTTAAATTAATTATAATGTAAAAATATTAAAGAAACATTTTAAGAACTTGACGCCACATTTTTGTTCTATTAACCCGTCAAACTTTGACCCCTTAATCTTGACCACAATTTTGAACACTTACGACAAGTGATTACAATGAGTTTAAATAGTAGAAGCTTTTTCTGCACTGCTAAAAATTACAAACAATTAAAAAAGCTATAATTTTGGATTATTTATTAAACAGATTGCAGATATTATTTGAGATAAGTACATGAGCTTTATACAGAGTTTTAAAGGATTATACAAGTCCAAAGACAGCAAGAACTGGACCTGCAACATCTGCAAGTAAACACGAGATGATTTGTTTGTAATTACTAAGTTAAAAATATAAAATAAAACTATTTAATAAATTACAGAAAAAGGAATTATTACATTTTTCATATTTGCTTATTTGCAAACGCATAAAATCCGCCAATCTGTAGTTAAAGAAAACATTGAAAAAACATCCTTTAACGGCACAAGATAGAAAAATAGTGTAGAATATGCGGAAATTTATAAAAACCACTTTGTGTGCTTTTAGAGATTAATTTTTTTATACTGGTAAGTGTGCTTTAAAGTAAGAATCATGGACAGTGCAATCCATGGTTAGCCGTAGTCCCGACTTTTCTCAAGGCTATAATTGCAATGCGAAAAACGTTGCGCATCCATTAAGTCTTCATAGATATTACAGAATTAACTACTGGTAACTACCAAAATGGAGTCAAACAAGTATCCAATGAAACAGCTCAAAATTTGTAAGCATTTTTAAAAACATTTTCAGGACTGAACCACGACAAAATGCTTCAGGGGTTTTAGTAATTATTCAAGATAATGCTCTAGTACATACGTTGAAAATAGTAACGTGCCTTCAAACATAATCTAAAAATTAACACATTATTTGTAAAAAAATTCTTTTTATTGTTATAATTTTTAGTATTGCTAAAGTGATATTTAAGAGTTATTTTAATAAAATGTTGATGTACCTAATATGTTTAAGTGAGGGAAGTCAATCAATTTTAATATGCTAATTTTAACAGATACCCATTCATATATGGTATATATATATATATATAACTGGTCACATAACTAAATCCTAACTTAACCCACTATTATATTTTAGGTTATTCAGTACTTGTATTTATTTTAGACATTTCTCATATTTATTAATACATGAATTAGATAATACTTTACTAATATTTTTTTTAAATATTGTTTGCACAAAATAATTTTTCATCATAGTATACATCCACATTTATTATAGCAATAAAGCATAATATTTCAATTTATTAAAACTTAGAAACAAAGACATATGATTTGTTTAAAAACATGTTTATTAACTAAAATACAAAAACATGTAACGAAAAAGTTATAAACTTTATAATGTCAGCAATTTAAGCAATATTTACTGTCTTTTATAACTTTTTTCAACTGCTTTGAATCTGACTCTACCGATATTATACTTTGAAACTCAGTGTTTTATAACATTAATAAGGCTCTTTATAAGTAATACATTATTTTATAAGCCATCAGTCTACTGTTTAAAAAAACATAAAATTAATAACATTTAAATCCGGACTATAGAAAATCAAATGTTTGAAAGTCAATTTTGTGGTTAACAATTTTTTTCCGTATAATTTATCACTTACGATAGGTTTGACTTATTTAGATTGAAAAACATATGACTAATTCTAAAGTATACCCTCAAACGTTACTTTGAATATCTTCAATGTTCTGAAGCATCTTGTTACTAAAATAATTTGTTTTTTTTAATAAATTTTTTACTGTTTAAATTGTGCTTAGTGTGGATCCATTTATCTAACTTCATATACTTTTTAACACAATAACTACATAAACAAGACACGTATGCAATGTATGTTGCAAAATATTTGTAATGTCTAGCAAAATCCACATCATACATAACTCCGAAATGTTAAATCTAAAATTCAATAAAAACAGCAGTCACTATTTTTACTTTGTCATTTAAAATCATAAAAGATAACTTTCATACTTTTTACAAAACTCCACTAATTTTAATCTTTGTTTACATTTAAATGGAACATGCAGACTTTAAAACCAAATTTAGCAAATTTATGTATTTTCTTTGTTTACTACATTTAAATTTATTTTTTAGTTTTGTTTAATTTTGTAAAAAATAATGTTACAATCACAGAATGTGAGAAAAGTCAATCAATTTTAAGGTGTTAATTTTGACAACGCCCAGTTTAGCCCCTGTATATTTATATAATGTCAAAGTATTTGCACTTTTATTAAAAACGTTTTAAAGTAAAAGCTAAAATTAGATTTTTAATGTTTTTAATAGGTACATATGTCACATATATTAGAATTCTTAAATCTGTTTATTGTATATTGTTATTTACAGATATATACATATATATTAAATTGTAAAAATTAATATTTTTGTTAATTTAATATACGGATTTTTTTACTTCTGATTTAATCTACTTGAAAAAAATGAATATATATAAACTTTGGCTTATATAAAATACAATAGTTGATCTATTATGATTGATTGTAGATTTGCAAACAACAAAATACACGTTTAGTAAATGTACTATTTTAAAAATTTTAGAAAATGCTAAGTACTTTAATGAAAATGTCAATATATTTGTGTTCAAATTGTTTTGCACGTTCCTTGTAATTAGTTTCAGTTATTAACATTTTATTTTATTTGGAAATTAAATGTAAGGTATATATAAAAAAACTTCATTATTTAGTTATGACATAAATACACACTAATAATAAAAACTTTTTTATCTTAAAAGTTAACCATAAATTTTAACTTAACATTTTTTCAAAATCTAAATAAGTAATAAAATATTTTTATTACACGCATACAAATTTGTTATACATTAATAGGCATTCTTAAATTATAATTCTTTTATTTTGTACGCATAATTAAAACAAAAAATAGCGTCTATAAATTATGTAACCTATTCTTTTTCTAAACATTAATTTTATTAAAACGTACATTTCACAGTTTGAAATTACAAAATTAAACTTTTTGGTCTCAATATTTATGTTCAAATGTTTAATTATTATTGTTGTTATTGCAATTATTACTTTAGATACCTTAGTAAAAGGTACTTTCTGTATAATTAATTTATAATTTTATGCATAAAAATAAACCTAAAAAATAATTAATCAACTTCTAAAATTTATTTTATTTATAAATTTACTTTAAGTTATTATTAATGTTGGTTTAGCTACTTTATAAAAAGTGATGATTACAATAAGTGTAGCGTAGCCATCTTAGGTTTATAGTTAGTTTTTTGTTGTAATATAAAAAACAATATTTAACTTTTAACAAAAAACGGTGTTTATACCTTGAAATAATTAGTATTAAATTATACGGTTTCTCTTATTATTAATAGAACTTTTTAACTAAAAACAAATGGGAACCTTATTTTAAAACAGTAAAACTTATTTCATAATTCCTTATTACAAATTATGTTGTTTCAATTTTTATATTATAAAATATATGTTATTAATTTTTCTATTATTTAATAATCATTTTAAAATAACAACATAAATGTAAAAAAAACTGTTTTATTTTGCTGTTTGTAAAATATTTTAACTTAAAAAATCTATTTAAATTTAATAAACAAAAAAATTTTATTCACAAATAACACTTTAAACAATCAAGACTAATACTAAATTAATAAAAAAAATTTAATACTATAAACAAAATAAAATGCTTTAAAATAAAATATGTGAAAGTATATAGATACATGTTTTTATTCATTTTAAAAAATATTAAAATGTATTGATTAGTTGTAAATATTTTTTAATATGTAAAATCATATTGATATAGTTTTAACATTCCAACTAATCCCAAACACTTATCACTTAATAGTTTAAGAAATAGTTTACTTTAAGAAATATATTTATTTTTTTAATTATTTTATTGAATAATTTATTACACTAAGTAAATGCAATTACTCTTAATTAATAAGCATATAAGATACTTTTTGGTTTATATTGTTTTTCTAAATAAAAAATTATAATTGTTTATTATATAATGAAATACTTTCCTTAAAGTATAATCATCAATTTATTGTTTGAGCTTTAGCATGTTTTTAATTAAGTAGTAATAAAACGAAAACATGTAATGTTAAATTTTACCTTTTGTATTTTATTTATAATAAAATTATAGTGCAGTTTAACGTTTATCTTAAAAGTTATTTATTTTTTATATATTTTATGTTTATCATTACTGCAATTTAATAATTCTGCTAATTAATAAACACGTTACAAAATGCTTATTTATTATTTTGAATATTTATTTATTACATTATATTTCAAAAATATTATGTTTTTTAACTTTTTTCCTAATTATTTGTATCTATTATATTTAAAAATAAGATAAATGTAATGCATTATATTTAAAATGTAATTAGTTATGTACATGTTGTAAATAATACAATTTAAATAAATACAATATACATCTAACAGGTGTTGTATTGATAGTGCTTATATGAAAAAACATTAATATTGCTTTTAACTTGTTTTAAAAAGACATAATTAGATATATAATGTTTGCATAAACATTTTATTTCATTCTTATTTTTTTATTTACAAGAATTTCTTTAAAAGCACTTTATAATACACTAATTTTTTAACAATCTACATATATAATCTATATTTAGTCCTATTAATTAAAATAACGTTGGACTTTTAAAAATAAATATTTTAAATTTATTGAATAAACGTTTTATAAATCAATTTTTTATTTTTGAAATTAATATAAAACCTATTAATCATAATTTCTATAACGTATTTAATATTCAAATTTTGGAAGTTGTCCTTTTAATTTTAAATTTAAAACAAGCAGTAAATTAAATGCCGCATGACATTCAGATTTAAATATATAAAAGTGTTTTTAATTCTTGTTGTTTATTACTAAAACACTTTCTGTATTATTTTAGTTTTACCTTAATTATTAAATATTGCAAAACAACTTACATACTTTAATTAAAACAATAAAAATTTTGTTATTTAAAATACGTTTATTAGGTAACCTAAACCACAATAATAAACATTATTAATGTACAATATTTCTGTGTTTTAAATAGCAATTATTTTAATTCGAGTTTAAAGTAAAAATACAAAAACTAAAAACTATTTTTTGCTTTACTAACCGGTGTACACTAGGCTTGTACATTAATAATTATGAATTCGATCTTCACCGCCGGCCCTAAATGCGGGCTCTTATTTGGCTTCGCTAAAATGTTTACTTACTAAAAACTTTCTCGTGGGGAATTCAAGCAATAGTTATTATTATTATTATTATTATTATTATTATATACATAACATTTTTAAATAATTATTATTAATTTTAGCAAAAATGTATTAAAAATTTTAAAAATCTAATTTTTTTTGGTTTTATTTATTTTCAATATTTTTCACAAAATATTATATATAGTGGATATTTAGCATAAAAAAGCATTGGTCCTTATTTTAGTGTTTCTGACTAATATCACGCCTACATTTACAAAAGTACTAATCTATCGACTTAGCTATTATACAGCCTTGGCACAATGCGTGATAAAAAAATTTTATTATAAACAAATAATAAAACATTGATTTTAATTTTGGTTTATTAGTAGGTACACTTAAAAAATTACTCAAATAATTACGTTTAAACGTTTTAAAAATATTGTTAAAACTATTCTGATTTATCTAGTTTTAGATTATTATTTATTGTATTAATTTATATAAAATACAAAATAATAAACGTTTTAAAACAAAATGTTTAAATTACATTTTAGTATTATTGTAAAATTATTAAATAATACAGAAAAGTAGTATTAAACAAAACAATATTTTAGTAATATAAACATGTATCTATTTAGTTAATTAGTTAATAATAAAAATGCTTAATTACGTTTCCCAAAAACTAAACCTATTACAAGACCTTTTGGGTGTAATTTGAGTTATGTAGTACTTAAATATGTTAATAATATTAAATAAGTTTTTTCTTTGTATAGCCTTCAAAAATACAAAATCATTTGAAAACTAACATATCTAACTTGTAAAAGAATATTGACAAAAATATTCAAACCAGATGTGCAAAACGTTTGAATTTTATTTTTGCAACCATTATATTAATAGTAATCAAAAAATGTAAAAAATAACTGTTAAAAAACTAATCAAAATTAAAAGTATGGATAAGTTAACATAAACTTTATTAGAAAGTGCAACCTTACAATAAACATATTTTAAAAATTAACAAAAACGTTTATAATCAGATGATTAACATTTAAAAATATAGTTTATATATATATAATTGTTTTACAAAACATCTTTCAGCAAATGGATATTTTAGAAAATCCGGACGGTACTTAATACTAGTAATGGGGATTTAAACCGTGAAAGTTTATGTTTCAGTTAAGGGTTGTATTACAATGCCAGAGTGCGGCATTGTAATGTCTAATAAATATTTACATTTTAATATTTTTTTACTATTTAAAATAACAAACATCAATAAATAAATAAATAAAATAATTATATTTATTAAAAGAGCTAAACTTATACTGTCGTTTGTTTGAGCTAAATATATTTTGCTTTAAAAACATTCTATTTAAAGCATCAATATTTTTATATGTTTATGTTAAAGTTAGAACAACATTACTTATTAAACATCTTTTAAAAAATATATTTTATTAAAAATAAAATACTGTTTTTAAACCTCTGTGAAGTGTTTTAGCGGTACAGCGCTCAACTCGAACCTGGGTGGGTATCAATTCGATTCCCACCACTGGTACCAAATTTTATTAATTTATTTTTATTACTTTAAATGTTTTACAAAAAACTTTTTGGCAGTAAACACTGTAGCAAAACCGAACTTGGGTCCGTATGTGATGCCTGTGATGAGATTCGAACCCATGCCCACCCAGGTCCAAGTTGAATACTGTACCGCTAGACCATCTTGGTAAGCTCACGTTCGGTTTTGCTAAAACATCTACTTCCAAAAAATGTTTCTCTTAAAAATTTAAAGTAATAAAAATAAATAATTAAATAAATAATTAATATTACAAATTATTTTTTATTCAGTATTTGAAATGTAATACAAAATTAACTACTTACACCTTTTAATTAATTAAGTTTAAGTTTTTTTAATAAACATCTGTATTTTAGTAAGACATAATAAACATAGTAATATAATCTTTATAATATGTAATATTTATTAATGTTTTTTACATTTGGTTAATTAGTATTATTGGATTGAACAAATAGTTAAGAGTGTTTAGATTGCAAATTACTTGATTGATAATAAATATCTTTGCACTTTTGCCATTGCATATCATGCTGCTGAATAGTTTCTTGAAATTCTTGATAGTGATGTCTATAAGTAACTGATGATTGTAAAGCAGAAATTTGAAACAAATAAGGAGCTTTATATGTATTGTAATAAATATTTAATAAATTGTTGTTTTCAAATAATTGATTATTTTCTATTCCAAAATTTGCTAAAACGTTGTTTTCAAAATCTGCATTCTTAATTCTTGGATAATTTGTTTCTGTGTCCGTTTTTAATTGACAGTTTTGTAAAACATTAACATTTAATTTTTTTATTAACAAATTGTAATTGTTATAAGTAATTTCTTTTTTATTCATTAGTGAATTATTGTAATAATTGTTATTTTCTTCACAGTCTGCTTCACGGTGATAAAAATAATTAAAATTTGATACTATTACAGGAACAGGAAGTGCAATAGTTAAAACACCAGCAATAGCGCACAGTGAACCTACAAATTTTCCCCATATGGTAACTGGCTTTACATCTCCATAACCAACTGTAGTCATTGTAACTACTGCCCACCAAAAGGCATCAATTATACTACTAAATTGCTTTTCATTTGCATCAGCTTCTGCAAAATATACTGCAGTAGAAAATAAGACAACACAAACAAACAAAAAAAAGCATAAAAGACACAATTCTTTAAAACTTGCTTTAAGTGTGTGACCTAAAACTTGCAAACCTCTTGAATGACGAGATAATTTAAATATTCGAAAAACTCTTACCAATCTTATAACTCGAAGAAAAGTTAATGATATTGTATGGTTTTGCTTTTTACTATTTTCAACAACAATAGCACCCAATGAAACAGCATATGGAATAACAGAAATTATGTCAACTAAGTTTATAATTTTTTGAAAAAAAAATAATTTCTGAGGACAAGATGCAAAACGCGCTAATAATTCAAATGTATACCATATTACACATATTGATTCTAACAGGAACAAAACGTTATGTGTTTGATAATCCACTGATATTATAATTGGTAAGTTACTTAAATTACTGTCATCATACACAAGTTCATAATTTCTAAAATTTGGCAATGTTTCAACACAAAATATAATTATGGATATTACTATAACTAGTAATGAAATAATTGCGATAAATCGTGCAGCTAGAGAACTTTCTGGATATTCAAATAACAACCAAACGCGTTTTTGAAATTTATTTTTTGGTAAAATATATACTTCTTTTTTTGAAAAACCTTCATCCTGACGAAATTTATCAAAAATTTCTTCTCCCAAATCATAAAATTTTATTTCTTCTGAAAAAACGTCAATAGGTACATTTATAGGTCGTCTTAAGCGTCCTCCACTTTGATAAAAATAAAGAATTGAATCAAAACTTGGACGATTTCGATCAAAATATATTTCATTTTTTATTGCATCGTAATAAATATTTCTTCGGTTTTTTGAACCAAGGAGTGTATTAGGAAATTTATCTAATGTTTCTATTTGCGTTTCGAATTTTAAACCACTCACGTTGATAATAATTCTTTTATCACTCATTAAAAAAACAATTCAACTTACACATTATTTAAAATTTTAATATAAAACAATGAAATATTAAATGTTACTAATATTTAATTAATATATATTTGTAACAGTTGTACAGTACGACAACTTCATAAGGATAAATCTGCTTATATTTACGGTACGTAATATAAAAACACATAAAACACTATTTTTTTTACCATAACTATATACACAGTTTTTGATAGCCAATTAAAATTATATAAAAATTTAAGTATCAAATATTTAATCTCAGATTAGTGGTGTGCTTTTCATTATAGGAAAAAGATAATTGGTTTATACTGTATATAATTATGTTGCTAATAACTTTTTATTTTATTTTTTTTATTTTATTATTTCTTTAAAAAAAAATAATTTTGTAATATTTTTAATAAACGTGTTTTATTAATTAATAGTGTCAGACAATCCGCGATTTTTGAAATTTTCGCAAAATGACGCAGTTTTTGCCTGCTAACTTGTTAGCATTGTTTGCACCTAGGGATCCTATCCCTTTTGTGCCTCCAATTGATAAACATGCTAAGCACCGAAAATTGCCGTACAATGGTGTAGCACAATTTTTAGGCGAATTTGAGGTACCATTTTGGAATATACTTAATTCTTAGGATCCTTGTGAAACCCCCGCCACAGTTCGAATCGAAACAAGAGAAGAACGTAAAGAACGGAAGGTATTTTGATTTTAATTAATAACTTTTTAGCGAAGAGAAAAACAAGAACAAGCTAATTATAAATTAGAACAGGATATTGCTTTATGTAAGTATGTTTTAAACTAATTAGTAGGGAATCCAAAGAAAAATCATAAAGCGACAGGCAATCCTTATAATACTATGTTTATTGCTAGACTGGTATGTTTTTATACGATTATATATAAATGTTAAGAGTTATGATACGAATGAATCCAAATTACGTCGCGAAATTGAATCACTTGGTAGCATTGCTTCGGTATGAATGTTTTTTTATTTTATTTTTTAAAGGTTGTTATAGTGAAAAATGTACACACAGCAAAAAGCCGTGGTTATGCCTTTGTTGAATTTGAGCATGAACGTGATATGCACGGTGAGCTTATAGTTCTAAAGGCAGTTTGATAATTTATTGGGTCGTAATATTGCCTAGTTAATGTAGTTTTTCAATATTTAACCGTGCGGTTTGTTCTCTTTTTGTTTAGGCAATTATTCGTAAACGCTCAGTTATTCATTTTCAATTTAATTAATTGGTCTGCACTGCACAGCCAAACGTTTAACTAACGAAAATTGTGGTTTAGGTTTGTTTGTGTGGTAAGCTAATACAAACTAGTTGGCTACTTTGTGAAGAGTGGATTAATGTATTACTATAGATGTTGAAGCTTTGTTTATGTTGCACTATTTGAAGGGTAAGTTTTAGGGTAGTAGTAGCATCACTCAATGTGTGAATTAATGGCTGATTTAGCTATAGATAATGAGGTTTTGACTGATTTGCGAAAATTGAGCATTTAAAAGTTTTAGACTGATTTTTTGTGAATTCTTTTGTTTTAGGGTTTAACGTACCTTAAAAGTATTTAATAAAGATTGTTTTATAGTCTTCCCATTAAATATAATTTTTATTGAAGTCTAATCAGTGATCACTCGTTTTATAGTTTCTTACTTATTACAGATATTTTTAACACATGAATTAATGACACCTTTGATTATCTCAATTTTTAAATATTTTTTAGCATTGTGTAAATTGTAGGTGAGTGTATTTATCTTAATTTCGTTTCGGAATGTATCGATAAACGTTCAGCTTTTAGTACTAATTCATAATTTTTCTTTAACAGACGCCAGTGCATTGTCTGATCGTGAATGGCATACATATAAGTTTGAATTATTATTAAGTAGTTAGGCTTAGCAATGATTATGTGTTCAATGATGTTTTATAACTATACTTTTTGGGAATATTAATTTTGAAGCTGCTGTAAAGGCTATTGATGGAAAGAAAGTAGACGGAGTGCGCGTGATAGCGGATATTGAACGCGGTAGAACACGCACTGACTGGAGACCAAGAAGGCTTGGTAAGTTTTGCATTTAACTTTTTACTGCAGAAATGTTATTCTGAATAATGGGTTTTTCTATTAATTTAATTTAAATATTCCCTAGTTTTGTCAAGATGTAAAATCGTACTAAAAATTTAGATAAATTTTACAGTATAATTGTTTTCACCTTATTAACTTTTTAATCCATAGATGATTACCTATATTTCAGCTGTAGTACCAGTTTGCTTTCTCGTTTAAGCAAACTTAAATTCGAATTCCACTTGGTACATTTTTTGAGAGGTGGTCAACATTCGGGAATGTTTCGTTCCATCTACGATTGTTTGAATAAACATCTCTTAAAAGCACTATACCTTGTCATTGTGTATAAAGGCCGAAAATGTTGATTAATGTAGCCTATAAAGAACTGGTAGGTAACATGGTCACTTAATAATTCTATATTTCCAGAATATGTAGAATGATTACCTCCCGTTTATTTTTAAAAATTGTATGTGATAAACGTAGAAAACGATTAAGCTTCTGGTTATTAGATATCTCTGTGACAGTCCCACTGCTCGCAAAATTTAACAAGGTTACTTCATTTATTTATCCCAACAGCTAAATGTAGTATATGTATGTCTCAAAATACTTAAGTACCCTAGACGTATACTTATACTCGGCCCCCCAAGTTGAAACCCGGTTATATGGCTATGCACTCGGTCTCTGTCCAGGATACAAAAACCACTTGGAAATTGAGGCTTCATATACAACTCAAATTCTCAATATCGTTCTTACTCTTAATAACAATGTACATTGTTTTTTTGTTAAATTTTGAACAAAATCAACTTAATAATAAAGACGAGAAGTCTTTATTCTACATTTAATCAAACTGCGTTCAGTCGTTTTTATCATTAGTTTTACCAGTTGGTTCTATGAAACTCCAAGCTATGCATACATTGTCTGAGGTATCTTGTTTAAGAACCAGTTACCTAATTTTTTTATTTAAATATTACTTAATTATAAACCTGTATTTGATGCATTTAGCATTGTCTATAATTATCAAATATTTATTTAAAGGCAAAGGTTTGGGGAAAAGTCGTCAAGGTCCGAGTGACAAATCCCGTAGCAGCAAACATGAAAATGGCAAAGACAGTTTGAGTCAAATCTTGAAAATGACTTCGTCAAAAGATCATGATCGTCGGCGACACAGTCGTTCCAGCAGTCGTAATCGAGATCGAAACCGACACAGAAGTCGTAAGTTTGTAATTCCTTCTTAATTTTTGTAGGCAGTAAAGATCGTTATCGAAAACATCGCACTGATCGAGATCGTGACCATAAGCGACGTAGACGCGACGACGTACAACAGTATGGTGAATATGGTGCCGAAATACGAGCAGAATACAACGGGGATATGTGATTAATATATTTATTTAAAAAATTAAGCAGCAGTATAAATAAAAAATGACATTAATTGCTTATGTATATCCTATGTTCACTGTACATTCTTAACAAACTAAAGCTTTAATGATTGAGTGTCAATAAATAATTTCAAAACATGCGTTCATTTTAATCCTTTTGGCGCTCTTGAATAGCAACATGATAGTATTACGCCGAAAATCTAAAATAAAATAGAAAATAGTTTA
This sequence comes from Cardicola forsteri, assembly GCA_025895645.1. Taxonomy (NCBI): domain Eukaryota; kingdom Metazoa; phylum Platyhelminthes; class Trematoda; order Strigeidida; family Aporocotylidae; genus Cardicola; species Cardicola forsteri. Next base: position 496,043 of record JAKXYG010000051.1, on the reverse strand, counting down.
TAAATGTTATTGTATGTGTAAGCGACAAGCTATCGTTATCAAAATATTTTTATGTACTTTTTCTTTTAGTACTGACTTTACATTATGGTTGGTACATTAATTTGTGAGAACCAATCTATTTGTTTATCATGTGTGATAACATTGGTGAAATGCATATATTTAAAAATTCACTTAACAGTACTTAAAAGAAGTACTCCCGTCAGGGGTTACTTTGTATTATAATAGTTGCGATATGTCTCATAATTTACAGTTTATACCCAAAGATTACTGTTTAAGCGGTAATTCAAAAAGAGCTTTCTTGTATTCTGGGAGCAACATATTGTATTAATCCGTTATCTGTAGAATGTCTTGATGGACTGAACAATGGTAATTGTGAAATAGTATAATTATATTCTTGAGATCAAAACGTTGATAGCGTCACGTACATATTAAAAAACTTTCAATCAAAATGTGTAACGTACCTCTAATGAGATCAGAGTAATTGCCACGACGCAAATAATATAGTGATCATCCTGAAGGTACGAAAAAATCTTCTTCATGCATCCCTAAAAGAAAAAAATAGATTAAAATTCACTTATTTTGGTTAATAGCTTAGTCACCTCTTCAATGTTTCTATATTTGTACAGCAAATAATCCACTTCGATGGCCTGATAAGTGTAAGAAACTTTAAATATTATAAAGTTCGTTGACTGGTAGACCGTATCCTTGTAATTCGCATAGTTTGACGAAGCTGCTTACATCCACCAAATCAGAATTCCGCTTATACCTTTATTCTTACTGTCCCCACTGTTATTCTATGTGCTTGGGTCCGCCCAGTTCAGAATGCGTCATGTGGAAGTAACACCCAGAAAAATCATAGTCATTGGAAATTGAGACTTAGCAAATAATACTCGAATCCTCAGTAACAGTTTCCCCAATAGTTTAATATAACACAGACTTATAAAGAAAAACATAAGCCACGTGACATCTGTTACAAACATCAGAAAAAAATGTATTACCTGATAGGACACAGCAAGTATCGAAAATAAAATTAAATATTGCTAAACTAGATTAAACTGAAAACACAATTCTTCAAAGTTCTCTAGATTAACGTCAATATTAAATTTTTCAGTTTGAAAAAACAGGATATATTCTTACAAAAACTCATTTAATTATTAAAACGTTTAAAATACATCTAATTTATTAGTCAATTTTTAAAACAGACCAATTTCAGTTAAAATATTTAAGAATACTGCAAAACTGACGTAAATACGTTAAACTTACTTCAGTGTGAGTGTTTGATGGATGTAGCAAATTGCCACAATTTTTCACAATCCGATAGCAGCAAGAATCGGGGACACGCATTGTATAGTTAAATCTCTTTTCACTAACTGTCGAGTTTTCAAACATCGAGTTATTCCAATCGTCAATTGTTCTAGAACCACAACATTTTAGCTTTTGTTGCATTGTATCTATTGCTGAAACAACATCACTGGGATCATTTGTATAAATATATTTTATCGAGTATAACAATCGATTGGCGAGCCAATTATAAATGAATTCGGAGAAAAACAAATATCCAATACCGACGCCCAATTGAATTAACACAATAAAAAACAAAAAATATGAATACTATTTCAGTAAATTATAAAATACTTACAATTACTAAAAGTGATGAATTCTTCTTGGCGACACCAATAAATCCAATAACACATGATATTATCAAAAGTATACCGATAATAAGTAACAAAAAATGACAGATATATGCATTTGCGCCCAATAAAACCACTGCATATGGTAAGCGTTTAAATAGAAGAAAAGAGCCTAAACCAATCAAGGCCAATGCAATAATCTATTGATAATAGAATCAAAATTATAAGTTACCAAAATTATTGCCGTAAAAAAGATTAAAAATGTTTTTACCCAACTTGGCGTGCATGAACAACAAAATGAGTTATCTTCAACAAGAATGTCACCGTAACCCATGACAGGTTTTCGACCAGCTGAATACGGAACAGAGTTTTTACCCATTCTTAAAAAATGCGCTGTTATAGAATTGAAAGTTCATTATATTTATTGATACAATAAAATAATTTAAAAACTTTATATAAAAAATAATACATACATAATGTTTTTTATTTACAATTATATATAATAAAATAACAAAAAACTTAAATAAAAGTTTGTATATTTTGTTTAAACTTTTTTAAATAAAACAAATATATTTAAACGTTTATTAAAAACCTTTCATATGGTATTAATTAAATATTTCTTAATATATAATGCAAACTATTTCTAAATAATTTTATTTACTATTATTTCCTATGGTTGATGATCTACATAGTCACATATCATTAATTGCTTTTTTAGGCATGTGTTGCCAGTCATTATTTTGTTATTATAGGAATATACAAATTGCACAGTAAGTGGGCATATAAATTTGAAGATCACACATGATTGGCTGTTTGTTTTTATTGGTTTATGAAATGGTTGGTAGAAGTATATAATGGGCAAATTTAGTTTTTTGCGTCATTTTACGTCGTTTCGCGTCGTTTTATTATGGAAGTCATAGAAGAGGAAGTTGTTCTACCACCCGTTTGGTCGTTTGTCCTGCACAATAATTGGGATGATCTAATGAACACTGTAACTAAATTCGAAGATAATACGCATGTTCAATTTTCGCGTGTAAGATCGCTGAAGATACACGATGGAGAAGATAAGGAACAATTTCCATATTCCGAAGTCCAGTTTCAATGTAACAAAACTATTCGCCAAAATCAGAAAGTACTGGTCAACGTGTTAGCAGGTAAATATTTTTATTTATTTGTAAAAACACAACAAACTGGTTGTAAGGCGTGTTTTACAGTAACATGGAAAAATGGTAAATATGGTGTATGCAATGACGTTTGGAAACATGACCACAAACGGTTAAAAGCATTGGCTAGTATGTTAGTAGAAAAACAAAAATTAACACCTGCGGAAAAGGAGCAGCTGAAGAACAGAATTGAACATATGTTTGTAGTAAAAACGCAGGACTACGTGAAAACTAATTTTGGTAAAGAGTGCACAAAAAAATATGTGTACAACTTGAGGGCCCAATTAATAGAAAAGAGTATAATGTAATTTTTTGTAATTTGTAGGAGTTCTTAGTCTAGGTAAGACATTGTCTCGCTTAGAAAAAGAAGGGTTGGTAGCTTATGATCGGGGTATGCGCGACACATATAACGTCATAAGCTTTTGTCATTACCAACAGCGAAAATTTTACAGAGCATTCCCTGAAAACATATGCTTTGATGCAACATACAGTACCAATGAACAGGGGTAAGTTCTTTTATAAATAAACTGTTATAGTTATCTATTGGTGGCTTTTGTTGCAACGGATTCCAATGGGCACTCTATTCTAGTGATGCATTTGATAATAAAAAACGAAAAAACCGATATTTACGTCAAAGTATTGGAACATTTTCAATTGTTAATAAGGGACACCAGAAAAACGCAGTCGTTCACAGTAGACTGTGCACCAGCCCTTTGCCGAGCACTTTATCTTACATTTTCAATGTGCAAGGTAAATCTTTGTAAATTTCATGTTATACGGGCTGTGTCCAGAAAAGTAAGTTTGTTTTTTATAACTGATAAATTAGCTGAGAAATCCCAATAAACGCTGTATTTTCGGCAATTAACAGAGTGTCAAACCGCCCATGAGTATGTTTTATTTAAATTTATATGTAATATAAATATTAGCGTATTCTGAATTACATCAGAAGTCACTATCACACCTCATACTCTGCAGTAATGTGTAGATGGTTACGTCTGAAGAGTATGTGGGTTTTTTGTTTTAAAAATAAGGTTAATGATGGGAATAACAGCAACAATCGTGCGGAAAGTGCTCATCGGCATTTGAAACATATGTTGCTTCGAAACGTTTTATTGTCGAAATGCATTTTGCACGTCTGGGAATTTTACGAAAAACAAACTGAACGAATTTTAGCGTATTCATAATTTTACCGATAAAATTGAAAATGTTCGTTAATTTAGACAGTTGAAAGCACAACTGCAACAGTAAGTTTACTACATTTGTTACATTGCCAGATTGACTTTATACGCAGCAAAAAAGGTGATGTGCCGTTATCACGACAAACAAAGGGAATGGAGGCAATATCCCGATCGTCAATTGCAAACGAATATCAACTTTAGGAAAATCCAATTCCACAGTGATAACGAGCATGCTTTGGTTAACAGGATTCGTGGTACATGTACGTGTACATTTTCAAAACCCTGTTTTTACCCTGTGAACATTTAATAGAATCGCTGAAAAAAAATATTCTAAATTGCGGTATGGTTACAATTTTCTAATTTTTTGTAGGTCTATTAACTCACAGCTAAAGATGGACTTGACAATACACTCGTTCTGTAAATTTTACGCCATTTGCAGAAAGCAGTAGACTCTTTGGGTTGCCAATGTCGGTAGAACGTTGGAAAGTCAAACGTCAATTAAATGACATAGTTAACACCTATTGCTCAGAGTAGATTATATGATTTAATAATGTTTCAGTGTAAATTTTAAAATTCTCTGCATGTTGCTAGACTGTTGGAAACAATTGAAAGAAGTCAAAGGCATGTACTGTAAGAAATCAATTGTTCCTGCCCATAGTAATCTTGAAGTTCGAAAATAAGTGTCTATTTAATTTAATTTTTAGTCAAATGGAACAGTTTCCCAATTGTATCCACGTTGATAACATTCGGTCAGCTTTTGACTTCTCCCAATACCGACATGTGACTGCCTATGTCATGATATTTTGCTTTTGTTTTTTTGATTATTAAAAAAAATTATTTTTTATTTATTTTGGATAGAGGTATAATACACAATTCTATCCTGTGAATTTTCCAACAATTTTTTGGGATGTTGATAATCCAAAAAAATTGAGAAATGATCATTTGTCAATTATTTGGTGATATTCCTGTTTCCAAACCTCCACGTGGTGCATCCTGGACGTAGACTAATACGGATCAGAAACCGATTGCACAGCGGTATAACTGCGCTATTTTCTTATTGTAGCATTTTGGCTAAGGGAGAAAACCCTGGCAAAAAATCTTATAATTATTGTACATTAAAATATATTCCAATAATTTTTTTTCCAAATTCCTGCGTTTTTTTTAATAACTAGTGAAAAAAGCAGTAGATTAATAGTACTATAAAGGTAGTTACTGTCATATTTTGTCAACGTACTTTGGACTTGTAATAATAATTACAAGTGCTTCGTATAAGTTATAAAATGTGTTTACTAGAATATTCAGTTTTTGCTACGTTAATTTATTCTTTTATTTTTATACCTGAGTACCATTTGTATAAGTTAAATGATACGTGAAAGTTATATTCCAGTTTCTAAGATTATTAACGTTTTATTAGTGTATATACTGTAACTGTGATTATTATTACTATATGTAACTGCAAACACTCCTCAATTTATAAAATTATATGTATATATATAAAAATAGTGCACCAAGTTCATTTACATACTTAGCATGTATAATAGTAAACAATTAGAGTCCTTTTTCTTACAACAATTATTATTATACATAAAAATACATAGGTATTATATTAACATCATTTCAATACAAACATCATTATATAATAACAGAATGAAAGCGGTTCATAATATTACAGAAGCCTGTTGAAATACATTTCTTATTAATACAAAATCAGCATACAATGTATAACAGCAATTATTAACCCATAATCATTTTTGTACTTATAAACTGTTAAGTCAGACAACCTTTGTACCACGCCATATCAATCTTACGAAATATAAGTACAAGGTTAAATGCACCTACTAATTACAACTTTTTACGTAATCATTGAATATATACTTCAATAGTAAATGTTGATCAGTGTACCAGTATTGACCCTTGATTGACCTATGTTCTATGTAAATATTATTATTATGTAAATATTATTTCAGTAACTATGTCATTAAGATCAAAACTCACGTCGCGTTGTAATTAATAGTACATAATTACAGTAATAGTTCAGAAATATAAAAATGTTCTTGGTAAACAAAATTAAGACTTATCGTAATGGTCCATTACTAAACATGCATAACGTGTTCAGTAAATGACAATATTCATACTATTATTTACAGCACGATGAATAGCTTCTTCCTGCAGTGAATGAATAAATATTTTTATTCTTTGTGCTTTTATCAATTTTAACTACTGGATCTACCTTTTTATTATGATGGAACAGTAATACAGGATTCCCACTTCCTGTCTTAGGTCTTAGTTATGCTCATGGTTTACCATTTGTAGAAACAGCTTCATTTACCTTGTCCCATTAGTTAATGAGCGCATATACATTATGCACATAATACACAAAAAATAACCTTCAGATTTAAGACCTGGATTACTGTCCCACTTACCCATAATAAGTATGGGTATATCAGACCTCAATGTTTTAATTACTTGTGTCTGTCCCTCCATCTGCATTAAAACATACAGTATTATCATCGCAATCCAACCTAATAATAGGCGTAACTGTGTCACCTGATTTTGTCATGTGATTCTTACTATTATTGTGTGCTAAAATCCTACATGATCACATGAATTTCATCATATTCATATGGGGAATGTTAAGTACCATAATTGTGGTAATCGCCCTTCATTTAGTTCTTATTTAAGTGACTTCCTCTCATACTTAGACAGTTGATTAAATTAAGTTCCATTTATTGACTTTCATTAAAACAACCAAAAGATAGAAACAAACTTTATTTATTTTAAATAATAAGCAAAACACTACATTTTTTATATGAGTATTGCCAATTATACACATATACAGTAGTTATATTAAAAATACTTTATTACTTTACTTAACCGACATTAGTTATTTACTCTAGGCATACAAATAGTTGACAATATTCCTTTTATTCATGTATAGTTTGATTTTAAGAAATAAATGACACCACCGTTATCTGAATAGTTACCACACAAAATTACAATGAGAAAGTATGCATATATTTTACAAAATAGGTTCTCTCAAAAATGTAAGCCATCTGTAGGCATTTATATTACGTCAACGTAGCTACACGCTTAGCATAGATCAGGAACTTTTATATTTCATTGAGTCATACACGTGACACAGTGTCAATAAACAAAATTTACAAATTACAGTAGTAACTGAAAACGGTAATTAATAAAAAATTGCATTATTTCTAGGGTTAAAGTAGAAAAATGCTACATTAAAAATTATAATTAAAGTAGATGCCATCCAATTTTCCAGAAATTTTTATTACATTCAATTCAACTTTAAAAACGTTACTACTTATTTACTGTTAGTAGCTTATAATGACTATTTTTCAAAAGCAAATCTCATTTCCCTTCAACACCTACTCAAAAAGTTTGGACCAACACTGAACTATTTATTGGCTATTATTATTATCTTATCAGTAATTTCTCATGACGGGCAACACTTGCCCTTTTTTAACACCTTATTTTTAAAATAACATTATACCATGAACTTGTAATGCATTTTGGTTTAAACAAATAGTTTTTTTTAAATTAATTTTAAATTTTACTAGCAGATTTTAGGTATCTAATTATTTATTTATTTATTTCACTACTTCAAATGGGCAGGTTCTTCCCTTCATACGTCTAAAATAAACAATTTCCAGGTAATTCAAAACCGACCTTTTTTATAATTAGCAAAAATAATATCAAAAATAGAAAAAAATTTGTTTTATCTTGATATTATTTTTATTGGCTATAAAAAGATCGGTTTTAAATAACCTTGAAATTGTTTATTTTAGACGTATGACGGGAAGAATCTGTCCTTTAAATGTTTTACAAAAAATATTTTCTAGTAATAAATATTTTAGCAAAAACCAGACATTTGTCTGTAATTATTGCTAGTGGTAAAATAGTCTAACGTTATTACACAAAGAACTTTTAATGTATTAATAAAATATTCACCATTAAAAATATTAATTTTATTGTAGTTTAGCAAAACAATAGTTTTAAAAAATTAAAAAATACATATTTACGATAAGCATTGAAAAATGTCTGTTTAAATTGATGTTTTCCATATTTAGCAAAATTATTATCCGTTTCTTTTATTTAATTATCTCTAAACGCATTAAATTATTATACAACACACAAAGATTTTCTATTTAAATAATTGCAATTCAAAATTTACGGTCGGTGGACAATTCCCTATCAATTAACTATTATTTTCTTTTTTTTGTTTTAATTCAACAGTTGTTTTATCTAAATAGTAATTATATTAAAATAATAGGAGCTATCAATAATTAATATTAATTGTTTTTCATGTTTTTATAACTAAAAATATTAAAATGTTATGCAGTTTCTAGATAAATGGCATTCAAATAAGTAAATGGTAATGATTGCACTTAAAATTTATGCAGAAATTAAGTCGATTATATAAAACAATAATTTTAAACAAAACAATTATTTTTTATATAATTTTATAAGTGCACACATAACCTAAACACATTACCGCATATATTTAATTTATAATAAATTAATTAGTTTAAAACTTTTGCATTTACATATATAATGTAATATAATTTTTTATGGTTATTGGCTTAGATACTTCAGTAAAAGTAGCTTTCAGCACACAAAAAATATATACAATTATAAAAAAACAATACAATTAGCAGTATGTAACATCAGTCCAAAAATAAATAAATAAGTAAAATAAGATTAAATTATATAGGCTAAAAAACTTAAAATCAACGTATAATCAAAAGTCATGTTCAATATGATATGCGTAAAGAAGCATGGTATTATTTAGATGTACTATGGTTAATAGTGTGTAAATATAATAGTATACATGAAATGCGAAGGACTAATAAAACAATACCCTTAATAAAGGATAATGAATGGTTACAAATTAGAATAGGCAGATTACAAACAACGGTAATTGGTCAGACCAAAGAAAACAAAAAAACCATACTCATGATTTGGATAGGCTAATGTAAAGGTCACTTTGAACTATGTTGGGATTGATAGTAACCTTGCTAAATACTGCAGACATAAATTTAAATGCACATTTGTTCTGCATTTGATTTGCGTAGCCTTGAGCTTTCGTTTGCCATTTGTTTGATTTTTCATTTGCCTTCTCATTGTCAACCAAGCTGCAATTGCTTAAGATTCGTTGAAATTAATCTTCGCTCTTCCCCTCTCCTTTATTTTTAAGCATTTGACGCTTAAATTTATTGACCAGTCGTTCGACTTGTCCGTTTGATTGAGGATGATATGCAGAAGACTCTGTGTGATGTATGTCATTATGAAGACAATATTGAGCAAATTGAGCAGAAATAAATTATGGACCGGTATCAGTTACCGTTTTTATCGATGCAACGATTGTTTCATTCTGATCGCTGGATTTCGGTAAAATTAATCGTAATAAAGCATCAGCTTGTCCTACCTTGTTTGTTGATGTGTATTTGATTCGAAAATTATAACCCAGTAAGATTGTGGCCCAGCGCTGTAATCTGTTTGCGGTACATGTAGTGATTCCTTTTTTAAACTAAAAATAGCCAACAACGGTTTGTGATCAGTTATAATGGTAAACAATCGTCTATACAGTATACAATAAAACTTTTTCACTGCAAACACAATTACCAATGCTTCTTTTTCAATTTGACTGTACTTTTTTTAGCACTTGTTAATGTTCTCAAAGTGTGAATAACAGCTTTTTGTGTACCATTACTTAACACATGAGACAAAACAGCACCAATACCATATCTAGATGCATCTGTAGCTACTAAATTCGGATTGTAAGTGTCAATAATAAGTTTGACTGCAACAATGATTTTATCTTTTTAAACGTTGCTTCGCATTCACTGGACCATAACCATTTTTTATCTTTGTGTAAAAGTCAATTCATTGGTTCCCAAGTGTATGTAACCTTGGTAAAAACGCACTGTAGTGGTTTACTAAACCCAGAAATAAACGTAGTGTGTTTAAATCTGTTAGGGCTGGCATCTTTTGTATGGTTGTTACTTTTTCCGGATTTGATCGTCGACCATTTCTGTCAACTATAAACCCCAGATATTTGATTGATTTTATTAAAAAATTGCATTTTTCTGCTTTAACGTAAAAGCCATATTTTTTTAATACAGTCCAGGACGATTTTAATGCTTTGGAATAAGTTATCTTTACTTGTTCCAATGATAATTATGTTGTCCAGATATGCTGCGGCATTGTTAACCCCACTTAGCATCGTATCCACAATTTGTTGAAAAATTGCCGGTGCTGACTTTACGTCAAAAGGCATTCTTTTGTATTGAAAAAGACCTTGGAGAGTATTGATAGTTAGCAGCTCTTTAGATTCCTTGTCAACGGGGACCTGAAGATATGCGTCTGATAAATCTAATTTTGCAAAATAAGATCCATTATTTAATTTCGTAAACATTTCTTCCGGAGTTGGTAAAGGATATTGGTGAGTTTTTAGCGTTTTATTAAAACCTGTCAAAAAATCTGCGCAAACCGAACGGAACCATCTGATTTTTTAACAATAACAATAGGTGCTGCCCAAGCAGAATATGACATTTGTTTTATAACACCTGACGTTTCTAATCGTTCGAGTTCTTTATCAATTATCTCAGTCATGGCATATAGTACCGTTCTTTTTACTTTGAACACTGGCGTTACGTTTGAACGTAGTTGCAAATGTGCTTTGGTTTTTGTACAACAACCAAGGGAATGTTCAAAAATATCACGGTATTTTAAACGGATATTGTTGATAATATTTGCGAAGTGTATTTCGTTCTCTTGAACGGTTCCGATTTGGTGCTTTGACACAGTTCTTTTATTGACAAGTTTTTCACATCAAATTTTGCTATTAGATCAATGCCAAATAGATCTAAATCTTGTTCGCGGACCACATGTAGTTTATAATTGATTGTTTTATTGGCGAACGATAATGAACAACATGTTTCACCCATAAAGGTGAGTATTCCTCCTGACGCGTTCATTGCAATAGTCGACGTCGGAGATAAAAGCGGTCTTCCCAAGTTAATCTATGTTTTCCTTGAAATTAGGGAAATATCTGATGCAGTGTCCAATTGCATTTTTATTAGAGTTCTATTGACTCCAATAATAAAATACTTTCTGTTATGGATTAATTTCACTTTCTGTGATGGGACTGCGTAAACTGTGTAGTTACGTTGATGTGGCTTTTGAGGTTGATTGTGTTTTCTGTTGAAAACATGTCTGCAGTAGCCTTTTTTATGGCCAATTTTATCACAAATATTACATCTGTGTTTTGTATAGCTGCAAAACTTAACAAAGTGCCATTTACCACATTGCCAACACGTTGTAGGTGGTTTGATTGGCACATTAGTTATTTTGCGTTTTGTGACTTTCGCTGTTAAAGCTAAGTTAGACTCTTCGATATGTTTTGAGTCCTGCTTCAAATTGAGCAAACGTTGACATTCCTCTGTTAATGCTTGTAGTGTCAATTCTGGATTGGCCTCCAGTTTTGATAATAGTCGGGTGCGAATATCAGCATCGTATTGCGATTGCAATCCGGAGATGGATATCAAACATTTAAACTGATCAACTGACATTTGATTTAGTTTAAAACGCTCACATTCTTTATTAACTAGCCCGGCGAAAGTGACGAAATCGTTTAATTAATTTTTCTTAATTGAAGACAACGATAACGTATGCTAAACACTGACGATTGATCGCCGAATATTTTTGATAAGCAGTTGATTGTCTCATCAAATGACAAATCTGTGGATGTTTTGGGAAGAATGTAATGAATGAACTTGTCATGTTCATTTGTGCCCAGTTTTCTTAACAAGGTTCTGGTCTTCCATTGATTATCTTTATCTTTTAAATCCTTACTGAATATATTGTCGAAACGTTTGAACCACGCTTTAAAAATTGAGCCATGTACTGGATTAAAATTGAATTCGGTACTACTGAAGTACTACTGAAGTATCTAAGCCAATAACCATAAATAATAATAATAATAGCGTTGACGAGGCTATCTATAGTTTGATTTTGTGAAGTTGCATTTTCTGAACATGAAGAAAGCACAATTTTTGACGTCATTGTTTCTATCAAACGTAGTTGAGATGCCTCAAATTGGATTTGTTGTTGTTAAAGAATAAGTTTTAATTCTTCTGCAGAAATTGATATATTTGATGATCTGAATGGGTACGTGTGGGTAAGTTTCCCGTCGCCAATGTGTAATCTTTTCGTCATTCCCGATGCAAATGATTTGCTAAAATCACGATAAAGTGGATGAGTGGGTTGTTGGAAACGCGACTAATAAATTGAAAACATTCCTTGTAGTGTCGATAAATTATTTCATTAAAAATGTCATTGTAAGGAGTACCCAATAATCAGCTAATGATGGTAATACATTTTTTAATTTCATAAAATTGTTTCTTTTTAGTTCCGGAAATATTACAGGGGAGCAATATAATATTATTAAATAAAATGTAGCTTTAAAATATGTATTAATAACATGTTGGCGAACACGAAGGTTTCTTAAACGTCTTATGTAGAAACATAAACCTTGAGTTTTTGTGAACAAATGGTCGATGTGATCAGACCAGGTAAGTTTGTTTTTCAGTAAAACACTGAAATATTGAAAACTATTACAAATATCAATTTCCACATTTTTAATACAAACCTTTGGATGAAGTTAAATCAATTGTGTTGAAGGTTTGTGAGAGCTAAAATTAATTACTTTGCATTTTGTAGGATTTAATTTTAAACTATGTTGACCAATCAACTAATTTACCAATTGACTTCAGGAAATGTACATTTTTTCGGATGAAGAGATGGATTCACATAAAACCATGTCATGCGTATATTTAAAAAGTACAGCAGGCTTTTTTGGTCGAAGAACATCCACGTATAATAAAAAAGGAAAGGAGATAAGACCGTACCTTATAGAACATCTTTGTTATTTTGAATTAACGTGGAATTTTTACACCCAATTAGGGTGTATTGTGTCCTGTTTTCAAAATAATTCAATAACTATTTGATTGTGTGATAATTACTAAAAATATTGTTTAGAGCAGTTGAAAACATTAGCGTTATAATAAACAGCCATGTTCCAGATAGTATAATAAAAACCAATACGTTGTAACCAAATGCATGTCAGATAATTTGCAGTTTGTCTGGTTTATTGTTTTATTTGTTATGCCATAATAAACAAGTTTCAAATAATTGGCGACAAGGAGTGATTGTTACTCTTTCCAAAAAGGGTAGCCTGAACAATTGTAATAATTGTCTCGGAATAACCTTATTGTTTGTTTATGGTAAGGTATTTTGCACAGTAGTATTGAACCGTTTAACTAATGCAGCAGGTATACGTCTCCAAAAACAACAAGTAGGTTTTCGAAAAAGAAGAAGTTATATTGGACAAATATTCACTTTTTGTAACCTTAGTGAACAATGTCAAAAATTTTATCAGTCATTTACAGTCAATTTTATTAATTATATAAAAGCTTTTGACAATGTTTATTGATAATCTATGTGGAAAATCGTTAAGTTTTACGGTATACCGTTAAAATATGTAAATACTATGCACTTGTTATACCAAAATTCAAGTTGTTTCGTTCGAATAAAAATTGGTCACACTTCTATGTTTGAAATTGTCACAGCAGTACGTCAGAAATCTAATTTGTCACCGTTTGGTATCTTCTGATAATTGCTTTCAGTATGACTCAGTCAATAAATAATTTGTTTTATGGCGTTTTTTACATATCTCCGAAGCATCATTTGTAAAAATGGAAAAACCTAAATCAGTGTTAAAGCCAGACTTGGAAAGGTAATGTTAGTCTTTTATAAACTTAAATCAAGATGATTATGTTTTTCCATTTACCTAAAGACAAAACTTTATTTTTATATATTAATAATTATTTCTACGGTAATGCATGGGACTGAAACGTGAAAGCGAACAGACAAGATTAATAAGATGGTGAATATTTTTAATTACCGGTGTCTTAGAAGTATTTTAAAGCTTATTTGGCGCAATTACATTTCAAATAATGACATCATGAGGACAACTGATTTTTGTTCACTACATGATATCATTACAATTAGACAAAAAGAATTACTTGGTCAAATTCTACGTTTATCACCCAAAAGACAAGCAAGAACGGTTTTGGAATAAACAAATGTAAATAATAAAAGAAAGTTTGGTAAACCACAGAAAACTTGTTCAAGAACTATTTGGGAAGATATAATCTAATTAAATGTTTCATAAAATCAAACAAAACGTTTAGCAGAATTTTTAAATTTGTACAAAACTTTTGTTGTCTCATATTCTCTTTTGAATTATTGGACTTTGTTGTTGTTGTTTTGCCGTAATTGTCATCTTGTTGCCCCATGCTTATATTTAAAACAAAAGGATTTTGTAACAATAATAATAAATGCTAACACCTCACATTTGATAAGGCATTCCTAGCGATCCCATTATTAAACAAGCGTTTACTGATAAGGACTTAGGAGTCGTTTTCTCTTCCAAACCTGTATTTATTGAACATCTCTCAAGAATAGCCAATAAATACTTTGCCATAAAAAAGTTTTTTAAAAGATTGTTTTTGTTTCCAACACCAAATTGTTTTTACGGCCTTTACTTAAATGTCATTATACTTTATTTAAAGAACTACAAACAGGTTATACATCTTTATTTTAAGCATAACAATCCTTCTAAAAAAGGTCCAAAGGAAAACAACAAAATTTAAAACTATCCTTAAGGATGAACCTTATAATTATAGATTTAAGTTTTAAATCTTTATTTTAAAAAAGGGGTGATTTCTTATTAGATTATTAAATTTTTATACAACTTATTAATATAAACTCTTTAAACCTAGAACTAAATCTAAACTTAAACTTTATTATTTTTTAGACAGAATTATTATACCTTGAAATCATATTCCAGCCTTTGTAATTAGTATATCAAATTTATCAGCTTCCAAAAAGATCTATAATAAATTTTATCCATTAAAATATATTTCTTAGAAAATAACTTGTTGCCCTCACCCTTATACTTAGCAGAAAATTTTCCAGTAGTTATATTTTAATTTTTTGTGTTTCTATCTTTTAAGCATTTTAGTTTTTAGCTTAAATTTAAAAAAATAATACAGAGAACTAAGTTATTAAAAGGCTTTTGGCCTAATTAACTCGTATACCAATTTACAACCTCTAACCCGGTTAATAGAAATAGTTTCTTTTCTAAGTATTGCATAATTTTACCTTTTTTAGTATATTATTTAAATATTTGGAGCAATATGTACTACTTAAAGCAATAAACATTTATTAATTTATTCTCTTTAGCTTCAAAAATGCAATATACACCCAACACTTGCACTGCAAATAGTTATTGTTAAAGGACTTAATATATAAAAATTAACATATTCATGCGTCCATTTAATAAATAAATTAATAGATTTATAAATAAAATTATAACATTAAAATCTAATTGCAAATTTAAACAACAAATTTTTGCATAACTTAATAACAAAGAGAGCAGTCCGAATCAATAGTAATACTTTAAATTTAAAAAATTGATGAAATAACCGAATAAAACAATTATCAAGATCTGGGGGACCAACCCAGAATTACTTCAAGCTGACATTCTTGATATTTTCAATTGCTCTTTAAAGAATCAGTTCCCACTTAATAAGGATAAATGTCAGCACATTACTTTCGGTCGACCGTCTGGCACGGTTTTTTATCTTTCTCCTAACTCAGCCGATAAAATCGACTAATTCTATTAAGGATTTAGGAGTTATATTTGATTCTTCGCTTAACTTTACTGAACACCACTCTTTGGCTACTTCAAAATGCTTCAGGCTCATTAAGTTTTTTACAAGAAATCTTGGTAAGATCCCACCCAAATGTCTACGCCTTCTTTACATGCTATACCTCAGACCTCACCTTGAATACTGTGCTCAGGTTACATCTCCCATTCTAAAATCTGACGCACTTAGATTAGACAAGGTACAGAGGGCGGTCACTAAAAAGCCTCATGGGTTTAAGAACCTTTCTTATCCCCAAAGGCTCAAATCCCTAAAATTATTTCCTCTACGGGATAGGCGTCTCCGGGGTGATATTATCCTGACTTATCAACTTTTCAATTCCGGTTCTCATCTACCCTTTTTTACTTTAGCCCAAAATTCACTCAGGGGACATAACCTAAAATTATCTAAACCTAGATCTTTTTCCAGATTGAGAAGTCATCACTTTTCACACAGAGTGATCACTTCATGGAACAATCTGCCTGGTAGCGTCATTTCTGCGTCCTCACTCTCAGCTTTCAAAAAAGCATATGACAATTATCAGCTTGCCAATTTCATTTGATGTATCCTTTTACCTCTGACTAACTTCTGGTATCCTAATATTCAACCATGTTAATTTTATTTTATTTTTATTATTATTAATCTTCTGATAAACTTGATAAACAGAACCGAGGATCAAAAGGAGTTTACTCCTACTCAACTCGTGTATTCAACCCGAACCTGAACTGATTTAAAACGGTGGCCTACAATCAATCGATCAACATTAATAATTTAAACGATATAGTTAACGTTTACCTAGTTTTTCACAAACTAATACCAATATGATTCTATTCTATCATCCAATTTAAAACAAATTTTGTCTTTGCAAAATAACATGCTTTTTTACAATTTTAGATTAATATAACATTAATATACACAGGTTTTAAACGCAGTTATTTAACAAGTAGTTTTGTAATTTAAACAATTAAAATTTTTATGTTATTTATATTTTTTAGTTTTTACATTTTATAATAATTGTGTTAATTTGTTTTTTTATTTAAATAAAAACTACATATGTGTGTTTTAATGTACTAATTTGTTACATAAACAATTTGCTCTTCAAGTAAATGGTCGGGTTTTATTGTCATTTATTATTATTAGGTCATACTTTCTATAAATTACTAGCCTTATTTTATTTTAATTAAAATATTTTATAAGAACTTATTGCTTTTTAAAACGAGTTTTTAATATTTACTATATTAGGAGAGAAATTTTAATTTAATGCTTATGAATAATAGTTACATTTTATTTGCTAGGTCGGTTAATTTTATTTCAACATTAATGTTTTTGAACTAATTTGAATATTTTTTATATTGATACAATATATATCTGAATGTAATACTTGCAAGTTAAAGATATTAGCACCTCGGCTATTGTTTTCATGATAACGTCCTGGGAAAAGTAGAGTGAAGATTGTTCTAACTACTTTTCTCTTTTTACCATTTGGCCTTTGGATGAATCAAAATTGTGATACGTGAGATCGGATTAGGGTTTCTACGCAGAAAGTATCTAAATTAGTACAGTTTTTATTATCGACTTACCAATGACAGAATATAATGAAATTGGAGGTCATGATGAATTTGGTATTTACTGATTTTTTTGTCTAATCACCTAATACGGAGGATGCAAAAATTGTATTTTACCAAATGTATATGAGCCATTTTTTCTCAGATTTATCCAGTTTTTTATCTTTAACCCATGAAGGTTTCAGGTGCGTACAGAAGTACTGTGTAAACCCTTGATAGGAAAATGTTTATTTTTGTGTTTGGATTGAAGTTTTTTGTCTCCGAAGTGAATTTGCAAGTTTTCCAAATGTAACAGGATTTAAACAAATGGACGATTTACATTATTAAACGAACTACCTTTGAAAATAATTGAAGAGACCAAATACGTGAAATGTTTTTCATTGGGGAGCACAACACTATTTAATGGGAACCTTGTATTAGGACATTTAAACGACACAATGGCAAATTTTTGGGATTCATTTTAGGCTATATTTGACAAGAAAATTTAATGTACGCAACAATTAAACTTAACACTAATTTGAAAGGACATGTCGGCTTATTTTTAATCAGTTATTGACGTTTTGCCAACGTAGACCTTTCATTTGCAAATATATACTGTCAAAATAGCATTATTTTATAGTTGAACGAAAGTGGTTTACTCACGCAGCTTTGACAGACACTACTACAAATTTTAAAGGGCTCTTTAGTTGATGTGTTGCGGATTACAGAAAATCTACAAATTTCAGTAGGGTTTTATTACGAAACATAGCAATCCATAGTTGTTATTTTTTCAGCAAATCGGAATCTGAAGAATATTCTATGAGCACTGAATTTTTTAGAACAAACTTTTTAATACTATTCTATTGTATATCGAATGAATGGGTTAGGGGCAATTATTTTATTATCATTACCGTATTTTTAAATTTAAAGAAAACCTCACATGAGCAACAAACTTGGAAAAGTAGTGAAGCTTTTAGCTACTGTTTGCAAAAATAAACGAGGTTTCCTATTTTTTTAATGTTTTTTAACTCAACAGCTACAAATGATATACGCATATCTTGTGATACATTTTAAGTATGCTAGATGTATGGTTATTATCATACGATAGAAAGAAAAACTAGTTATACCGCTGTGCATTCGGTCTCTGGTTTATGTTAATCTGGGTCCAAAATGGACATAATTTAGGTACATAATTAAAAATAACGCTATTATTGAAAATTCAGATTTTATAAACAAATTTTTATTAACATAGAGAAGTGTAATCCCATTTCTGAAATATGTAAGCTGTAATAAAAAAAACAGGTGTGAGGTAGGAAGAAATCGAATCATTATGGTTAATGAATTAGTATAAAAAATAATTAATACTATACATATATATGTATATATATAGTGCAAAAACATAGTATTAGTCTTTAAATAATTAAGAATATTTAAGATAACACGTCACTTAATATGCAGTGCGACGTATCTCCAAGGTTTTTTTGATGTAAGTATACTGATTATTGATGTGCCTATTTGATTGTACATAACATTTATTTTAATCGAGTCATACTTGATTGATGTTTGTTAACTTTTTTATTTCAGTGGCGTTTCTGTTTATTTTTGTACGTTGAGCTTAGAATTGCACCAAGTATTTTTAAAATTAAAAATATCGAAAATCAATTCCTGTCTTTTATAATACATACTTTCTGTAGGTTATTTATACAAGGTTGTTTTGTGCACATTGGTCAAAGGATCTGCAGACGACGTTTAGTGCTGTATATGTTATTTCAAGAAAATACAATATGGAATGCTAACAATTTTGAAGATTTGAGTAATACTTATTAAATCTCAATTTCATTGATGATTATATTCTTGACTGTTACCTCTATGTGGCGTATTCTGCGCTAGGTGCACCTAATCATCTAGACTAACTTAGCAGGGACCAAGTGCACAGCCGTATAACTAAGCTTATGATTTGACGGATGGGTGCAAGCATAAAAGCAGAGTATTGGAAAGGTGTCTTAAAGTAACATACTATTTGTAGCCGTTGGGTTAAGGGAGATAACCTTGGCAATTGATGCCATATTTGCCAAGATTTCTGTACAAATGGAAGGTATATATGTTGGTACTACACCCATTATGTAATACGCTGATGATGTACTTCTAGCTGAGAACGAAGTTCAGCTGCAGCATACATTGGATTTCTTTGTGAAAGTTTCCAGTGAATATGATTTGAACATCAACCCAAGAAATCAGTCATCATGTCTCAAGATCCTGATAAGGGGATTCTATTAAATGATGTTGTGCTTCCCAATGTAAAGGAATTCACGTATCTGGGCTCTTTAATTAATAATGACGGTGGTTCATCCAATGAAATAAATTGAATTTGTTTGGCTGTTACTGCCTTTGGTTCTCACAGTACTTCTGTACGCAGCTGAAACTCGGACTCTTACAGGGTCAGAGATCAAGAAGTTTGACAAATTTAAAGATACATTTGATACACCACCTATTTTGCGTTTTCCGTATCAAGGGATTGGACGAAAAAGATTAGTAACCGCCAGATTCGAGATGACCTTCAATTTCATCATCTTTCATCATTGGTATTGTGACAACGAAGATTGCACTGGTTTGGACACGTTCTTCGTAGAAATCCTAATGCAATCTTACGTATCGTAACTCTCGCTTGTCCAAATTCCGATTGGAAGAAGAGGAAAGGTGGTCAAAAATGTACTTGGATGGATACTGTTCGGGACGATCTTCACAAAATCTTGGCCGGAACTTTATCTTGGAAACAATGGCTAAGTCGATGGACTGACATATCTCTACACGCTTCCGAAAATTGTGAACAATGGAAAGGGATTGTTTGAGATGCTATGCGAATTTGGAATTAATGAAGATGTGGCATTGCCACTAACTTTTGTTGTGTTGTTAAAAATAAGTTAAATATGTTTTAAAGTAATCTATTAAACTACTTTAAAAGTTAACAAGTAGTCATTAAAATAACAATAAATCAACTTACAAATGTTTGAAAAAATGTTCCAGCTGTAGTTTTTATAATTGTTACAGTTTAACAAAATTTTATTAATTTTTAAAAAATACTTGCATATATATACACACCTAAGAAAAGTGGTTATAAAACGGGTAATTACATTAATTATGTAAAAGTTTGTGAATTGTACAAAAAACAACTTAGTAAGCTAGAAATTTATATACGTTTCGCATTTGATTTTACTTAATTTTTGATTATGTACTAGTTGATATTTCACGTAATTTTTGTTAGTAACATATATTGTTGAAATTATAATTTATTTATATATAATTGTAAATATCATTTAAGTCTAAATGCTTGCGGGCACCTGGTCCATGATGCGCAACGTGTAAGAGGAGCGGTTAGGAATATCACAATTATTGGAATTTTAGACTGTAAGCATTACTCAAATCTTCGGGATTATTAGCATCCCTATTTTTTGTTGTTGATAATATAATAAATATTGAAAGTGTGACATATTAAAACGGTCAAGAAATTAAAGTGTTAAGTTTTGGTTGTATGTTTTTAGTACGGTGACTTCATTTGTTTTATCATATTTGTTATTCAACTATCAATTTAGTCGATCCTTAGTGCACGTACAGGCATCATGCTTAAGGTTAAACAAAATATTGGCTTTTTTAGTAACTAATGATGTGGTCACTTATTCATTATTTCTATATTTGTAAAACATATCAAATGATTGACTCGGATGGTTTTATAAGCGTACCAAGCGCAAGTGAATAACAACTTTTTTCGGCTGAAAGATGGCATTTTTGTGACAGTGTCACTATTAGCAACGATTGATGTTATTAAAGTTATCAACCTTATTTTAACGGGTACAGTTGGTCTGTGATTTTACCAATCTGCTAAGGCAGAAGATCGCTGCACACTCGGTCTTTCATCTATGTCAACCTAAGTTCAGGATGTACCTCATAGAGGAATGGAAATTGGATTATCATCATAATTGGAAATTAAGATTGTATGAGCATTTTTTTAACGATTATTAACATGTCATTAGAAAAAAGGATTTTAAATATATTACATATCTAATTGACAATGAATTATCTAATAGTTTAATATTACAGCTCTAAATTCTTAACGACGGAAGGCGCCAATTTGTGATGCGAAATCAGCAAATGTTTGGTTAAATTGAAACGTTTGATAGGTTTTATTTAAAAATTACGACTATTACTGTATTTAATTAATAAGTTTATAATTTTTATCTGAATATATGTATATATATATATATATATATATATATATATATATATATATGGATAGTTTCTGATTAAATGAACAGTTGAATTTTATTAGCTATCATAATTAATTTATCGCTTTCCTGTCTGTATTCAATAAAGCGTTTTTGCACACATTGAACGTATGCAACAAATGTTATGTATAGAAATTACTTGCAATTAAAGCGTTGCAGGTATATAGTTAAAGTTTGAATGTGATTATTTAAGAATTAACTTATTTTATATAACAGTACTGGGCTTCCGCTACGGCGGGTGGGTGCGAACATACACCCAGGATACTTAAAAGGTATCTTAAGGTATACGTATATCATATGTAGCCCTTGGGCTAAGGGAAATAACCCTTACAAAAAATCAGGCGGCCTTGTCAATCTTTGCCAACAGTGGCGACGTCACAAGGATGCCATCTACCAGCCAAGAAACTTTGTTATTCTTCCACGTTTATCTACGCTTATCAAGTCATTGAAATCGATCGTTCTATATGTCGTATAAATATGGGAAATAATGAAGAGGTGATCACGTCACCAACCAAAATGAATGAAAAAAAAATTACTGTGGTTTGTTGAATAGGACGCTTTATATGATTATATTTTCCTTGTTTCAATATGACTACAAGTAGTTGCAAATGTTATTAGTTTGGACTGTTTCTGTTTGGAATAAAAAGGGTGGAGCAGGACGGGTTCAATATTGCTTTTCAATATATTGTACCACCATATTTTTATCCATAAAGGTTTTGCTAAATTATTCGTTAAGCGGTGGTATTATATTTTTTAGTCATCAGTTTTTGAAAACATTACGATAGGCCATAGGTTTGTGTTATGCGCTACATTTTTACAACATACAGTGGACTACATTGTAAACAAAACGATGTATTTATGAATTAGAGATTAAAATTAAACTTGTATTCTACAGTGGATGTGATAGTTGTCTGCAAAGAAGTTGTTGATTTGAGATTTGACTCATTTTTTTGCAATTACCGAGTTGATATTGTTAATAACAAACCTTATTAGCTTGTGATCTGAATACATTTCAATTTTTGCTTCTATAAAATTTAATGTATATTTTTTAATAAGTGAGTTTGATTCAGTTAGTTGCCATGTAGGAGTAATCGCTTTTCTAGTATATTCCAGTTGTACAACTTCGATTTGCCTACATTCTTTTGTTATTTTTCGGTGGGTAGTATTTATTAATGGAGTTGGTCATGTTTTTCTGTATAAAATTAATAGTGCTTGTTATTTGATAAAAACGATCACAATTTTTTCTATTGACAAAAATAAATGTTACATAAGGGTTTATTAAACATTGGTATGTACTTATTTACGTTTGCTTTAATACGTAAAATGTAGTTACAATATTATTTAGTTTATTTATGACCTTTTAATTGTTTCAAAAAAAAACATTTTCCCTTTTATTATTTTGTTTAGATGTGTTACACAATCCTAACGTCCATTTTGTCAGGAAGTTTGGGGTTGTTTACCGGTTGGTTTTTGTGCAAACGATTTGGTTCCAAAGGAGCAGTAAGTGTAATTAACTTCATTTACACATGAAACGAAGTTGAAAATTAAGAAATTTTTAGACGGCGACATGAAATTGGTATTAGTTGTACGCAAAGATTTGAAGATGGGTAACGGAAAAATTGCTGCACAGGTTTTTTTTAATTTGTGTTTTTATGCTTTTTATTAAAATGATCAGTGCTCACATGCTACATTGGGGTGTTACAAGAAAGTGCTAAAATGCAATCCAGAACTTTTGGACAGTTGGAAATATCAGGGTCAGCCAAAAGTTGTTCTCAAAGTCGACACGTACGACGAAATGTATGTGTGCTTTTTCCATGTTTTTATATTGATTGATACAGGCTTGAATTGTCGGAAATGGCTGATTCTTTGGGGCTTATCAACGTCATTATTCATGATGCCGGGCATACCCAAGTCACACCTGGTAGCGCCACTGTTTTGGGCATTGGACCTGGTAACTATTCATACTTACTAATTAATTTTTTTTAATTAATTTTAGCTCCAATTTCCATTATCGATGAAGTGACTGGTCATCTCAAATTATTGTAACTATACACCAATCAATATACTTTTTTGCTATTGTATATATTTTATCAAAGATTTTGGAATAAAGTCTAAATTTACATTACTAACAGACATTTGTCTTATTTTTTTATTGTATTGTATGTGGACTTTGCCAAGATTTTTTTCTCTAATAACTACAACCAAGCACTCGAATAATTTTAATTAATATTTATAATTTCTTCCAAGTCGATTAATTATTAAGTAACATCTCTTTGTTTTATTAAAGTTGATTATATTAATTTTAAATTAAAACAATAGGTTGCCAAGGTGCTTTCAGAATTATTTAAATCTAATTAAAAAATAAAGCAAAACAAATTACATAATTATTTTAAAAAATACGAAAATAGTTACTTTTAAGTACATCACAAGTTGCTTTTTACTATTTGGAAAAATATAAGCACTTTTATTATTTGTGCGTTTGTCAGCTAAATTTGGATAATGAATGCATTGTTCGTCTAGTTTTGGTTTTGGTAAAAATTTACGAATTCGCATTTTGTTGTCGAATTAAATTTGTGTGACATTCTTCTACCTTGTCGACAAAATAATTGGTGTTTCGAATAATGTTCAATAGGTCGGCTTGGACAAAGTAAACATTTTCATAGTTGACAGCTTTGTCGGCATCCAAACTGTTAGACCCGTTGCTTGTTCTGTCCAACCGATGAAAATCGATGCCGTTCGTGCCATCATGTTCGAATCGAATATTGTCGTCGAATATGATGTGCTGCGTTTGTCGGTCGTCGGGGTCTATCCAAAACGGCTTGGCCGCATAGTCCTGGTAGTTGTTCGACTGCCAATAATTGAAATCGTCGACAATACTTACGGCTCCTGTCCACGACGACCACAAATTGTAAATTTCTCTTGGACTGTCGACACTGATTTGCGCATTTTCGTTGTGCAAACTAAAGTTGGGCTCGACGTCGTTTCGGTTCAATCGCCAGACCGAATGATCGACGTTGACTTTACTGTCGGTTGGTGGTTTTTCCATTGGATGCAATGCGTTCATATAGGTTTCAATGGCTGCCAAAATGTGCGGTCCGTCTCTGCCGTAAGTTCGAATCAATATAGCAAATTCGTAATGATTATGCAGAAGCCAAGTGAGCAGACGGAAAAATGCCGGCATTAGGTAATGGTATCGATTCTTGTCCTTGCCAATGACAGCCAATTTGGATTGAACCGTGCAAGTGGCTTCTTCTTCCGTCGATTGGGTTGGATACCGAAGCATTTGCAAATGTTGGTTGAATAGATGCACAAATGGCAATCCTTCGGGCGTTTGGGTAAAGTCGCCCAAATACTTTCTCAGTCGGCCGCGGTCAGCTGGTGTTTTGACGATTTGCGTTTCGAGCATTTTGTAAATACTGATGGCGTCAGGTCTGGGTTGTCTAATGCATGGAGATTCGGGAAGACAACGCCAGCGGGCCGATGTGTTTTTGAATCGGGTCAATTCTTCGTTGCTGAGATCGGTAAAATTTTCACCAGCGTAAGGAACACGTTGTTTTGTTTTATCTAGGGTTCTGGTCATATTTTCTGATGATCCTCCGTCA
Organism: Cardicola forsteri; assembly: GCA_025895645.1. NCBI lineage: Eukaryota > Metazoa > Platyhelminthes > Trematoda > Strigeidida > Aporocotylidae > Cardicola > Cardicola forsteri. The sequence goes on along the minus strand of JAKXYG010000051.1, from coordinate 470,853 downwards.
GCATGTGGATCTACATTTTTAAAGAATGGATCATTGTTTGTTATGAAATGATGTATTAGTACTATTGGTTATGAATACACTATTTTTTAAGTTTACTTTAACCCAGTTTTAGTCTTCTCATTCTTAAAGGGAAATCAGGAAACAAAAAGATTTTCACAGTTTCTCATTCATTCATTTTGGTTAATGATATGATCACCTTATTATTTTCCATATTTATACGGTATATAAAATGATCGATTTCGATGACTTGATAAGCGTAACAAACGTAGAAGAATGACTCAGTTTCTTGGCTGGTAGACGGCATTTTTGTGACGTCGCCACTGTTAGCAAAGATTGACGATGCCACCTGATTTTTTTGTCAGGATTATCATCCTTAGCCCAATGGCTGCATATGATATACGTATAACTTAAGAGACCTTTTAAGTACTCTGGATGTATGCTTGCACCCACCTGCTAAAGTGGGAACCCAGTTATGCCGCTATGCACTCGGACCCTTCTATTATTAGTCCAGATGCTTATCAGCACCTAGTCCAGGATGCACCACGTGGAGGAGGAACAGTCAGGAAATTGAAACTTTATAAGCTTGCTCAAATCCTCAGGAGTATTGGCGTTCCTTTCACTGTTTCTGATGGTCCTATTACACAAAAACGCTTCTTACGTCATTTTAGTTGTTTTTTAACCAACGTATTCTATGCTTATTCTACTCTTCAGTCTTTCTCAATATGGACATATTGGACGATTAAGAATACAATTATATATTTAGATGATTTTTAAAATGGGCATTTTGTATGAGTACTTGCACATGTTGTTGGATACATAAGGTTGACATTTTAAGCCCTTTATTTTGTCAATATCTTTTGGTAAATGTGACACGTTGATGCAAAATAAATTTTGTGTATTTGTTGTACTGAAAGATCAAAATGAAATTGATATTTGTACAGAATCATTTGGATGACTATAAATAGATTTAGAAGAATATATGTTTTTGTACAAATTGATATACACTGTTTTGTTCTTCTAGATGAATTAGAAATTGATTTTATTTTTAATTCTATAACTCATTATTCAATCGGTTTTTAATTAACATGTAATTGGTTATCAAGGTTTTATGTTTTTAGTAAATAAAAGAAATATGATACGAATAAAGTAATAATCACAATGAAATGTGATCAGTATAATAGTCAATATTTTTGGCATTTGTTTTTGGTTTGGATGTATATCAAACATTAGCAATTTAACGATAGACTGTTTGTTCAGGAAAATAGATTTCTGTTATTTGATACCCTTTGCTATCTGTTGGTTTTTGCATTAATCTAGAGCGCTGCTATTTATGACAAATAAGGAATATTGTACATACGTAACTGCATTATATTTTCGGTCAGTAAAACAAATGTTAATTTCGTTGTTGCTGAACGTAAACATTTAGTAGGGTCAGACAGCGAAACAAATGGTTTTACGCGACATGAACCTTAATTCTTTTTAACTTTATCCAGGTAAACTTTTAATAATAATTTAAGTAAAAATATAATCATGAAAAAGTGAGAATTGAAGGATCATTATTAATAATAATGATAAACAAACTTATTTTAAATAATAAAGATGTTTCCGGGTGACTTTTTCTTGGTATAAGAGGAGTTATATGTGTTATTTTAATATAACAATAGCATATAACACTATATATTTTGGCATTCAAAATTAATGTTTATCCATTTTCAAGCGTGTTTAATAACAACGTTGGAGCATTTGTGCGATTTTATTTGTTGCAATCAACCATTTTAATTAATGTTTTTTCAGAAAAACAACTTATTAGATATTTTGATTTGGTCGAGGCTGCCAGGTACCAACTAACCACTATATATATATATATATATATATATATATATATATATATATATATATATATAATTTAGACAGGAGACGGTGACAGGAAATTAAAACACTACATCTACTAGTCCCGACATTAATGATTTTGCTACTGGATCTCTTGGTTAAGGACTATTTCATTATTACTATTACTATTATTTTAATATTACCTATAATCATCAATATCTATTTATTAAGTATTATTTACTTACATGCTTACCGAAATTCTTTGTGGTTGTTCCAGGTATGTTTTCCATTTCCTGTTTACATGTATTTGATTGAATGAGATTATTATATCTCGCATCATTTTCTTCGTACTGGTCGATTATTTGCCCTTTGAATTATTTTATAGTGTTTATTATTATTATTATTACACATTTTTACAATTTTTTTAATTATAAAATTTGGTCTAGTTTAGTATATTGCCAATAGATAGATACTATTTTAATAATTATATTTTTATAATAGAATATTTTCCGTTTAAATGAGTTCAAAAAATTTTTGGGATTTGTTCTATACTAATAATTAATTGATCATTTTTAAATTTTATAATTGTATTGTATTTGAATTTAGTTTGTAGAAAAACATTTTTTAAACTCAATTTTTTTATTATTTTTAGGTTGGGTTACTAATAATTTTGAAGATTCGACTAATAGCTATAAAATCTCAACTTCTAACAATTGTGATAATCCTGTTTTTACATCCCTATGTAGTGCATTTTTGACCTAGTTTGGAACGGGTTAGCGGTATATATGTAGTTTGTTCTCAATGGATATTTGTAAATGTACACTGAGGGTATTTGACTATGTAGAAGTAACGACAAAAAGTTAACAATTTTTTAACTTTTGTTAACAATTAAAGAATGTTTGTTCATCTTTGTCAACGGTGGCGACGTCACAAGCCAAGAAACTTTGTTACGCTTATCAAGCCATCAAAGTCGATTTTTTATATCCTGCATAAATATGGAAAATATTGAAGATGTAACCATGTCACTAACCAAAATGAAAATGTTTGTTTTTATATACTTGCTTTATTGTTCTTTTTACGAGAAGTTTTAGATTTAATATAAATTATATTGTTGTTTAAACAGTGTTCAACGTATTTAACCGTTAGGATTTTAAAATTACTCTTAAAAAGTGTTTTTAAATACGTCTGTACTATATATAGTTATCTAGTTAAGATAGACTGTAGTGACAAACAATATTATTGTCATTTACTGTGTACATTGGTGATATCACGAAGCACTGTAAAGTAATTTTTTACAATGCTTTACATGTATAATAATTAATTAATTGATGAAATAAATAAATTAGTTTTTTTTTAATTGCAAAAATCTAATTACTTTTCTACTGTAAGATGTACATTTTAAATAAGTACAAAACAAGTTACATATTTTGATTAGATTAACGCATCAAAAAATTATTGTGGTCATTATAAAAAAATTGAAAATATTTGTAATTTGAACGTTTTTTATAAAGTAATTTAACTTATAGCAATTTTTTGATCGAGTTATTTGTAACTAAAAAATCTATTTCATTCAAGTCTTTATTAATTACCGACAGTATAAATTGTTTTTATACTCTTAATTAATTAAAAATCTACACGAGGTGAGGCGCGCGTCACGCTACACGTCCATTGGAGCGTTATTCATCCTTTTCACTTTTCTTCTTTTTTGGAGATTATTGCAGTGTTTTTGCATTGTAATACGTAACTTGTTTTATTATTATTTTTGATATTTATAATTTTTGCTCCTTTTCTATAATTGTTAACTTCCACTATCTACCTTGATTTTATCTTGATTTCAAATATTTTTTCTGTGACTAATCCCACTTTACATCACCATCCATTTCATTTTTTCCCCTGAAAATTTGAGACAGTTTGAGAACCGAGTACTAAAAGGCGTTTTGGCCTACTTAACTCGTGAAAAATCCTGAAAGTCTTTATTAATTACCGACAGTATAAATTGTTTTAATACTCTTAATTAATTAAAAATCTACACAATATAGATTTTACCTTATTTATTAAAATAATAAGTTAATAATTATTTTCAATGATTTGTAAAAAAAACATTTTTTGACAACTTTATAAATATAACAAGGTAATGTTTTTTTAATTCTGGTATTATTTATACATACAATGGGGTGAAATATTTTATTTAAAAAACGGTAATAATTTTGAAAAATCTCACTTTTTAATAATTATTTTACTAATTTCGTACCTTCATGTAGTGCATTCTGGACTTTGATTAACACTTATCATAAACCAAATATAAAGCGTTATAACTGAGTATCTATTTTGTGAGTAAGTTTAAGTATACACTTAGTACTAAAAAGCAAACGTTAGATAGATGGATTCTACATGTAGCGGTTAGGCTAAAAGCGATAACTTTGACAAAAATCGAATGGTTTGGTTAATTTCTGTTATTAGGGACGTCGTTGCAACAAACTGAATTATTTTTTAATGTTTATTGTGTGTGCAAGGACTTTACAAATATAAAAATAATGATAACGTAATCATGTTAGCAAAGTAAAGTATGTCATTTTTGGAATACTTTTATTAATATAGTAGTACATAGATTTTAAGGTTGCAAAAGTGTGCGTTTTAGTTAATTGTATTAAATTTATTTATGAAGGTAAATGTTTTAAACATTTTATTAGTTAAACTTTAATTTTTGTATATTAATATACAAAGTGTTATACGATTGCAATGTCACATTATGAAACATGACATTTTACTGATTATTACACTAAATTTATTTGATATTACTACATTAAGTATTATTGTTTTTGGAATGATAATAATCCTGAGGATTTGAGTAATGTTTATAAAATCTTAATTATTTGAAGGTAGTGACATACCTGTTATATCTATCTGTTACATCTTGGACTACGTGCACACAAGCCCCTGGGCTAACACAGTAGAGACTTAGTGTACAGTGATAAGCCTGGGCTTCCGCTTTGGTGTATGGGTGCAAGTATACACTTAAAGCATTGTCATTGGATTTAGTACAACTACATACAGTTTTAACTATTTACAATCTGTATAATTGATTTAAATTATGACATCAATGCGTTTATTATTGTTACAATTATTACATTTGTATAAAGTTTTATAAAAAAATTAAGGTAATAAATTATTCAAGTTAATTTGTATATATCTAAATTTAATGTTTATATAACTAAATTTTTGAGACAAACGTTTTATTTTGCGTTAGTGATAATAAATTACAGATATCTAAAAATATTTTTAAAAACTATTAAATTATTGTGTGTTAATCTTGTAAAAAATAAAACTTTATAATTATTATATATTAAGAAAATTTAAGTATAAAAATACCCCAAACAATTCCGGATATATAAGAGTTAAGTGCTTCTTCAATATTTACTCTATAACGTATATCTGCAACAAATAACGTGTTTCGAGCATCAAAATGTAAAATCAACTTCTTTCTGTTAGTATTCATTTGTATATTTAAATTTTGTACTAAAAGCTTTGATGACCTTCGTACTATAAAATATAGTATATATAAACACTAATTTTACCATATTTAAAATACGTAATGTGTTTTATATATATATATATATATATATATATATATATATATATATATATATATATATATATATATATATATATAATTCAAATTATTTTAATTAGTATACAAAAATAACTATTTATCTTAAAATACATAGTTGTTCTAAATAACCTTATATATTAATGCAACTTTACTATATTAATATTAACAATATAAAAACATTTTTAATTTTAGTATTTGTTTAAATAAATAATTTATTGGTAATATTTTAATATTTTGTTTTAGAGCAAAGATATCAATAACTTAAAATTAACATTTTGAATACCAAAACAAGTTATGATCTTGAGTCAATTTTAAAAAAATATTTATTTAGAACATATTTTTTAAACTTGAATAGAATATACTTATAAAAAAACTCGTAATTTCTTTTAAATTTGTACTATATAACATTTTAAAATATTGTTTCTGTTTGTTTAAGGAATTTATTTTTAATATTACATAAGGTAATATAAGAGGAAGTAAATTTCAGAATTTAGAAGGTACATAAAAACTAATCCTTTTAATCCTCATTTCTTAAAGTATCTAAAAGTTAAAAATTGAAGAAAAAAATTTTGAGTAAAATAATGGAAAATGGAAAAGAAGAGGAAAATAGTTAGTTGAATTAACTGGAAGTAACAAGTACTTGTTGATTATAATTACTTTTAAATAAATTATTCGTTTTAAAGTTAACCATGTGACTAGGAAGCTTATTTCAGGCATTAATAGTTGCATGCGTAAAATGGTGCTGTTTGCTCTTGTTAGTACTCCTGATTTATTAATTTTACTGTAGTCAATATTAAAAATGGGAGATACGATAAGTTTTTAACAGTTTTAAAAATTAAAATTAAGTTTCCTAAAAGTAGCCTATTGTTTAAAAAGAACAGCTCAAAGTACAATTTGAGTCAAAGCTTGTATTGGAGTTTTGTTAGAATTTTCTAAATTATTACTTCAAATTGATAAACATTACAGTAAAGGAGTGGGGCTGTGACTTGGATACAATATTCTGAAGTTATTACCTAAACTTTTAAGTATACACAGAAGCACATTCAAATTTTAAAAAATAAATGCATTTTAATTACATGATGAGTGCGCGTCACGCTACACGTCTATTAAAGCTTTTTTCATCTTTTTCTCTCTTTCTTTTTTAAAGATTATTGTATTGTTTTTATATTGCAATATATAACTTGTTTTATTATTACTTTTGTATATTTATTATTTTTGCTCGTTTTCTATAATTGTTTAACTATCTACCATGATTTTGTCTTAATTTCACTATCCATTTTATATCCCCTCCTAAAAATTTAAGACAATTTTAGTATCGAGTACTAAAAGGCGATTTGGCCTACAAAACTCGTAAAAAATCCTATTATCCTAGAATTTATTTTTTATTAGTTTAAAAAATATGTTTAAGGAACAGTTTGAAAAACAAATAACTATTTTATTTAAATTTTTAATCTAATAATAATATTATTGTTTAATTTTTTAACATGATTATACAAAACATTAACTAGTTAATTAATTAATTACTATTAACAGCAAATAAAAGTAATTGAACTGTTTAGGAAGTATTTTAGCAGTATATAGCACAAAACAATAATATAATATTTATTTTTTTTTAAAATACATATATTTTTCTTTTTTTGTTAATTGGTTTTTAGATTATGTTAATAATTTATGCATATATAAAACGTATATGTAAAAATATAAAATTTATTATTTTATTTTTATTAAAATAAAAAAAAATTAAAAAATATTTTTAATAATTTTAGTGCAAATATTTATGTTTATTTTATTTCGTGTATTTTGAAATATTTGGTTACCCTAACCAGTGTAGTTTAGGGTACCAATAAAGTGGTATATTAACAAATCGTTTAAAATCATTTGTAAAAATTTAATTTATGTATAATGGAGTATTTTATTTGTATTGTAATTGTCACATTAAATCTAACACTTGTTAATTAGCTATAATTAATTATCGATAATCAATCTTAAATTATATACATATATATATGAATATAAGTGACAAAACAAACTAAGAAAATTGTTTATTCAGTTATTTTAACATATAATTATGCACACTGTATGCTTTATTCAACAAGTGAATTAAAATTACAAAATTGATACCTTGCGAGGTGAGGCGCGCGTCACGCTACACATCCATTGGAGCGTTATTCATCCTTTTCACTTTTCTTCTTTTTTGGAGATTATTGCAGTGTTTTTGCATTGTAATACGTAACTTGTTTTATTATTATTTTTGCATATTTATAATTTTTGCTCGTTTTCTATAATTGTTAACTACCTTGATTTTATCTTGATTTCAAATATTTTTTCTGTCACTAATCCCCCTTTACCTCACCATCCATTTCATTTTTCCCCCTGAAAATTTGAGACAATTTGAGAACCGAGTACTAAAAGGCGTTTTGGCCTACTCAACTCGTGAAAAATCCTGAATCCATTGGAGCGTTATTCATTCTTTTCTTTTTTTTTGAAGGTTATGCAGTGTTTTTTGCATTGTAATAGGTACTTGTTTTATTATTTTTGTATATTTATAATTTTTGCTCGTTTTCTATAATTGGTACCTTCCGCTATATACCTTGATTTTATCTTGATTTCAATTTTTTCTGACTAATCTCCCTTTACTTCATTATCCATTTTATTCCCCCCCTAAAAACTTGAGAAAATTTGAGAACCGAGTACTGAAAGGCGTTTTGGCCTACTCAACTCGTGAAAAATCCTGTAATTTTTAGTCTTTGTTTAATCGTCGATGATTGTATAGTATTAGAAGTAAGACGTGTAAAAAATATTTATTTTTTAGCTACATTTGGTTGTGAATTTACAAATTGATCTAGATCATTTAACGAATGTTGTAGTGTGGTTAGTAGTGGATTTTTAAGGATATTTTAAATAATTTGTTATTTTTAAACTTGTAATTACTGAATAATAAATACTTAACTTTATCTAATCAAGAGCATTGCACTTTTATTTGATTTTTATCAAATATTACAAAAGAGCACAAATAGACATAATATTTATGTAATATTTAGATTTTTTGAGATTGTTACAATACTGTAATTATTTAGTTATATATTTTATTTTTGCTACAAGTTGTTTATTACTACAATTTTATTTTTATACAGGATTACCAACATTTGCTTTTGTAACAAGCTTTGTTTGGATGAAGAAATTTATTTTTAAAGTAATTAAAATATTAATTAAATTTTATTTTATTACTAATTAAATTATGGTTGAATAATGTTTTATTTCATTGGTTTAATATGAATTATTACGATTATCTTAGTAATAGATTTTAGTAATTATAATAGTTTTAACATAATTTTAATTACTTTTTTGCTTCATTTTCAATTTAAGCTGCTATACTTGTGTAATTAAGTATTAAAAAATCTAGTTTTTTAAAGTAGTTCTGTTTAAATTCAGGAAAGCGACAATGGTAATCTTTTAAATAAGGTACCTAGATATTTTGTGCAATTTGTGTTTACACCAGATTAACTACAAATATTTTTAACTTGTACAACCACATTTGCACAACCTTTGTGGAACTGCGTGGTCGATGCCATTTTTACTAAAGTATCTCTAAAATAGGTGTGATTTCTGGTTTAACATTTATTATTGACGCGGAATGCACTGACAATTGTGTTTTTTAACTGATAACGAAGTTTAACTGCAGCATGCATGGAATTTTCTTATCAAGATCATCTGATAAAGCCCTGAAATTCATGCTCCGGATTATTCTCTACTAATACACAGTGACTATACTGACAAGTTCTTCAAAGCCTATTTATCAGCTCCAGCTGTTCCAAGTTGCAGTATGGGAATAAATCGACCATGGATATTTTGAAACGAAAGATCGACTTACCTAGTTTGGAGCTCTCCCGTTTAGCCAACTTCAAAGGACCAAACTGGTTGTCCGCCAATTCTCGATATCTTTATACAGAAGCAAAGGTATCTACGAGAAAAAGCGAAGCAAGATCATTACGTGCGGAATTTCGGAAAAGTTATGAGGAGGATGAACAAAGACACTGGGATTCTGTAGCAGATGAGCTAGAGGTTTCTGCTCGCCATAATGACAGCGGGAAAATATACAAGAAATTGGAACTCTGCCGTGGTAACAAAGTTAAAGTTGGATCGTCTGGCATTTTAAACGAAGACTGGTTACTTTACTTTAACCAGATTTTAAACCATCCTGAAATCACAACAGGCTGGCTGCAAGATGAATCCAATCTTGACACAGTTCCTCCGGCAATTTATCCAATCTCCGTAGAACCTCCAACTATTGATGATATTATGCACATATGCAGTAAACTCAAAGCTAGGAAAGCCGCCGGATTTGACGGAATTCCTCCATATGTCTTCAAATACGGCCCTTTGCGGCTCACTGAAGACCTCCATGGCATCATAACGGATTTCTGGACAACTGAGCAGTGCCCTGAAGACTGGCACCGTGCTACTATTGTTCCTGTTTACAAGAAAGGAGATCGGCAAATACCTGCTAACTACAGAGGCATTAGCTTACTTTGCATAGCTGCCAAAATTGCCACCTCAACAATAGTTGAACGGATCCGCCTGGAAAAGGAGAAAACCACTCGTCCTAATCAAACGGGTTTTTGTCCTGGTATGGGATGCATCGATCAAATTTATACACTTTGACGCATTCTTGAATTTCGGGCAAACTTTCAGCGTCCTACGTATGTAGCATTCATTGACTACTCTTCAGCCTTCGACTCGCTGAACAGAAAACGACTCTGGATAGCTCTACAGTACTACTCTGGATGCTGTTCTGCTAGCTGAAAATGAAGATCAACTACAGAGAGCATTGGATTTTCTTGTAATCGTTTCCGGTCATCATGACGTCACAGGCTCCTGATGCGAGGATTATATTGAATGATGTTGTGCTTCCCAATGTAAAGCAATTTACGTATCTGGGCTCTTCGATTACTTCGGACGGAGGTTCATCTAACGGAGTAAATTGACGAATTTGTTTGGCTGCTGCTGCGTTTGGGAAACTTGCTAATCCATTATGGAGACGAAAAAACATTAATCCAAATACAAAGATGAACATTTTCTCTTCATTGGTTTGCACAGTGCTTCTGTACGCAGCTGAAACCTGGATTCTTACAGGGTCTGAGATCATGAAGCTTAACAAATTTGAGGCAAGATGTTTCAGATGCATTTGGCACAACACTCATTTTGCATCATCCATATCAAGAGCCTGGACAAAAAAGATCGGTATCCACCAAATTCGAGATGACCTCCAATTCCATGAACTTCCTTTCTTGGTATCGCGACAACGTAGATTACGCTGGTTTGGTCACGTTCTTCGTAAAAATCCTGATGCAATCTCACGTTCAGTAACTTTGACTTGTCCAAATACCGATTGGAAGAAAAGGAAAGGTGGTCAGAAACGTACTTGGATGGACGTTGTTCGGGACGATCTTCACTTATTTTGGCCGGGACTTTATCTTGGAAACAATGGCAAAGTCGCTGGACTGACATATCTGTGCTCACCTCCGAAAACCGTGAACAATGGAGGTGAATTATTCGTGATGCTTTGAGAACTTGGAACTAATAAAGAGGTGGCTTTGCCACCAACTTTTGTTGTTGTTGATAAATGTACTTTGAAGATTAATTCTAAAAATCTGTTATCATCACGTATCATGCTCTTAATGCTAACTTCCAACTAGGTAAAGGAGTTTACGTATCTGAATTTAATTATTATGGTTTATTTAATGAAATAAATTGTTGAATTTGTTTTGCTTCTTCTGTATTTAAAAAACTTTCAAATTTAATTTAAAGACAAAAAACATTGATATTAAGACCAACATAAAAATTTATTTTCAATGGTTTGTACAATGCTGAAATATTGGTGATTATTGGGTCAGATATTATGAAGTTGAATTAATTTAAAGGAAGATATTTCAGATATTTATGGTTAAACACCTACTTTGCATCCTCTGTGTCTGGTGATTGGACAATAAAGATCAGCAATTGCCAAATTTAAGATGATCTATTTTATGTAATGTAACAACGATTGTAGGAGTTCGAACATGCTTCTTGTAGAAATCCTAATGCAGTTTGGAAAATTGGAAGAGGATGAGGTGGTTAGATTGGTCTTTGCGTTATTTTAGCCGGGTCAGTATCGTGAAAACAAAGCTTAAGTTGTCGTATTGACATATATCTGTACACCTAAAGCTGTAAATAATGAATGAGAATTATAAAAAATTATGTGCATATTTGAAGCTAATAAACAGCTGGTTTTGCTATTACTATGTGATTATTAAGTAGTTTTTTATTTATATTATCCCATTTTTGTCATTTAGTGATAAATTTTGATTAACTTACTAATTTCCATGTCATATATATATATATATATATATATATATATATATATATATAGTAACTTATGAAATTGTTTTTTTATGTGACAACAAATTGTTAACCTTTAAACTATTTTGCAGTATAATAGTTTACACCTAACATGTATATATTGTAAGAATATTTTTTTAACACTATATTTTTCTAGTGGACGTGAAAGAAGAGCCAAGTTTGGTCATGCCCTATGGAATTAATTCTTCCGGAGAATGTGGTTATTGTAAAAGTTCGGTTGAAATTAAAAATACTTGGGGTGTTTTGTTGTTCCATTGTTAATTTGTTCTTTAGGCATGCATGCTTATCGATTAAATCCATCTGATTATCAGTATTTAATTGACCGTGGCTGGAGAAGGTTTGTTTTAGTTTATTTGCTTTTGAACTTTTTAATTTTTCTTGTTATTATCGACGAATATTTAAAAAAATGAAGAGGTGACTACTTTACAAACCAAATGAATCACAGATATTATTTTAACTAGACAATAAGAACCCCTTTTTCAGACTGATATTTAGATTCGGTTTATTTGAATATAACCTGCATTGAGTTCGACACCATAACATTATTATAATTTTTAAATTATACATATATGTGAGACCAATTGATGGTACAGTTGGTTGTACCCAACTCCAGTCTGCACCCAAGATTTTTAATTAGAAGACTTTGTTTAAGGAATACACTTTTGAATTTTAATAATTTTACATACTTTAGTAGAAGTAGCATTTACCATAATAATGACGGAGCCATTTTAAGGCTTGTATTATTGAACATATATACCGTTGGTTTGTCTAATTTTAAACATGTTTGTATTTAACTTAAATACTATTGATGCAGATAATAGAGTTTTGGTTACCCAGTCACTTTAAAAATTAACCCAAAATGGCATTAAACAGGATAATTGATCTAAGGTTTTTGTTTGTTTTCAGATCAGGCGAATATTGTTACAAGCCACTAAATAACGTTACGTGTTGTCCTTGTTTCCCTATCCGATGCAATGCTCTCGACTATCGACTGACTACATCTCAAAAACGGGTGCTCACCAATATGATCTCCTATCTCAAGTCGGGTGAATGCAATACTTCGAAAAAATGCAATTTGTCAACTTTGTGTAATTCAGACATTTTGCCAACGCCAAATCTCGACAAAGATTTGGATCAAATTGGAGTTAACGTTGATTTGTCTTTGTGTGGCGACATACAACATTCGGCACGTCCTCATGTTCCTGTTTCAAAAATAAGCGATTACTGTAAATGTTTATCTTATTTGTTTGTTTATAGTAACTTAGCAAAAATTATTTATTCCAAAAATGATCTAGTAAAGATGAACTAGCTTTTGTGCTAAGATAGATTATTTTTACTCGGTTTTGTTTTTACAACTTTGCTAAATAAAATTGGACAACGAATGAAAGTCGCCGACTTTGGATACCTGCACACTTTTAGTTTAGATAAATAAAAAATAGTTGGTCTTTGGTATGCACATGCAATTTTCACTCAAACATTATTTGCGTTCACATTGAGGATAGAATATTCTGTCTACCTCGCTTTTCTTTTTTTTGAGCATAGTGATTGATTATAACAATCATGTATTTATTTGTAAATTACGTCATGCAAAATGCATTATTTACTTTAGCGTTAAAATCAACCAATGTGTCTCATTTGGGAACAGCCAATTGTTTAGGCGATGATACTTTGTCAAAACAACGAAATAATGTCAAGGACAAAACAAATAAATCACGTTCTCGTCGATGGGCACGGAAACAAAAACGTCTACTAGATCGAAGCGTGAAAGAAAATAGGACTTTCGAATCTCTATTAGAGGTAAGTTGGGTTTTTTTTCAAATAGAATTTATTGTTGCACAAAATGAACTGTAAGCTAAGTATATGTGATAGTCTGTGTGAATACGGTTAAAAGAATTGGGAAAGCATTATTTTTTTCCGAGTTATTACAAAAGATATTGGGAATGCGAATTAGATTAAACACAACGAATTACGTAAGTGGAAAATCAGAATACTTTAATAAGTTTTTGGATACTCACTTTTATCTGATTCTTTATTGGCTAACATTCTGAATAAGTATAGTGTACATGAGCATTTGAGTCAATTTGTAATGTATGTATGTGCTTTCTGATTTATTTAAAAGCTTCAGTTTTGTGTAGTAGGTGAGCTTTATTCTCCTCAATCCTTCGTTGCAAGATTTGAAATGTTGGTTTACAATTTTGTTTTTAAAGACAAAATATTTAATCTATCTACACGTTGCTATCAGCGATGTACATCTTTTTAAAATAACGCAATCTTGTTTTAATGAAGCAAGAGATATTGCAGGTATAATATTAAAAGATAAAATTAGCTAATTTTAATTACAAACTCTTGCTTTTCCAAGAGAGTAACAAGATTGTTGATTATAAGTTCTACTTGGATTTGTGTGCATCACTTTCGTTTGCTGACATTTCATTCATTGTTTTCACTGTCTACTGAAAAAATGCACACATTTCATCAGTCACACGGGTTAACTTTTTATAATTGGAAAATTTTACATATTAAACATTGAATTTCCTTTCGTTTTTCACTTTTTTGTCAGTGGCAATTTCTTGTTGTTTCCGTCGTAATATACAGTTTTCACAGTTATGGTTGTATAATGTACATTTCAACTCGCCTCCTTTCTCATCTATACTTAGAACTGGCCATGACAAAGCTAAATTATAAAAGCATAATTTCAATAAATGGTTATTTTTAGTTTTCCAAATTTTCTTAGAGTAGCACAAGCTTGTCATTTTTAGCAGGGCAGCTGAAATTTCATTTTTTTTTATATTATCAATTTTGTTGAGACAAACTAGATGGAGAATGCACATTGTTACCTACTACGTGAGTATTGAGTATTGAGTCAATTTGATTTGTAATCTTAAGTGCAAATGAAGCAACGATTGTGTATGGCAATGTTATTTAGTGATCAGATGTAGTACCACAATAACTAAGTTGTCCTACTCTTAACTGATTAGACAAAGGTTATATAGTTGCACTAAATGTCCACTTGTTGATCAGTACAGTAGTAAAATCGATAAAGATTTAGAATAAGCATTTACATTTTGATTTATAGTTGTCATTATTGAAAGTGAATAATTTTAGGAGTATTTTGAACGTCGTCGAAAGCGTTTAATCCGAAATTTGCCCAGAACAATTGAAAGTTTTTTGGAAAAAGAACCGAAAAAGGATGAAGGCAAACATTATATTGAGGTAAGTTATTTTAGTCTATAATTACCGTGAGTAGTTATACGTAAAATTTGAAGGTGAATTTTATTATAGGACTTTGTATGTAGTATCAGTTAATCGTTTGATATCAATATGTTTGAAACTTTAAAATCGAGCCTTATGATCATGATTTAGATCAAAGGAAATTGTCAGTAGTTAAAAAAAAATTACAAAATTCTGAGTGGATTGTTGAAAATTTAGAGCCAATAATATTGGAAACAGGTTAACAAATTAGATTTCGGGTGCGAGCATACACACAGGATACTTAAAAGATATCTTAAGGTATAAGTATAATATATGTAGCCGTTGGGCTAAGGGAGATAACTCTGACAAAAAATCAGGATGCCTCGTCAATCTTTGCGAACAGTGGCCATGTCACAAGGATGCCGTCTACCAGCCAAGAAACTTCTACGATTGTTATACTTATCAAGTCATCGAATTCGATCGTTTATATGCTGTATGGAAAATTATGAAGAGGTGACCACGGTACCAACCAAAATGAATTTATACATAATACCGGTTACACCACTATTTAATTTATCGTACTTTGTAAAATATGTAATACTGTTAGATTATCCAAGCCAGACAGGAGACGGCTTTTAGTCTTGTGACTGGAACTCTTGTTAGTGACTTACAACATCTAGACAAAAAGGGAGCATCCATACGAATTAATTTTCAAAATCGTTTCGTATGACACAATTTGATTAAATGTTCAACCAAATTGGTCCTATTTTTCTTTTACTTGTCTAATCCAGATTCGTTTGTTATCGACGCTCCATCAATCAAGCGCATTTAAAGCCAGTTTGGAAGAGTCGCATCGGTTGTACCAAAGGTACCAAATGCATGTACACGAAAGTGATTCCGATTACGGTTTGGAACAATTTACACGTTTTCTGATTACCAGTCCTCTTGTTTACGTATGCGATTGTTTTAAATTAGTAATGTTTATTGTTGCGTGTGCGATAGACACTACTGGCTAATTATTCATGCAATTAATGTGTGTCAATTACTTGCAGACATATTACATTGAAGTGAGTTAGAAGACTAGTGGTTTAAATGGATTCGGTCATTATTAAGAATTGTTTTTAAGCATTATATTGCAATTATAATTATAAAATTAAATTATTTTACTGATAAGTTATCAAGTTCCTTTATTGCAAACTTGACATCAATAATTCGTTCATACTGGTGAATGGAAATGATGCCATGAGAACTTTACTTTAATATGTTTCACCAGTTTAGCTAAAAGATTCTTTTTTTCAATAGAACATTAAATTCTACCAGTTAAGAGCACTACTCATACTCTAAACTTAGGTGTTGACGTTGTCAGCTTTAAGTTGTAATAATTTCCAGGTTTCCACTTCTAGTAGATCATTGCAAGAACGACATGTGTCTGATGGGAGTTTTGTTGTTTGCATAAAAGCAATAATAAAATATAAGTGTGACAATGGATTATTGTTTGTTTGTTAAACAAGGGCAACCAGCATTTACGTATGTGTATGTATATGTTTGTGACAAATGCAGAAATCCTGTGGTTCGGACGCACCGGCTTTTGGTTCATATCATCAGCAATATTGGCTCGATGGTGTGAAACTTATCGCAGTGGGTGTAATCGATTTGCTGCCCAAATGTCTTTCGTCGGTCTACGTCTATTATGATCCTGATTATGCTTTTCTACATTTAGGCGTATACACTGCCCTTAGGTATGTGCTAACTACTCAATCTAATTATTCGTTTCATGCATTATAAACAGTTAGTGTATATTCGCAATCCACATTTTACATGTGCATAGCATGTTGATATAGCAAGAACGTTTGGCACAATTTACTCTTTAAAATATTCCTTGAGAGGACTAAAGTACTACTAAGTTTATTAGACCTTTATTGCACGTCTTATTTATGATTGATGATAACTTTGGTGAAACTACGCTTGATATTAAATTCGACCTCACGTCCGTATTACCGTGAACCCAGAATCTTATCCAACTTGTCTATCTTTATTAGTATTATTATTATATTGACAACTTAAATATATCAGTAGTACATTCAGCATGATCGAATATGTAAAATTATTCTATACTATCAATATATATACGTAAGGCATGACCTTTTAAATTGATAATTACGTGTTAAGAAGTATTTTATTGCCGAAGGTGCGACAAGGAAAAGGATGTGCATAAATGCACTTTGATCTAAGAATATCCACTAGAAACTGCTTAAATTGGAGTCTTTGTAATTGACTCCATAGGAACAAAAAACTAAACTGAACCTAGTTTGACGTTATCCATTTTTGTGTCACATCTTTTGTAGAGAAATCGCCTTTGTACGCCAGCTAAGCCGAGCATATGCGTTGGTGGATAGTACTAGATACTTGGACATATACAAACAATTTAATTATTATTACATGGGTTTCTTCATCCAATCGTGTACAAAAATGGCTTACAAAGCAAGTTACGGACCTGCTTATTTGGCTTGTTACGAATCTAATACGTGGCATCCCATCAACGAATGTTTCAACGCCCTGAAAACGAACCAGTCGATAAATAGGAAATATAGTCGGTTTTCGCCCCCCACTGCACTCGATCCTATGGCCTTGTCAGCTTCAATGAAAGACAACGCCTTGGATAATAGTATATCGGTGGTGCTCGCTCCCAATTCGGTTGATTTGGCTCGGAGTACACGCACGTCGTTGCACAGGCTCGCACCGTTCCTGACGTCGTCAAGTTCCGCCCAGATGTTTCGCGATTGGGCGCGGTTGATTGGGCAGCGTGTTGTATCAGGACGGATTCAAATTTTGATATTGACTGGAAAATGAATAATTTGCGAGTCTTAATAGATACAAATACAGTGCTGCTTTTCTTTTCATTTTGAATTTATTTTTCAGAATAATAATTTTCGACCTTGGTTGTGCTAACTTTATTGGGTGGGTGTAATATGTGCATTGATAGTCGATGAACAATGGTTTAAGGTAAAGAAATTGAGTGTTTTTGATCGTACATGGGACGGGAAACATTACACGACAGATTTGTTTCCCCTTATCATTGTAGTTATTGTAATACCCCAATAGACATACATTTAATATAGAAGCATATATTAACCATTAGTCATCTACATACAACAGACACACAGAATAGTATACGAAGTTTTCATCATATTTTAAAAATGGAAGGTAATTGTTCAAAATGCTGTGAATACGATAATAACAATGTGATTTTTTCACCAACTCATCGGCTAAAATCTATATGTCATGCAAAACAACTCTTGGAATAAATCTATACGAGCTGTATAAATTGAACTATATAGATAACTACTTTAAATGCCCAATCGTATCAAATAACACCACGTTTTTGTTAATTAATAATAATACAAATATTTGTGTACAACAAAATTTATATATATATATAACATGTTTGCCTTTTTGTTATCTTATTTACACATGGCGCTGCTGTTGATGTTACTTGATTTGGAGTAGTTTGGGATTTTAATATTTGAATTACATTGTCGACGCACATTGAATAATTGTTTAATTCAAGATTGATACAGCTAGAAAACAAATAAATAAGTTAGTAAAAATAAATGTATCCTTAAATGATGCTTATGTATTTTCGTGTAATTCTTAATTCCAATAAAGATTATACTCATGAATCCGTATATTCTATCAATACATCCTGGATTGAAACTACAGCAGTAGCAATATAATGTCGCCGTTTAATTGAAAACGTATATATGCCCTGTTTAAGAGATCTAAAACTGATGTACCGTTTTAATAACGCACATTGGTTGTTAAAAATATCTTCTAATCGTGCCGAATATACTTTACTGGCTGGGTAAATAATTAAAGAGAGAGGGAAACAGACAAAATACGCTTAAAAATAGAATGTAAATCACATTTCATTTTTAAAAAATTGCTTCCATTCATTTTCGAACCGAGTAATAATTTTATACACCTTAGCGCTCTATTTTTAATAAAAAATGCAATATTCGTTTTGGTACCAAAATATTTCTATGGTACACATTGAACTAGTGAACGCTTTCATTGTGTACAAATATTGATGTTTTACACGAGTTTATGTTTACAAATCATTCTATGTTAAAAATAGGTTGTTTTTCATAGATAGGATTGCTTTTCTGAAATCTCAACACACAAGTATTGTGTGCGTGAATGCATTTAAAATTTTTTGAAAATCATACATGAACACTACATAAAATGACATTACTATAGAATAGATTAAACAAAATGTAATATCAATCAAAAGTGCCACTACTTTGATATTATAGAACATCAATTTTATTTGATTAATAAACAATTTTATGAATGTGTAAACTGTACAAACCAAATAAAAAATTTAGCTATATTCGTTATTTGAAATATAAATATAACGTACTGCCTGAATATATATTTTTAATTAAATTTAACTATAATATGGCATATTACTTTTAAACAATTAAGTAGTAAAATTATTATAACAAATCTTATCAAGGTAGAAACATTAACAAGCATCTACGGAACGTTATCAATACAATTAATAACAGCGTGCAGATCGATTTAACAAAAAGTTAAAAGACAACTGTCAGAGGTGGGATTCGAACCCACGCCCGCATCGCGGACCAGAACACCCAGAAGATTACTCTTGAGTCTGGCGCCTTAGACCACTCGGCCACTCTGACGCGCCGGCGGCCTACATATATTCCTATTGATTATGTTATAACATATATATATATTACGTACTACCATCATGGGTAAAACGTTTTGAAACTAACACATTACTAACAAAATTCTTTCCAAATACATTAGTCGTTTTGTGACTCATGTGTATACGACACAGACGAGCCTGATCTGCCTTGTTTTACCAAAAGCGACGCATCGCTTGTATTACCGAATTGCGGATCCAAACCGAACCACGTACGTTCGGTGTTCCCATAGCCCGTATTCCAATAAAATTGGGACAGTTCACGTGTACCCGTCTCGGCAATTGTGGATTTAGTTGCAATCTCACAATTCCCTTGATTTGTTTCCACCAAACGAAGCCGACCATCAATAAGCGATAAGTTACTAAACGGTTCGGTTACATCAGGTACAACAACGTCTTCCGACACATGAGCATCGCCACCTTTAAAAAGAGAAACAAATGATCATTTATTCAGTAGTCACAGCAAGGAAGGTGATTGTTCTAAAAATGTCACAGAAAGCATCTATCTATTGTACATTTTAATATCTGTTTACTATACCAAACCATACTTTTCTTCCAGTCAGTCATTTAATTTAGATAATTATTATAAAATTCAAAAAACACTTGACCCAATTTTTTGAAATTTTTGATAAAAAGTAATATGAACGTGTATTAGAATATTCATACCAAACTTTAAAAAGTAGATTTATAAGGAATATAATAAGACAACATAAACATATATGGCAAGATAATGCAACGTTTCCAATCAGATCACAGTATTTTTGTAGTTTGAGAGCTTGTGTGCTTTTATGTAATAAATTTTAAAAACCTGCTTGCAAAAATTGTAAAAAACAATTTCTTTTATTTCTTAAAACAAGAAATCAGATTGCTTGTACTGTATATATGAGATGGCTTAGGGGAAAAGCTGTTGAGAATTTACTATGTATCAATGGGTTTTTAAGAAATTATTTGTTTTTGGAATTGCTATATTAAAATTGTCAGATTCCAAATAAGGACGAAACAGCTGTACAGCGCTCCTAATTGACTCAAAAGCCTAGTAAATTTATTATTCAAGTGTATCTGACAATTTTACTATTTAATAATTTTATTTTTCTATTAATTAATTTAATAGTCAAATTAGCATCATCATCATCATCATCGGGAATAAACATCCCCCACCGGTTATTATCACCTAGGATAGTCCAAATACCAAAACATCTGCAAAAACATCAACTTTTGCAATGTGCATTTAATGAACGACACTTGAGGTGTGCTGACATTAAAAGTTAATTACATCCCTAGTTAAACCCCTCCAACAATCTCTATTGGCTGCATAGGGTAAACAAACGGACACCCAATTAAGTAATTCATTTGGACGAGAGGGCTTAGCATAAATAAAGAACTGAGTTCGCGTGCTACAATGTTCGTCCAAATTTTCCGTTGGCCGCCTGACCTTCTTTTCCATCCAGGTAATGTATGGGCATTCACAGCTATTCTGACTGGATGAGTGGGCGATCTACGTAAAACATAGCCAATTCATTTTAATCGTCTTTCTTTTATTGTGCTAGAGATAGATGGCCAATAAATGTTAAGTGACTTACAAATATCTGGGAATAGTCGGAATATTTTATTAGTTATACATCCCTCAAATGACCGAGACACTTCATCAAAGATGTCATCAACTACAAAATTGAAGAGTGTGGGTGCTAAAACACATCCTTAGTGAACACCTGAATTTATGTAGATTGCATTTGTTAAAGAATCACCATTCCGTATTACCGCGTTTGACGATGTGTATAACGATTTAATAATGTTAATAATCTTGGCAGGAATTCCTTTGGTAATGAGAAGATTCCACAGCAGGTTGCGATCAACAGAATCAAAGGCGGCTGAATAATCTATAAATGCACAATATGTAGGCTGTTGGTATCGGGAACGAAGTTCTAACATTCTACAAACAGTATGGATTCGATCGATGCATCCCATCCCAGGACGAAATCCAGCCTGGTTGGCTCGTGTTCGACACTCCCGTTCTTCACGGATCCTGCGTAAGATAATATTTGCCAAAATTTTTGAAGCCCCGCAAAGTAAGCTGATACCTCTATAATTAGCGGGGTCTGTTGTATCTCCTTTCTTATGGATTGAGATTATAATAGCTTGTGTCATGCTTCTGGAATTTTCTCTTCTTTCCAAATGGAGTTTATCAAGGAGTATAAATCTTGTATAATATTCATCCCACCATACATAAAAACTTCTATTGGTATGACATCTACTCCTGTAGCCTTCCCGTCTTTCAAATAATGGCATGTTAAGATAATTTCTTCGTGCGAGGGGGTCTCTGTCGAAAATAAGTATGGGAGAGTTGATTGGAAGCCTCCGTCGCTTTGTGTCTGATGGAGTTAAGTAATTTCGCAAAGTATGATATCCACTGATTTGCAGAGATCGCCGATGAGCGTTCTTTGCAAAATTCATTGATCTTCTTGAACAAGGTTTGAGTATTCTTACCCATTGCAGCATCCTCTAATTCCTCAGCTACATGTGACCAATATTTCTCTTGATCATTATTGAAATTTGTTGTATATTCCTGTATCTTCTTGTCTCCATCCAATTTTCTGTGCTGATTTTTGTTGTAAGGCATAAGTGCTAAGATAGTATGTATACTGTGCATGTAAACTGTGTTTCAATATTAATATATATGTACTGTATCTTTAATTATAATTAGCCAATTACCGGGTAGTAGTTGTTGAAAATCAATCCAAAACCGTTCCTCAGTCCAATACCGTGCGTTTTCCGGCTTATCATCTACATTCAAGGTTTCAGATCCCGTATGACTGGCATGCAAAGCACACTCCATTTCGAACGGAGTTACCGTTGGTACAAGGAAGTCCCGATTATCAATCAAGCTGACTTCGGGACAAGCAATAAGAACCAAAATATCAATTCCAGGTATATTAGCCAATTTGGCTGGATTTATACGGCCAATCATCAGGGTAATACACTGGCGCCCGGACTTTTTAATTAAGCGCTTCAAACGATCAGCTATATCTCGATACTTTTTGATTGATAATGTTCCGATCTGTACATATGAATACAAAAGTAATACATGAAAGAAAGCACTTATCAATCAAATGAAAATGTTATATAATGCACAAGTGTGACAACAACAAGAACAGTTCCAAGTTCGAATAGCATCCCGAATTCCTAAATAAAAAGGTTGTCAGATGCAAATTAAACTTGGGGGATAAATGAAGATCCTTGGTGTAAACACTTCACAGGAATTGACAATGCTAATGATCCTGAGGATTCGAGTAATGCTTATGATCTCAATTTCCAGTGATGGTAATATCCCTGACTATTCTTCCTCCACGTGTTGCATCCTGGACTAGGTGCCTATAGACCAATAGACATTCTAGACTAATAACAGCAGGGGCCGAGTCCATAGCGTTATAACTAGTTTTCACTGGACTCCCGCTCAGTGAATGAGTGCTAGCATACACCCTAGATGCTTAAATGGAACCTCAGTGTATCCATTTACCATATGTAGCCGGCTAGGCTAAGGGAACTCCCTGACAGAAAATCAGACCTCAGATCCTTATCCTGTGCAACCTAAAATGAAACTTCGTTCAAACAGAATATGTGACGGAATCAGCAGGGCACTTGATCTTCTAAATTCGTCTGGGAAAGGACCGAAGGTGACGGGTTTGCATGGGAGACTTAACAAAACTTTATCCTTGTTAACTAATAATGACGAGCATGACTTAAAATCACCAAGATGTGAACGGTCTCACTCTGATGGCTCCAATGAATCCATCAACCAGTGTCATCCCTCCCGTCCCCCATCGCAAGGAAGCAGTCTTCTAGCCAAGAAACTTTATTTATCCCCCACCCGAGTTCAATTAGCATCCGACAATCACTCCGTATAGGAACGTGAAACGTACGGTCACTGTCATCTGTTTCGACCCAAACATATACTGCTACAGAGCTAAGGAAATAAGACTAGATTGTTCAGAGCCGTTTCGTCTTCCTAAAACTTCCCAGTCTGTTGCATTATTTCTCTCATCACCTTGTGCATCAAACCCAGCACACCACGGGGTTGCATTTTGTCTATCCCCAACAGCTTCCAATGCGTTAATTGACTAGAAGAGTATATCTCCATGATTAGCGTTTGCGTACTTTGAAGTATCCAAATACTCAACGACCGTCATCAATGCCTATACTCCAACCAATAGTTATAGCGAGAAAGAAATAGATGAGTTCTATGAGAAACTAAAAGATTTATACTCTCGACTCAAAACCTTATCACAAATCGTTGTTATTGGAGGAGATTTTAATGACAGAGTTGGCAGGGACGATATTAACCGACCCTGGATTGTTCCTTGAACAAAATCGCGCGAACAATGCGAGAGCGGAAGAAGATTAAGTGAATTCGCGGCATTTTTCTAACACCCCGTAAAACATTTGACAACATTTCGTTCAAGTTGTGATAGATATTCTTCCCAAATTGATTACGTCTTGGTTAGCAAACGCTGATTCAGTGCAATCAAAAATTCCCGCACATACAGAGGCTGCAAAACAGGAAGTGAAAATGATACTAATCATTCGCTTAATTCATGTTCGGTTCCTCTACATCTCAAATTATTCTCTACTATGCTTACAAGTTCTCCAAAGCCTACTTATCAGCTCCAGTTGATGTTCCAAGTTGTGATATGAGAATAAATCGATCCTGGAACATTCTGAAACGAAAAATCGACAGCTAGTTTGGTGCTCCTCCATTTAATCAACTTAAAAGTGCAAAACTGGTTGTCCACCAATTCTCGATATCTTTATACACAAGCAAAGATAAAAGTGAAGCAAATTTATTTAGCTGATGCTGCGTTTGCAAAACTTGCCAATCCACTTTGGAGACAAAAAAACGTCAATCCAAAGACAAACATTTTCTCTTCATTGGTTCGCACAGTGCTTCAGTATGCAGCTTACAGGGTCGGAGATCATAAAGTTCAACAAATTTGAGACAAGATGTCTCAGATATATTTGGCACAACACCCATTTTTTATACTTTGTATCAAGGTATTGGACGAAAAAAATCAGTAACCGCCAAATTCGAGATGACCTCCAATTTTCACGAACATCCTTCTTTAGTATTGCGACAATGTAGATTGCGCTGGTTTAGACACGTTCTTCATAAAAATCCTGATGCAATCTCACGTTCCGTAACTTTGTCCAAATGCCGATTAGAAGAAAAGGAAAGGTGGTCAGAAACGTACTTGGATGGATGCTGTTCGGCATAATCATCACTCAGTTTTGGCCGGGACTTTATCTTGGAAACAATGACAAAGTCCTTGGACTGACATATCTGTGCACACCTCCAAAAACCGTGAACAGTGGAAAGGAATTATTCGAGATGCTATAAGAACTTGGAACTAATAAAGAGATATCAAACCGCTCAACATTTGAAGCAATTCTGTCGCAAAAAAATAACACTAGTATTTTCGTATTTACCTGTTTAAGTAAAATAAAATGATTTTTTAAAACAGACCAATTTCTTAAACATGTTTTTACATTATTAAAAGCACCTTAATTATTCATACATTTAACAAACTATAAAAATTAACTCTTTCAATCACAACAATACCCCCTACTCATTCTTTTCAATCAACTCAATTGATGGAAATAGTAATTTACAATAAGCGTTAGCTTACCAAAATACCCACAAACCGAGCATCTTTGGCTTTTGCGATCAAATAAGTTCGACGTTTCATCAATTTTCTCAAATTTATTCCATCTAAATCAAATGTCCGCTGAATAGGATCGAAAATAAACGTTTTTCCCGGATCGATTTGATCATTTGAAACAAGTAAACGATAAACAGGAAGGATGCTTTGTTCTTCATTTACATCACATACATGCAACATGATCCACTTGGAATTGGCATCAGATTTTGGTCGTTTTAACAAATGCAATGAGCGGCCACCACAAGTGGTCAGTCTAATGCCATCACTAATCGTCAAATGATCAAATGAGCGTTCGCTCGTGGTTTTGTGCGGTTTTTCGACAAATGGTTCAGACCATATTAGTGAACCATTGAATAAAGTATTGATCAATAGTTCCTCGCATAATTTCTTTGCAATTAGTTTAAAACGAAAATCGTACGTAATGAGCAATGGAAAACAATTCAAGTCACGTGAAGTCAGATGATCGACAAACGTTTGGATAATAGGGTCAAATTCCTTTGATTCACCAGTTAATGGCAAATAATCAAGTGGTATATTTCCAAACACGTACAACACAGGAACACGACCAGTTGAATTGACTAAACAAGCATGACCATAATGAACAATTGCATCAATATTCAAACGCTGTCCGGCTATTTCATCAACACAACATCTATTATATATATATATATATATTACTAAGTTAAATGTTTTACGAGAAATATTTTCAGCAGTGCATATTTTAGTGAAGCCGAGCGTAGACCCACTTTCTATGTTGATAATGGGATTTAAACCCATGCCCACCCAGGTTCAAATCGAGCACTGTACCACCGACCACCCCGGTATTAGAAGTATACGATCTTGATGTGCCACATTTATTATGAACGCTTTAAAAGTTCATGATTTAAAGACTTTGGTAACGTGGACTAACCTAGGTAATGATAACCGGTAAAATGTCTGTCTCCAATAATGTTTACATTGACTTCATATTTGACAAAAACGTTTTCCAGCAATCGGGTGTTTAACAAAACCAGATGGGGTCCGTATTCAGTGTAAGTAGAGACTTGAATCCATAACCACCAAATTAAGAGCCTAACACCTAAACCATCTCGGCCAAGATAAATCACTTCAGCAAAAATTCAGGTTTCCAGTTCTTAGATCTCTGCATTAACAGTAATCAAATACAGTTTACGAAATTAAATCTACAGCTAAACTCCCAGGACAATTAATCACCTCAAGTTACTGAAGTCACACAAAGATATAAGCAAAATCACTTCAAGAGCAACAACAATAAACCTAACTCAAAGTTGCTGTCTCTATACAATTCTTGGTTCCATCACCGAAAAGCAACCTTTTATCAAAATAAATTTCATTGTACTTCCCCCAACTTTATGTACATACAAAACGACCATTGCATAAAAATAATAGAAGTCAATCGTTCGAAATGTTTTGCTAACTTTAAAATAATAAAATGATTTGTCACCAATTATTACAATTATTTGGCCATTAAAGATCATCTCAAACAATCATATACCTTTTTCAAAACGTTTTATAACAAAAATAATAGGAGTTATTACATTTCTATAAATCAAATAACTACACTGTTCAAACATCATTTTACTTCTAAATTAAAAAAACTAGTTTCATTTATTTATTCATTTATTGTTGATGGCATGATCACCTCTTCATTATTCTTATATTTGTACAGTATATTCAAACGATCGACTCCGATTACTTTATAAGTATAAAAAACGTAAGAAAATAACGTTTCTCAGCTAATAGACGGCATCATTGTGGTGGCGCCACTAATCTCAAAGATTGTCAAGATAACCTGAGTTTTGTCAAAGTTATCTCCTTTAACCCGGTGGCTACATATGGTAAATGTGTGTGTACCCTGGATGTGAACTCGCCAAGACAAAAACTCAGTTATACCACTGTAAATTCGGTCCCAGCTGTGTTAGTCCAAGTGCTCGAGTGCATCTAGTTCACGATGCACCATGTAGAGACGACATTTAAAAATAGCACCATCACTAGACGTTAAAACTTTGTGAACATTACTCGAATTCTTAGGATCATTAAAATCCTGTACTAAGATCATTAAAAATTAACTAAAAGATACTTACTCAGAAAATGAAGTATCACCTAAAATAAAGCATCGACTTCCCACCAACTGGTTCAACTGATGGCAAATAAGAACGGAAACTTTTAACAAATCATCTGAAAATTGCAAACCAATCTAAAAAACATAAAATAGAAAATTAACCTCACGTGTTCATAATTATTATCTAAAATCCAACTAGCCGTTTGTTCAATGTCAAAATAACTATGCTCATATTTGTCAAAATTCCAAGTATTTTTATTGAACACTTTCTGAGTTATAATATTTGAACCGTCGTTTGTAAAAAGATTGGTCATTCTTTAAAAAAAGAATACATATACCAATAATATTTCAATGTACCAACCATTAACCAGATAAATATATCCACGTATGAAACAAAATATTTTTAAAATTACAATTTCTTGGAAATTACAATAACTCTATTTTGCTTTAAAACGTACAATTAAAATAGTTGATTTCAAAATCCTCTAGCCATTCCAAAATATAGGATATTATAGTAATAATAAAGAATAATAACGTGATTACTTAGTTATCCCTATGTTTGTGCAGTGTATCAACCAATCAACTCTAATAGTAAGTGTAACAGTATCCTTGTAACAACGCTACAGTTCACAAAAATTAATAAGGCCACCTGATTTTTGGTATACTTTTCAATTATCTTAGATGTACACTTGCACTGATCGACCAAAACACAAGTCGTTACACCGCTGTGCACTTGATCACTCATCCATTTTAACCAAAGTCTAGGATACACCACATGAAGATAGGGTGGTCAAGCGGTACAGCACTTGATTTGGACCTCGGTGAGCATGGGTTCGAATCCTACCACCGGCACTAACATGCGAGCCCACGTTCGGCTTCACTTAAATGTCCACTGCTGAAAGATGTTTCTCGTAAAATATTCAAAGTAATAAATATAAAATTAAAATAAAATTATTACCATCATTTAAATTAAGATTTCATAAGCATTACTCAAATTCTCAGAGTTATTAGCATTCTAACTTTACAGTAAATTACGTTCAAATAGCTCATTATTAACAATGGTAAAATCATTAAACTGAGATATCTGTGCACGCCTCCGAAAACCGTGAAAGGGATTATACGGGATGCAATGCGAACTTGGAATTAATAAAAAGGTAACTTTGCCTCCAACATTTGTTCTTGTTATCTTATTTCGATTTTTAAATCGTTTCTAATATTTGTCCGTTTAAAAAACAAGTATAAAATTCGTACTTCATGAATTGAATTTATCTTTTATTTAAAATTTACGTAATTGTGATAAACGGATTATAAGTTATACGCTGATCTGTTCGTTTGCTTACTTATTATTGTTTAAAAAAGGAAATACCTTTAAACCTAAATAAATAATCGCTTATTAACAAGTACTAAATTCAACTATTCAACAACGTTAATTAAACACATTAATCTAATTTAATTTAAAACAAATTTTACACTAAGCTGAACTAACGTTTTAAACCGTATCCAAGCTGTTCAAAAACGAAAATATTAATAATTTAACAGGATTAATCACTAAACCACAATTTCATTAGTGTAAAAACTTATCAAACACTATCTCAACAATTCAAAATTGTGGGTTTTACAAAATGAAACATTATTAAATACTAAAAGTTTTACATATAAAACACTTTTGGACTACAATATTTAAAAGTAACTGAACAAAATGTTCCTAATAAAATAAAACAATATCAATTAACTAATTCTTAATTAATTACCAAGCCTAAACAAGCCACATTTTAAAAAACAAATAAAAATCAATCAATTGTAACTTTTAGTAATCAAAACATGAGAAACATTGTCAAAGCCTCAATAACCGAAAATTGTAATTCATAAAAAATGACACACAGAACATTTACTAAATTTTTTAAAACCGTTAATAATTAACACCTTAATATATATCTTAGTTTAAATATGCTTGCTGTAATACACGCTGTAAACTCTTGTTAGGATACATTACATATTTAAATGTCTTCAAATTAACCAACTTATTATTAATAAAAATAATTACTTAAAACCGAAATATTGAAGCTATTATAAACATAATAATTCATGATATGAAGTGAAAAATTTTAGCTAACCCATTCAATATCAAAAACACGTGGAGCGCAAAAATCGAAATTCGTGCCTAAAAAGTTATATATGAGACGCATTTAAAATTTCATTATTATTGTCCCATTTTTAATATTAAGTATTTTTAAATTGTTTAATTATTAAAACAAACATTAGTAGCAATTTTTATTTATTTTATATTTTAAAAACGTTTACTATATGAAATGTAGCAGATTCACAAATTCTTTCATAGATCAAGCAAAACAAACGCTTTTAGTACTCGATTTTATTATATCTCAGCTATCAAAAGAAAGTAAATAAAAGATGAGATAAAAGGTAGAATTTATAACAGAAATTTAAAAATGAAAATAGAAAATAGAGATGTGTAGCGGGATTAGTTAAGTTATAAATGACAGTGAGTAAAAATAATAAAAACAGAAAGTAATCAAACAAATTTTGTATAATATTACAAAAACGCTGTAATTTTTAAAAAAAAACAAAAAAAAATTTTAATATTAATGTTTTATATTTGATATTTTTGAACTGAGGATCATAAGGAATTTCTCCTATCCAACTCGTATATCAACTTGCAACCTGCGGGACAACACCCTGTCTATAATGCATAGTATTACTGTTTGTTTATACCTAGCTATACATAAATTAAGTTTAAAACAATTTTTACAATTTACAAATTTTATTTTGTTACATTATTAAAAGTTAGGTAATCTTTTAACAAATCCTTACATGTATGTTTATTAGATCTGACACTCGTTAATTAACAATACCTACTATTGAATGATTTATTTACATATAATAAAATAACAAAAAGTAAACAAACGTTTATTTGATTAGAATAACATAAAATTAATCTGACACAATTGTGCAACTTAAAATATTTAAACCAATAAATGAGTACAATTCACATACCACGATAATATTATGCTCGTTTATTTAAAAGTATACTATTATTATTATTAACATTAATTAATTTAATGATTATAATTATTTATTTTTTAATTAAACAATTAAACAATTTTTAATAATATTTAACACTTCGAACTTGGTATAAACTCCTTAAGACGGTTCTTTAATGACAAAATATACGCAGAAACAAATATTTAGATTAAGTAATGTTTAAAATTTTTATATTTTTACAAGTTACAGGTTAACACGCGAGTTGAGTAGAAGTAAAACTCTTTTCAATCCTTGGTTTTATTTATTAATATTTACAGAAAGATGAATAAAAATAAATGAAATAAAATAAATATCTAAATTAGGTGAAAGGAAAAGGGGCCAGGTTAGTTAATTTTTGAAAGCTGGTGATTGTTGTAGGTCTTTTTGAAAGCTGGAAGTTTGAATCCAAAGACTACTTTAGCTGATAGGCTATTTTATAGAATAATTAATTTGTGGGAAAAGTGGTGGTTCCTCAATCTCGAGAAGATCTTAGGTTTGGATAGTTTGAGGTTATGACCTCTTAGGGAGTCTCGGGCTAAAGTAAAAATAGCGAGGTAGAGCAGAAATTAATTAGTTAATAGGTCAGGATATTATTACCCTGGAGACGTCTATCGCTTAAAAGAAATAATTTTAGGGATTTTAGTTTCTGTGTGTATGATAGGTTATTGAATACACGGAGAAATTTAGTGACTGCCCTCTGTACCTTATCAAGCTTAAAGATGCCTAATTTTAAACCTCATCATTGAAATAAACTTTTTTTAAATTGTGGGTATCTAACTGCTCTCAATAATCGTTAGATAGGAAGTACTTGAGTCTACTGAAATCAACTTTCCTGAAATCAGGTATGGGTTTTAAATTAAGCTCACTAATAGTGGTAGCAGTAGAAGGGAGATGTACTTCAAAAAATGATAAGAAATAATCGCTTTTGCTTAGAGGTGGCAGGTAGAAAAATGTGCCTATAGGGCTTCAAGATTTCAAAACTTTTTACAAGTCAGGTAAGTCAAAACGCTTTTTGGTACTCGGTTCTCAAATTGTCTCAAGTTTTTAGGGGGGAAATGAAATGGAAGGTGAGGTAAAAGGGGATTGATAACAGAAAAAATTTTGAAATTAAGATGTAGCTTTATTAGAGAAAACAAGATTGAGACAGAAGGGATTAGTGCCAGATCTATATCTTGTTGGAGAGAGTACATGCTGTTTAAAAGCATGTATAGTGCAAAGATCCAAAAATTTAGAATTAAAAAAGTTTAAACCGCTAGAAAAGGAAACTCAGTTAATAAAGAAACGATTGAAGTCTTCTATAATAACAAAGTGCTTAAATGGCAAGGAGAGGATGTTTTAAAGTTTGTTAATGAGCTCAACATTGGTGTAGTAAGAAAGAGTTGGAGAACGATACAGCAGGGAGCACAAGGTCCTAGAAGTTGAAGGTCCAATCACTAAGTGAAGAAATTCATAGTCAGTTTTGTGGCCTGAAGGTAGCGCTGTAATAGCAAAGTAGGTTAACAACCACTATATTTGCCTTTAGAAGAATTATGCCGCACTAAACTATATCCGTCTATACGGAGATTCAAGACTCAGTAATACCGAACAGATGTGGGAAGGAAAAAGATAAAAGCTGTTGAATTTTATTAAATTTGTTGTGGAGGTTTAGATTGTTAGTAAAAACAACTTTTAATGACGTAGGAGTAGTAGTGGCTACAGTGGGGTAAGTTGGCGTAACCTGTAAAGGATTGGGGGCGGTGCGGAAAAAATCACGGGGTGATGGCCAAAAATCCTGACTACCAATAACAATATCCAGTATAAAAGGGGTGAGTTTAACTATAAGTAACGTATAGTGGGAGGGAATAGGGGGCTTAAACTGTTTAGTTAAATGTTCTGAGAAAAATAGGTTGTTCGTAATTTTGATCTCTTTATATTTGAACCTGACGTTGGTCTAATTTTTAAGTACAGTTTTTCTGTTTGTAAAGGATAAACAGGAAACAAGAATAAGAGGATATATATGGGGTCGTTTACATGATAGCCTACCGATCAAGAAATCTTTAACTTCAGGATGATATCTCACTACGATATCGGAGACTAATTCCATATAGTTAGTTACATTAATAATAACTCATCTAACTATAAAATTACAGTTACGTTTAACGCAGTCAGCATAGTTTTTAGCTCCTTTAAACATCTCTTCTTGGGGTAATTTGAGAACGGTTTTAAATACCGTAAAAGAGGAACTAATGCTAGGTATTTGTGCTTTAAGGAAAATAATCTCTTGTGCTAACAAATTAGAGGGATTGGATACCAAGGAGACAATTTGTTCAGCTTTATAAAAAAAATCAAAAACCCTGTTTACTAAACTGGATAAAAGGTTTGTAACTGAATTTATTTTGAAATTAAGCTCATTGACTCTAGAGGATAAGGAATGACTATCATTAACTGAATGTAAAATTTTGTCAAACTTTTCAAACTTGTGGTTGATGCAAATTGATTTTACATCTGCAATTTATGTAATTATAATCCCGAGAACTATTTGCAAGTTGCGAGTAATGTGCCAAAGATTGTCTAGCACATGCTTCTTGAAACCAATTTTTACAGATGACACAAAAGATGCCAGCCTTCACAGACCTTTTGCACTGTTGAAAGCCACAAATAGACTAATTAGAAGACACTATTACTAAATATGAAACTTAGTGTAAAAATAAAAAATAAAGTTAAACAAAATCCATCACTAGGGTATGACCAATGATAATCTTTTAAAGAATATTAAAAAATTAGTGTTTAAGCATGATGTACAAGCAAAACGGACAAAAACACAAACTAACAATCAAAAAAACAGTTTTTAAAAATACACAAAAAGTGAGTACGTAACAGTTAACAACAGTAAAAAGCAAGCAACTTTTGATCAGCATGTCACGCAAGCGTTTTGCACAGATTCAAAAGTGTATTCTTGAATTTAAACATTTTACATATTTTTTCTTTAATTATACAATAAAAATTAATATTTAAAATGTCTTGTAAAACTTATAGTTTAAAAAAGTTTTATTTAAAATATGCAAGTAATTTTTTGTAGTAATTATATAAGGTGAGCGAATTGAAATTAATAAAACTATTGATAATGTATATTATATTAATGTATATTTAAATGCTATACATACTAATAATTTTTTAAATTTAATTTTAGTTATTTTAAAAAAATTAATATTATTTTTGTGAAAAATAATTTTATTGTTCTATTTTTATTTTAAATTGTTTTTTATTGCTATAATGTTTCTATAATTATTTCTGGGATTTAGCTACTGCGTAAAAATTAACTGTCGATGTAGTAATTGCATCAGTTAGTAAATGTGGCAGATAAGCAGTCACTACATTCGTTTATTTTTTAATGTAATACATTTTTGTGGTACATAAAGATATAGCAAAAAGATCAACATGTATAGCAAAAACATCAAGCTTCTGCAAGCGGTTGACGCTTCATTTGTATAATTTTACTAAAATCTTTTTCTCTAATTTTTATGTTCGATTCAATACAGATAATAACTAAACAATGTTCATATTGTTAAAATGTATAATAATAGAAAATTTGTAATTAAAATGGAATTATACAACAATAATACATTTGAATGTTTTTTGGTAATTTTTTTAAAACAATTTTGTGTATCAAAATTTAAGTTATCTGTAGTCAATGAATTTGTAAAAAATATTCTGTACTTAACTAGCAAGTATTTACTACTAATTAAAAATTGGTATACTTTGTACCTAAAGTTTATTTTGCTATAGTGTGTATTTGTTTAACACAATTAAAGATTATAAAGCACTAAATGTTTAATAAATATAAATCAAAGCTAGTGTTTAAAAAATAATTAAACAAATTTACGAACAGCTTGTAATTTGTCTTGTGCAAACCAGTACCATGTTTCAATTTTGTACAAACTAAAATTATACATATATGCACTACAAAAAGAACTAATATTTATATATACTACTACCGTTTATTTAAGTAATATATACTAATATATTTAAACTTATTCAAAATATTTACATTTTAATACAATTAAAGTTAAATATTTTATAAAAATGCAGTTACTTTTCATATATTTAGAATAATAATAACAATTAAAAAATTAAGCACTAATGAACATGAACAAAATGTAGAAAGAAAATGTTGAATTTTTTAATAACCTCAAACAAAAAGATTGAAAAAAAGGTGTGAAATATAAACGAACTGCAAAAACTCCTGCCAAAAGCGAAAAAGCATCTGTCAGAGGTGGGATTCGAACCCACGCCCGCACTGCGGACCAGAACACCCAGAAGATTACTCTTGAGTCTGGCGCCTTAGACCACTCGGCCACCCTGACACGGTGCGGCCGGTGATATTTCTTTCTGTATATTCTGCTTGATATTATTTAATATGCTTACTCCATTAATTTTTTTTGCAATTTAATTCAGCTATTCTGAAATTAAATCATTACCCAAATATTATTTGACCTATGTACTAAGCTATTATTTTCATTCCTGCTATCGAATTATATTCATGTTATCGTAACAGATTGTATCCCATGTAAAAATCAATACTTTAGCTTATCGATTTTTGTCATGTAAACATGGCCAATACAGTAAGCCATGTGACTATGTATTTAAATTTTATGTGAGTATCATTGCAAAAGTATACAAGCCTTGCATAAATCATTATAAAGTCCCATTAAGTGTAACTATGCTTTGAAAATAAGAGTACACCATGAACAACAATAAAATTGGCTTTTAATATTATATTTTTAAAAACATGTAACTTAGACGTTGTACATTAACCAATCCTCAATCTGTTTAAGGACAAATCCTATCAATTTAGAACATTGTACATTTGACAAGAAGTTGTGTTTATTGAAAAATTACCCTATTTTCGTCAAAATTTTTATGTTTAGAAAGCTTTTGTACTTCTAAACGCAAAAATTATATTTGTTTTAGAAGATGAAAAAATTAATCAAAACTACTATAATCTGTTCAACATTAATAACTATTTGCTTAAGCCTTAAGAACGCTATCTGCCTATAAACATAAACATTTTAATCAATCCAGTGTATCTTCACTATGAGTTAACATTAAGCTAATTTATCAATTTTTCTAATGGTCTATACAATTTTGTTAGACCAGCTGAGTTAATTTAATTCAACGTTTTTTTGTCACTTGCTATATCTTGCGAAACAGACCCATTGAGAAAATATCATTTATCTACCATTAAAACTTGATTTATTTTTCTTTTTAAACAATTTTTTAGCACAAACATTAATATTTTGAATATCAAAAGGGTAGGATGTTAAAACAATTTCGTATTACGTTGATTTAACAATTCAATACCATACATTAACACAAAAATAGTACAAAATTATTTTATAAGCACATTGTTGTGAAATGTAGACATCACGATTTTCTTTTCATAGCTTTTGCATTTACTTCTCCATTTACACCATGACTATCTAGAATATAAATAGAAAAAAAATACAGTTTAATAATTTTTTTATCTATACATAAATATATTGGCACTTAAAAATTATAAAATAATGTAATATTGTAAATTAGATTTCAAAAATAGTACATGTTAAAATTTTTGAAATACAGTTATCCTATAAACAACCCAAATATTTGACATGTACAATTTATTTATTTTACTTGTATCATGTTTGCAATTTTATAAACAATTAATAAAACCTACATGCCATTATAACTGAAAGTTTAAATTCGCATTGACTTTAAAATGTTGCCAAGTTACTATAAAAATTAAGTGTACGTTTTTGTTAAACCCGACATAAATTATATATTTTTACACAAGCAATTAACAATGCAAATATATTATCTGTTGATTAACTCCACCGTAACGGGTCCCAAGTCTGGTTGAAAAAGGATGAGAATTTGAGTACAAGGTTAGCACCCTGGTTTATGTAAAAAAATATCGCTAGAGAAACAACAAGAGGACACCATTTTATTAAACTACGATAAAGAAGTGAAAGCAGCATGCTTCCGATGACTGGGTCTTGAGAAACCCGAATAGAATGTCAGTCCTTGATGTGCATGGTGCTCAAAACCGAACATTTAATGTACAATCTTATGAAACAATCCTGTTACTCCATGCTCTTCATAGCGAAAAGATGTTCAAGAAATAAAATAAATAATCTGTTGATTACACTTCATTGAATTAGACTTTAAATAATACTTGAAATAAACACTTAATGTCTTGTTCAACTGTAATCCAGTTTGCGAAAAATGTTACCGGAGTACTAAATCAAACCGATTGTTCTTTAATGCAAATAACTAAGACACAAGTCAATTATAAATGATTAATTTAATAAATACATTATTTATTTATAATGTGATGTGCTAAAAAATTTCTTAATATAATTTTTTATTAGCTTTATGAAAATATTACTTGTCAATGCAGAACTAAATTGAATGGTTGTGATTTTAAGAACAAAGATATTCCTTTTACAGTACGGTTTTTTTCAACCAAATTCGTTCTCAAAATAAGTTGAAAACAACTTCATACCAATGTGAAGAACCAAAACAATAAATTATTAACCATTGTGTAACTTGTTGATTTGTTATAGAAATTTGTTTTAAAAAACAATTGAATCAGTTGTGTCTGTCAACACTCAACAGTTGTAAACATTTTCCAAATCTACATTAACATCGATTACGTCATTGTTTGGTTTGAATAAAAATGTCATTAATATAAAAACGATTATTCATCCAACTGTGTTGAATTGAGATTTTATGGCAACTTTGTCAAATAAACACCGATATTTTCCTATTGTTACTACTTTCAATGTTTTACATAAGATATCTTTCAGCAAGTGGATTTTTTATTATTTATAGCACATTTATTATTATAAATAATAATTATCTTATTTTCATCCCTATTTGTTACACTCGCCTGAAGTTCAAATAGTTTTTTAAAGTAATTGACATTACTACTACTACTACTACTACTGCTACTACTACTACTACTGCTACTACTACTACTACTGCTACTACTACTACTACTACTACTACTAATAATAATAATAATAATAATAACAAGTAATATTAATATATATTATATTAATATAATAGTAATAATAATTTAAAAAATAGTAATTTTAGAAGAATTGATATGTAAGAACCAATAGCATCAACCTTTTTATGACCATAGAATACTGCTGACGAATTCTGACCAATTCTCAAACTAATCTGCAGATGAAAGCTTTAGCCAATCAACTATATCCTACTTAAAAAATATAGATAGGTTGTATTGTTTAATATTTCTATAAAACCTCCACTGTAATGAATGACAGTGACTTGTCAAAGCTAAATGAAATAAATGAAAAACGTACCACCGTATTGATCGAAACAAGTGCGTCCGTGACACGGAGCAAAACACAGCCAAGCTTGGATGTAACATTGGGCGAGTGCAACTAATAAAAATATGAAGCCAACAATAGCCAAATAATACCAACACCACAAAGGAACTAAATCCCATTCCATTCGAATTAAACATGTACTCATTTTGAAAACATGCATTTTATAACATTTTTACAATGTGGACATTAAATTGATTGGTTTAATGAAAAATGCTTTCTGATTGATTACTAATAATAATAATAATAATAATAATAATAATAATAATAATAATAATAATAATAATAATAATAATAATAATAATGTGTACTTTACATGAGCAAAATTTATGAATATCCACACCAACAAAATCAATATTCACCCGCATTAATAGTTATAGGGGAAATAGAGCAGTTCAAAGACTAAAATTTGAATAAAACCCTATGAATTTAGTTTAAATTTGGCAATTCAAATGTTAAAAGTTCAACAAATACGAATATTCGGTTTAGTATTACAAGGATTTCTTATGTAAGTTTCGTATAATGTTTGTATAACGATAACTTTGTCACCTTAATGATTATCCCTTGTATGTGTACTTGCTGGACTTGTTTTTTTTTCAACGATAACATCTAACTTTGAAGCATTTAAGGCAGAATCCAATTTGCGGTAATATCACCTACTTGTTACAGTACATTG
The DNA here is from genome assembly GCA_025895645.1 of Cardicola forsteri. NCBI lineage: Eukaryota > Metazoa > Platyhelminthes > Trematoda > Strigeidida > Aporocotylidae > Cardicola > Cardicola forsteri. The sequence continues at coordinate 432,220 of JAKXYG010000051.1, read as the reverse complement.
GCTAGCATATCTTAAATACACACGTCAAAATCAACAAAACCTCAATTTATTGGTATGTAAGATGTGCATTATGTGGTTTCACTATCAAATGAAGCCTGTGCCACTACAATGAATGAGATATACTCTGTAATCAAATGGTTAATTTTGGTATCGTGGATCCTGACTGATGGACGTTTATTCTTTGGTTATATATATATATATATATATATATTCAACTTTTATGTTTACAATCACAGAATTTAACCTTTCACGAAAAACATTTTTGGCGAAAGCATGTATTTACTGCCGGTAGTGATACTCAAACAGATGCCCACGAAAGTTCGAGTCTTGAGGTCTACCAACTTGTCAACCCAGGCCTTTTAATAAATCATATCGACCAAAAATCTCACGCTTTATAGTGTCTGTTACTATTCTATAATACCTATACCTTTTTGAAAATAATTAAATTGTATAGATTTGAAAAAAAGAATTTTGATCAGTACAATATATATTTCTTTTGAAAAATTATAACTTTTGTGATAGTAATATTAAATAAAATGATGCAAATATACTCAATTTATATAATTACAGTTTTTTAATATATATATATATATATATATATGAGCAAGCAATCAAAAAATCACGAATCAACTTTGAAACAAAAATTAAATTTGTTAAATGTTTCATTATTTTTGGTCAAAATAATGATGTACTTCTTCTAATGAATCGAACGATATTTTAATATAAATTGAATACAATTCACGCTCTCATCACAATAATAATTGAATATTAAAATTAGTTTCAAATTAAAAATCATCAACTCCGAATGGAATATTTTTCAAAACAAAAACGAAAACAAAATTAAAAGTTGAAAATCACGTAAAGCTTCAAATTTAACTTTCTTTTTATAAAAATAAAACTGTTTATAACGCAAAAACAACTAAACATTGGTTTTGAAAATGCAATAGGAAAATGTTGGATAATTGGTAGGAAGCGTTAACTGCATTTTCGAAATTCCCTTATGTACATAATGTAAAGTTTATGTCCAAAAAAATTATAGTGTTTATGATCTGTGTTGATTAGTGATCAGAACGAACACCATTAAAATCTTAATACTGCGATACGGACTGGAGTTCACAATCGAAAAATCAGTTGAAAACCAATATGCAAACCCCTATTTCGTTTGGGATTTGTTTGAGGAAATTTGGCGTAGGACGAAAGCCAAATCGAGAAATCGTTGTTCAATATTTGGATGACTCAATATTGTCTTGGGCAAAGTACTTTCAATTTCTTGACTAAAATATAAGATTCAAAATAAATATAAAGCGTCTTTCACAATCTTATCAAAACGTTGCTAACACAATCTGTCATTTGTATTAATCGTAAACATAATTAGTACTATTTTGACAATTTTGTAACAATTCAAATTTTAAAATACTATTTTACATTTTCTAAATAACGATTACATATTGCATACGAGTTAATAATAAAAGTAGCAGTAAAATATTTTACGTTTTAGAAAAGTCAAAAAATAATCTATAAGTAAGGTTTAATGATATTATTGATATTATTTTTTTTAATTTTGCGTTTATTACTTTGAAAGTTTTACAAGAAACATCTTTGAGCAGTGGACATTTTAGCGAAGCCGAAGGTGAGCCCGCATTTAGTGCCGGTGGTGGAATTCAAGCCCATATCCACCGAGTCCAAGTTGAACGCAGTACCGCTAGACCACCCCGGCACATGCAATAAAGGACTGAGTAGAATACTGTATTAGTCTTATTTTTATCTAATCGTAAAGTTTGTAAATATATATAATCTTCAATTTGTGTAATACACAATCAAATTTTAGTTCTTTCTGGGTTTTTTACATGATATTAAAACAGCCAAAAGAAGGCTCGCCTTTATTTATCACCACAAGCGCTGTACACTCATATCCAAGTGTAAGTCTTTAACTACTGTACTATTCATAAACAAAATAAAAATAAACCAACAATACTGCAAGTATAAATAACATCTATAACATCACCACATCTACTAACTTCGTTGTATTTGAATCCATCAACAAGGATTGATTTTCTTCATTCGAACTTGCGCTTGAATTTAACTGGTTTGGAGGGAAAATACATTGATTGGCAGTTACATTTACAGATTTGTGTATCATATCGGACAACTTCATCATTATGCCTTGTTTGTCTTCTGTAGACAGTGACAGGTGGGGATTTTCTTTAAAATGTTCATTAATTTTAACCAATTCGAAGTTTGAATAATCGGGACCTTTCGATGTAGGTGATGTTTGATTTAGCAAATTAATAATATTGTCCAATAAGCCGCCCAATTGTGTAACCAAAATATCTTCATTTAATGTGTCACTTTTGTGATTGGTTAATTCAAAATCGTCATACGAATTGTTTAGGGTAAATGATTGATCCATGGTCTGCATATTTATCTGATCGGTCAATGGAATTGCTTGATTTTCCTTTTTCAATTGAGCCCGCATCAACAACTTATCACATTTTAACTGGTTTCTAATTAAAAAATTGGGGGTTTTATTATTATCAAATTGATTGTTTGTATTCTCACTACCAGTTATAATATTGTGATCTGTTTGATTTCGCATATTCTCATCTTCCTGTACATTGTAATTTGATTTACCACAACGCTTTATTTCGGAAAAATGTTTGAATTTCAAATGACTAAAACGTGATTTCCAACATTGAAATTGTTTTGCACAAAATTTACATTTATATTTTTTAAAATTTGATTTTCTATTTTTAAAATAAAATTCGTTTTGTTTTGATTTCAATTCATCACAAGTGTTTGTACTTGTAGTCACATTGAAATGATGATAAAGATAATCATGGTGATCTTCAAGCGACAGTGTAACCTGATTTTCAGCTATTTTTTCATTTACCAAATTGTGTGTCAAACCCACATTTGCATTGTCACTATTGCCCAAAGGGTTGGTATTCATATATGACAAATGTGTCAAATGTTCACTTGTCGACAATGCATTATTATCTTTTGTTGCATCACTAACATTCATCGCTACAGTTTGTGTCGAGTTCATTATCGTTGTAGAATTCCATGTCGGTGTCGTTTCATTTTTAACTAAATAATTGCTAGGTGTAATCGTTGGGTTGTTCAATGATAATGGCAATTGAAACTGACGTGAATGATAACGCCGACGGTTTTTGTATTGGTGGATCGTCAATCGAGCTTCTTCCAAACTCAAAGTAATCACTTCCGCTTCGCCATAATGAATTTGTTTGATGTGCTTACGAACATCCCATTTCCAGTTGCTTCTATACATAAAAGTGAATATTGTATAAAAATGCACATTAATATCATACAACTTTACATATATATTTAGGAACCTACAAACATGCACTCCTTGATGTAATGGCGCACTATAATATTGGAAAAAAAATAGTTGGTCAAAGGTCATCCAGTTGTGGTGCCACATATTTAGCCAAACGTAACCCATTAATTATAAGATTTTATGGACACCCTAAATATGTGGCTAATATATGGCTAAATATGTGGCACCACAACTGGATGACCTTTGACCAACCATCTTTTTTCCAATATTATAGTGCGCCATTACATCAAGAAGTACAATTTTGTAGGTTCCTAAATTATACATTTCCAAATTGATGGATTGGAATTGATAGTTTAATAACCTGAACCTTTTTCCTATAGGGATTGAAGATATCGTGTATCAAACAACGATACTAGGCACAAATGACCTGATTCTATTGTTTCAGCAAACCGACTACTGTCTTTAAGTGCTAAGTGTAAATAATGGTACCTGTATAGAGCTGTATTAAATAAAAGAAAAAACGTTAACATCCATTCCTCATTTTATAATAATTTACGCTGATCTATCTATTCATTTGCTTTTATAATAAATTTATTAAATTGTAAAAAGATTATATATATATATTACCTGTGTCCACAAACGGAACATTTGTACGGTCGATAATAACCCTCTCCTACAAATCCATATGGTCTATTAGTAGTATCAAAACCGTCGGACGTCCATCCTATGGTATTGTTAGGTAATGAATAATTATTGGCTTCATTAAAATAACGATTGCGAGATAATTTCATTCGACTCATGTAGTCACTATACGTGCGTTTGGCTTCTTCCAAATCAAGTGTAAGTGTACTAATGTTAGTTCGTTCGGGATGAGCAACCTAATGAATAAAAAAATAAAAATTGAAGTTCAGTAATGAAAGTTGCTTTTAAAACAAAGTTTAGAAATGTATCGAAAAGCTTTTTAAATAAACAAAATCAATTTTGTACAAATTATTGTCGCACATTGAATCGTAATATTTTACTAAACTATATCAATAGTAATTAATAACTTAACCTGAAGTTGTCTTTCATAATTGACAACGTTATAATCGTCAATTTCAAAAACCAGTAATTGAACATTTTTAATATGATAAAACTGTCAATATATATTCACTTAGACCTAACTAACAAAACACAATGGGGAGTTTCAAAGTAATTTCATCATTGCGTACACCACATCTCAGCATTTTCAATATACAACGCACCCAATATTAATTGAATCAATTATCAAACAATTACCTTGATATGCTTGTTAATATCCCATTTCCAATTTGATCGATGTCCGCAACCAGAACACTGATGCCTTTTCCATTGTTCTTCTTTCGTACTTCCAGTCAAAGATGCCAAATCAGACGAATTATTGGACGACACAATACCACATCCATTTTGTTTGCGTTCTTTTTTAAAACGACCATCCAAGTTTCTTTGTTTTCCCAGCGGTTGCAAATGACTGATTTTGGCTTTTTCACTTGAATCATTTTTTTCTTTCACCAAATCAATCTTGTCCAATGTCATTGAGTGGCCGTGAGCATGTGGAATTTGATTAAGACTGGGTTTCAAAGCGCACAACGATTGATCTAAAGCTGCAGACGATTGTCCGAGAGTGGATGCATGATGCAATTTTGGAAAATTCATCTGATTTGAATAGGTAGGGAAAGTTTGAGTTGTCACAGCTAATGAAGACGTCAAACCAGCAAGGATGGACGGAGACGTTGTCAGTGGAAATGTCAGGGAATTGAATTGATTTTGAACATTTGGGTTGGATTGAATTTGATTTTGATGCCATGATTGAAGTAAGCCGTTCATCATCAAATGTTGTTGAATATTCAATAATAAATTTATGGTTGGAGCAGATTGTGCACCTTGAATTGGGTGTTGCTCTGTTGAATATGTCTCGTTCCAAGTTGTCGAATTTATCTTGGTATAAATGTTTTCAGTAGGAGATTTGGAATTTGACAAATTTATTACTTCTTCAGTCTCCAACTGTGGTGCACAGGACGTAGTCACCATATTTGATAAAAATGACTCCATGGGATAGCTGACTGCATTTGTCCCATTCAATGTACTATTCATAAACAAAGCTGGATTTAGTAGTGTTGGATTAACAATCAAATTGGGATTGAGAATATTTTGAGAAATCAAAGACACGGCTCCTTTATTAGCCAAATCTAATCCAGTCACAGCTGAATGTAAAACATGATCATGATGATCCGCATTTTTTTTCCACTCTAATGAACTAGTAGTAGTATGTTGCACGTTGATGTTTGCTGCAAAACCACCGACGCTGTTAACCGTAGTAATATTATCAGTATTGACATTGTTTGAGTTAACAGTAAGCTCATCAATTTCTCTTTTTGTCTTGTCTGATAGCTCAGTAAAATGTGTAAAGAAATTCTAAAATTTAAATAAAAACATTGAATATAAGCGCAAAATAATTGACATTTTCAAAAGCCAAATGTTTTTGTGGCAAATGTACAATAATAGATTAATGTTATGAAGTTAGACTATTTTAGTTAGAGTTACACAACCAAAATTACAACACTTTTTGCATGTATTAGCAATCAAACAAAGGTGTAAACCAGTTTCCGCTTAATAACCGAATTACCCTATTTATTAAATGCACCATGCACCCTTAAAGTTGTCATATTTCTTGTTTTCTGCGTTAAAAAGAAACCTTTTAATTTGAAAATTATTTAGAACAAACTATATTGTAACTATTTTCAATTTGCTTTTATTTAAATCCTACAAATTGCACTCCATTATCCTACACATGCTAGAAAATAAAAACTAACAAATTCAAGTTGAATCGTCTATTCATAAACACCTAAACGTTTTATATAATCTTTTTTTAAATAAATGTAGATTTTAATAATCACACTTTAGTAATTATTATAAATATCCATACAACGTTGTCGTCCTTTTTTCAAAAAATGCAAAATACTTTTGTTCATGCAAAAACACACATTCCAGTCATTCACAGTGCCAAACAGGTTCAAATATATTAAATGAAATGTGCCCAAATTAGAGAATAAGTTAGACAACAATGCAACAACAACGAGTTAAATTATTGTAATTCATGCAAAACACAGTAAGGATAAATATATAAATAAAAAGGAATACAAGTTTTTTTTGTTTAGATGCATTACGCCAACTTGCCAATAGTGAAGCAAATGAACTAGAAAAAAATTAAGAAAAATTATTTATGTATATTAAACAACTGTCTTTAATGGAGATGCTCATGATTCTGACAGCTTGCATAACGATTATGTGCATATAGTTAAGTTTCGATACTTGTAACTTTCCCATTCTTGATTTAGATTAAAAGGAGCAAAGTATTAATACACAATAATATATCTTACAAATCGCACTTTACAAATGAATGCAAACAGAGCACTTTCAAATTTACAATTAAACATTTTAAAAACTACAATTACGAAATTTGACCTAAAACAGATCACGTAAACATAAAAATCAATTCTCATAAACATGGGAGCTGCTATAAGGTTGCCGTCTTTTCAAACAAAAACTTTATCATTCTACTATGTACAACATTAATATATATTAACTTGGTCAAAATAATAATAAAAGACAATTAATCAATCCATCGTTATTTACAAATCTGCAAACAATAAAATGCTGATAATTATAACTTTATTATTATATAGCTTAATAAATGAGCATTTGCTTTGAATAGCTAATAATTTTATATATACAGTTTATGCGTTAAACGTACAGTTTTCAAAATTCCCTTGTCACCTTCCTGTCCATCGAAACCCTTTTTCGAAAGATCAATTGGCATCGCTTCGTCTCCATAACTATCCAAATCCATTTTTGAATCGGCCGAATTTGTCAACTTGGCAGTGCCAACAACGACTCCATCTTGATCAAAATTCGAACTTCTATTTGGATTCAAATCCAAATCCAACGACAAACTGCTGCTTTCCGAATTGGGCGACATGGACAAATGAGACATGTTGCCTTTGATCGGATTGGACAGCCATTTTGATTCGTGATTTGGTTCATGTTGGTCACATTGCGATTTGTTTAGAATAGTTATTGGCAAATGACCTTGATCAGGATGCTCATTTCGCATGTGTTTTCGAATATCCGACTTGTAATTACTTCGTTGTATACACAACGGACATTTGAAATGTTTTAAATTTACATGACTGAGCAAGTGATTGGTTGAACAATTTGTTTGAACAACATTGAGATTAGACATGTTGAGTGTAGGAGTTATAGAAGAAACATCGTTTATTGCAAAATTGTCATTCAATTCATGATCCTCATCTTCATCAACAATATGATCACAATTATCTTCAATATCTATATCTGCCTTTGATTTTGCATTTACTTGATTTAAATAACCACGATTTGTCGACAAGTGATTGTCATTTAGTGCTGAATTGTCCTTCATTTCTATATTGGCTTTTTCCATTGATGGAATATCTACACATGACATTTCATCGTCTGACAAAGGTGTGTTTGAATTACGTGAATTGATGCGTTGTTTGTTTTTGTCAAAAGCATGATAGTGCTGATGATCGAAATCAGAATGATATTGACTGACGTTTGTACCGGCGTTGTTTTTAAATTGGGACATGATTTTGATTAAATCCGTTTCCGAACTAAATCGTTCGCGATGATGTGATTCCATGTGACGTTTCAAGTCGCCTTTCCAAGCACTGCGATAGGGACAGAATACACAAACAAACGGCTTCACTCCCAAGTGCAAACGCATGTGACGCTTTAATTCGCTTTGATATTTGGCCACGTATTTGCAGTGAGTACAGCAAAAGTTGCCGGCTTTGCCGTGACGCGAATTTTCTCGCGACTTTTCCACTCCGTGTACAACGCGCAAATGAGCCGCCAGATCGCCGTGCCAAGGAAATGTTGCTGGACAAATGTTGCACCTGATTGATTATATTTGCAAAAATAAATTAATTTCATAAAATTGGAATTGAATTAGTAAAAACGTTTGTTTAAATATATATTAACGAAAGATCCTTAATAAGTAAGTGGGAATTGTATAATGATTGTGTTTAATGCTCTTTAATAAGCAATTAATAATTAATAATATTATTGATCCTTTCTGTATCATCGTAAAGTTTAAAATTTTTAAACCAACAAGTGAACACAACTCACAAATTTCAAAAATTATTTGTTGATTTAATGGAAAGAAATCGATCGTTATAATTGTTTAAATTAGTCTATTTGTTAATTAAATAGTATTGAACAAATTTCTCAAATTTCAACTTCCTACTTTTACAGCTATCATAAACAAAGTTATTCTTTTTTATTTTAAAAAATCAATGTTTATTTCTACAAATAGTTAAGATAAATAAATAATGTATTAACCATTTAAATTCACTCATTTATTTGTGTTTACCACAATAGAAAAAACTTTCCTTATTTATAATTATTATAGGAAACGACTTGCTTAAAACAAGAATAGTTCAATAAAAACACATTTTGTACGTTTTTCTTCACATCCTACACAAATTAATCAATTGAAATTTATTCTACACGTTTAGCAACATTCAACACAAATATACAGACAGGAAAGTTAAAAAAATTAGAAAATACGCCCGCGTTCTCTCAAATCACAACAAATGCATTTTGTACATAAAAATCAACTATTTTTTTATAAAAGAAGAGATCATGAGTCACAAAGAAGTTAATACGAAAATTTAAAATAACTTCGTATCAAATATTCGATTTTGTCACTAAAAACTATATTGAATTTATAATATAAATCTTTAATATTGTTTATATAAATATTCATTAGTCAGCATAATTATTCACTGCATTAATGTGTTCAAACACATATTAGTTATATTATAAAGAATAATTTATCACTTTAATTGAAATTAACTGCAATGCATTCAATTGACAGGGTTGTAAATAAAGATTTGAAACTGTTTTGTTACACGTGGATGTTTATTGTGGATAACCTATGTCACATGTCTAAACACCGATAAACGTAACATAAAACAGCATTAACACAAAAAAGAATGTATAAAATATCTATGATGCAACGTAGTCACAATTACAAAAATACCAACATAGGCTATATGTTTATATTGATTTGTAACGCCCATTCTTGCAAGAAGAACTTCTTGTGGTTCAACAAAGTCCACTTTGAAACTTTGACATTTGTGTAATGTCCATCCAGGTTTATACAGATAGAAAATTAACAAATCCACCACTAACATTGCCCAAACCTACCGATATCGTCTTCTCGAATCGACTCTTTTTGCGGGCAGCAGCGAACCCGATTGGTTGAGCCCATCAGGAGTTTCTGATTGATCGTGATATTGACATACTTCTTCTCGATCTTTTTTTCGAAATGCGCCATTTATTTCATTGGTACATTTGCGATGCAAGTGTGTCTTCGCCTTCCTTCCATCGGCGTACATGGAATCGGCCATCATTGAATCACCACCCAAATCCAAACTTTGTTTGGTGTGGTTCATTTTAGATTTTGCATTGGTCAAACTTAAATCTTTGACCAAGCCACAATCAACTAAAGATGCATCGTCCGATTTTAGCTTCGAACTATCATATGAGCTATTGTAAAAATTCATATTTATCATGTGATTGATCAACTGATGGTGCTTGTTAAACGCAAGCGGAAACTGAGTGTTGGCCATTTTGGAATTGAGCAAATTAGATTGAATGAGATTGTTGAATTGCCAGAGTGAGTCGGTATTGAACGAATTTTTCATATCCAATGTTTCGGTTTGAATGGAATTTGAGAACCACGATTTGTCAACATTGTGACTATTCATCTCTTGATTTGCCAACTGATCGTTTCGTTCGATAGAAAGGGGATCGTTAGAAGTTTCGCTTTTCAAATGCGAATTTGGAGAAGCATTGGCATCGCCATGTACCACTTCCATGTGCTCGTCCTGTCCTCGGGGCGAAGAGGCGGAATAGCCACAAACCGGACAAATGCACATGGTCACATTGGGATCGTCATCGTCGGGTGTTGGGTGCGAATCGAAATTTTTGTCGATTTCGCTTTCGGTTAACTTGGTATCGTGCAAATTGGCGCTTTGGCCGCTTTTGTCATCGACGGAAAATGGATATAAATTGCACGATGTATTGGACTGAGTATTGAGAAAATTTCGATTGACGATCATCATGTGACCTGTTTTGTTTATAATACAGCGAAATACATAAAGTGCGTAGATTTAACTTAAATGTACTTTAGTTTAAAACAATAACAATAAGACTATATATATAGGGAATGAATTATCATTGAATTGAACGACTACACCTGTATTAATTACTCATGATTACTGAAGCCGTTTTAGATATGTATTTAAAAATGAATTACACGTAAACTCATTTTTAATTAATATAATTCAAATAATAATAGTAATCAGTTTTAAAAATCTTCCGCATGCTACAAAATTCACAAAGTCACAAAGTCAATCATTTCATTGAGATATCTTGTCATTGAAGCAGTCTTGGTATACACGTACAAATGAAATTTTGGACTCCTAACTGCCATAATCAATAGGCAATTATAAACAATTTATTTTGAAATAAACAAAGTCTAATTAAGTAGTATGTACGTGTTTGTGCAAACAATACACACCTTGTAAACGAACAATTGAATAAAACAAATACAAGTGCAAAAACAAACAACACATACATGCATGGCATACATTCAAAAAGACCGTGTGTAGCAAACAAATTCCAAGTTATATGCATAATTCAATATATCAGGCAGACAATTGTTTATATATTCTCGAACTGTAATTATTACGTCGTACACATAGATTGCAATTTTGTCTTGTTCGACGTTTGTCATATGTGCACAAATGCATGGTGTGTCCGTAGCAATTGTTCGATTGTGCAATAAGCACACACGAATGCACACCACCAGCTCAATGTTACGTACGTATGTGCAACAACGATCAAAATTCGAATTTGTAAAGCAAAGTTTTGGAATTTTTTGCCAATTTGCAAATTATGCAAAATTTATCAAATTGGTCTGTCTACCTTTTGATAACTTTGTTTGGGTGAGTAAAATTAGCAAAAAATCAATTTATCCTGAATTGAGTTTAAATTTATTGTATTGATAGCTCTGTCATTCAATCACCGCTATTCCGATTGTACGATGTGCTATTCAAATAAATGATCAATGCAGTCTTGGACAACTGAGCCATACAATAGTCCTTCAACATAGAAACCTTTAAAGGGGTGTTGATTAATTAGTTTACAACGTTACATCTACTCAAATCTAACTGCCAAAAATATAATAAAACAGTACAAGTAAAATCTATTGAAATCACTAAAATGTTTACTATAAACACAATTTAAAAAAATTCAGATAGGACTTATTGATTTTTAATTTGTATAATAACTATTTTCTGTTATATGCAAGGTGAACCAAGGCAATTATTTTCTAATTAAAAAAAGGATATTTTAATGGGTTAAGCGTTAAATTATGAAAACTTTGATTGCGTTTTTATAAAATTAAATTTATGCGACTTTTAAATTATTAAAGAAATACAATTGGAATTAATTCAATTAAGAAATTATTTAAATGTTTTTCAATTTCATAGGCAAAATATCATTCTACATGAATGTTTATTAACTATTTGTTCGAACAAATAAATTAACTAAAAATAGCAATATTTCAATCCATAAATTACGCAATAAGATTGTTAAGATGCAATCCATTTGTGCACATTTATTATACAGCCACACACAAATAATTCACTTTTATTTGAGTTATAATCGTAATAAAATCTTCCTACAGTGTAATACAAGTTTTTGTCATTAAAAATAATAAGATTGTCTGCTCATAATGTAACAAAACAGATATATCATATTTACAGAAAAATGAAAATAATAAATTTATAAATAAAATATTAAAAACATTAATTACAAAATAATTAGTAAGAACAATGTTGTTATATCCTTTGATGGTTTATACTTCCATCCCCTATTCACTACAATAACAACTACTTATTTTTATTAGAATCTTACAAGCACCCTTCATTTCGCCGATGAATTTTGGTATAAAAAGTGACTATTTTCCACTTTTAAAACATATCCCAACCACTTAATCTTATGAGCTTTTCAATGATTCAATAAATTAATTCAAATTTTTATTACTGACGTGTGTGCTCCATAGCAGTCTGGTTAAAAATTTTACACATCTGTGGTCATAAACTTACGTTCCCTATACCAATATGACAGGTAGGTAATAATATAATTGGGGTTTGCAAAACATTTAGCATAACCAAAACAATGTGTAATTTTTCATTTACAAAGCAAGACAACTTTTTTCATGGTGTGTTTTCAACTTATTGTTTCTTGTGACCACGTATTTAGCAATTATGCTGCAACAGTCTATTTATAATTTAATGAGTCTAGACAAGGATAGCATTGGAATAAATTTTAGCACAAATGTAACAATAGTTCATATAGTCGATTATTAGCGACCTAGTAACCGTTGCCCCAATGTGATGTTATAAATAAGTTCACAACCTGTTGTACAATGGAATAAATAATGATCCACCTTTATTATAATTTTATACAAAAGTCCAACACCTGGTGTGCATACCAAACGTTATTTTAAATAATTGTTGATGTCAATGAAAACTATTTAATTAACAATTGACAAAAAGTAATTTTACTTTATTATTAAATGGTCAAGCATGCATGACCTTTGCGCTAAAGTAAACCTCGGCTGTGTGTATACGTATGTATATGCATGTGTACTTATCCAGACCCAATCATGGTGCGTTTGAGCATTCCCTTTTATCTAATTGTGATCATCATTTTTCTAACCCCGGTTTTGTCATATTCTTCCACCAGTACATGATCCAAATCACATGCTCATGCAAGCTACAACAATAAGCACGTTTTTGTTTTAATTAACAAATTAAAATTTAATAAGTCACATTCGAAAAGAAGCAACTGAAAATAAAAAATGGTGTGGTTTGTGAGCGTGTTTCGTGAGCGTATATTTGACAAAAATAAAATTCGCAGTGTTCTTTCCTATCAATGTCATTCTGTTTTGTGTAACACTTAGCTTGTCATTTAAAAAAGATAGCTGCTTCCATTTTTCTACTTTACATTCGCTGGATATGCATTGTGGTGTCTATCGCACATTAATATATTTGAAACTGTATACAACCAAAAGCATATTGAATTTATCTTTACCCAACCCACCCTGTCTTAAATACATTTAAAAGCACTTTGTAATCAAAAAGCTTTTGTAGATATCATTTTTGTGGATCTATCTACACTGCACACACACACACACTCCCACACCTACATTAGCCTATACACAAACACAACATTAAAATCTAGTCAAATCTACTTGGTAAAATTTAAAAAACCGAAATATTGAAAAACAAAATAAAGCAATTTTATGCAAATATATACAATTGAAAAATAATAAATTGTCTGCAAATACAGCACCTATTGGATTGTGTCTAATGCACAGCACTTTTGTAGGTTATTAAGTGTGTAAAAGTTGTCAAAAGTACAAAGATAAAAGGTGCCATATATATCAGAATGCTTTACCTTAGTCCACATATGTGTAAAGATCAATCATGTTCTTATTGCTTTTATAAAAAGTCAAATTCATTTGACAAAGAACAATTTCTAAATCCTTTGAATCGAAAAGAAAGAAAGCAAGAAAGCTAGTTGTACCTTTGAAGCACCCAACGAGTGACTCAGACTTAAAAATCAATCCAACCAGAACAAGTTACAGGTATGAAAGTAGCAACATTCAAATTAAAGTGTGAACAATTTTGATAACGTACGTCGCTTTACATTTAAGCGCTGCTGTATTCACAATAACAATTAAGTTGAATCACGAGGATAAAATTGAAAAAAAACAATTTTTAATTTAAAAAACCAAATCCCAAACAATGATATATCAATCATTTTGGTATTACATAGCAAATAATAAATAATAATAATAATAATCGGTTGTAAAAAACTCGATAACTTATCAAACCAAGGACAAAATATTTTAAGCATGCTTCTTAATGTACAGTGATTCTCAATAAAAACCAATACCTTTTTAATATGTCAAACGTTAGTTCGTACAATGTATTGCGTTGGGACTTTCAATACATTCTGCTGCCCAGAACTAAATCATTCATGGCCTTGATGGTTTATTCAGTCGATACGGTGTACTTAGTACCTCGTAGATAGAATGACAATTATTAAATCTTCATAAATGCAATTATACTAATTATGTATAAATATTTCTGACATAATAGTTAATATAATAATCGTAGAGATTAAAGATCGAAAAGTATTGCATTATTCACTTTATATTGAATATCAAATAAATAATAGTCACAAACTTCATCCATAATCTTTTTATTCAATTGATTTATGAATAATAGTACAATCCATCAAAAGTACGGTATCCATTTAAAAAACTTTTTTTCTATTTTTCACAAGTAATGTTTTTACTTATTCGATGAATTTGTAAAGTAGAGAAAACTATTGACAACTTTGACAAAAGGTACTTATAATCAAAATGAATGCAAAACGGTCTAGATCATTTATTGCTGCACTTATACTTTGACTGTGCATGTGTTTACAAAAGGCACCACATTTTAACAAATGTTTCTAATTCAACGACCAATAGTTATTTTCTTCTTAAACATATTTCTTCATTTATCATTTTCCTCAATGCTTGTTATTCGACATGCATGTTAAATCAATTTAGGAAAACTATATATATCAATGAAAGAACCTTTGTTTATCAATTAAGCGTGTAGGCCAATTCAAAATAATAATAATAATAATAAGTGCTGATGATAATGATGATAATAATATTAAGGATCATTAATCATAATTTGGAAAAATAACCTGAAAATGCTTTTCCATACAATAATGTTCCTTTTTTGAAATGAATAATGAAGAATGGTGAAACAATCAATTGTATAGGTCTACAAGAAACGTGAAACAATTTTTAGGAATGTCAATTTTTGGTAAAACTAATTGTTGTGTTGTTCATTTTTCATCTCGTGTCAAGTTATTTAATAACATGGAAACATGTACACGAGAAAGCACATGTGGTTCGATGTCTGTAAAAGCACACAATGTAAAGAGCAAAAATACATTGAAAAAGTGTTGGTACTTACAATCTGTCAAGTTATTTTCGTCTTTAGTTACATTTTTTTGAACCGGTGAACTGGTATCTAAAGCCTATTTAACAAAATACACAAGCAAAAAAAACAAAATAATTACTAATGATAAATTAATACGATATACAGAAAAGTTAAAGGTAAAATAATTAAGCTTCTTGTACCATGTAATGTAATAACTGTCCGGATTATTATTATTAATAAAATATCTGTAGTGTAAAAAATTTCTCTAAAACTGTGCAAAGTATACAATGTTTTCACTTTAAAACAAGACTAAATGGAGTATGCTGACCATAAACGGCGATTCCTTATAAGAAGGAAAAACTGTATAGAAAGAAGAATCCAGTTTAAAACAGTATGTTCATTATACGTGGAAATTTTTACTACATTTGCATATTAACAATATATCTGTTGCAATAGAACATCAATTGCCAAACATACATTTTACAATTATATAAATACTACAAGTAATTATAAAAAGCCAAAAAATCATTCATATAACAATTCTAGTATTGCCTGTAGAACGATTCAAATAATGAAACGCCACTTAATTTTATATATTTATAGAATGTGAAATAAACTATAACAATGAATTAAAACGTTCTACTCAATTTACAATAAATCTTAATATCAATATCAGTAACAATAAGAACTTACTTTGAGTGTCGCAGGATCCAATCTATAACAAAATAATTTAATGATTTTAATACATATATGTACCCAACAAGAAATTTAAAAAAAAGTGTTCTAATCCAACTTCATTCACTTGAAATTTCCAATTAACATTATTGGTTATTGCAATATACACATTCGTGTAAGTTGCTCCGTATCGACATCAAATTGCTTTCAATTATTATCAAATAAAACAATGGCAACACAAGGAATGACAATTGGTGCTTATCAAAATTAAAACATTGCATTTTTAAGAATTAAAATGACTTAAATAATTGAAGTCAAAAATGCAATACATTCGTAACAGCCAATTAGGTATTTAATTAATCAAGGTTGAAAAAATAACTGAAAATAATCGATCGGAGGTAGATTTGACACAGTCAACAAACACATGACTGGAATCGACATTCTATTTGGATTTGCCGTACTTTTAACAAACATATATCATATTACCCCAAAACGACTACGACGTTTTGTACCTTACTTCATAGAGCGAATTGCGATCATGTGATGAAATGTTTTGAAAATTTTGTTTACTGTTTGATCATTTGACAATCTTTGTTACTATTTCAGTTACTATTTTAGTCGCCCAATTCAAAATATGAGGGTAGTACACATGGATATAAAAACATTGGTCTTACTAAATAGATGAGATAAAACATTTAGTATATTAATGATCTATTCCATTTTATTGTATTTTATTTCGGTTATATTAAATACGATATATATGCAATCTATTTATCAGTAGTCCATGTGACCCTAACACAAATTCAATCATTTACATAGGTTGACTTTGTGAATAGTTTAAGGAAATCGAATTTAACAAGTTCAATGTAACATGTATAATTAAATATCCTGCAACAGATCATTATGTATAAACCATTAAACTATATTATTTCATTTTTGACAATCATGGAGATATTAATTATAAAGTAAAATGAAAATTGTACATTTTAGAAAGATTTAAATTGAACATTCAACAAACACTCTATTCCCAATAAAATATAACTTTTTCAATACCATCCTCTCCAAGTGCACACAAAAACATTAAGTATATTTGTCGTAAATCAAACGTTAAAAAGTTCACCATTTTGAGAGTACACAAAAAATCAATTTAGTCGACCAAAATGAAAATTGAAGGTAGAAAGTGCCTTGTAACAAACAATGCGAATAAGTTCAAACGGACTGTTTGTACAAAAAATTAAAATGTCCAAATCTATACTAACAACCTATACAACGGTCAAAAAAAAAACAAATAAATGAAATAAAATACAGTAAATGGATAGATGGAAAATTAACTGTTGAAAAAAGATGTCATTGATAAAACACACACAAACATTTGATTTTAGCAGATTCGAATAAATATCCTCCTAAATGATAACCATATCAATTGAACATTCTATATAATGGTAGCTGTTCAAAAACAGAACTTTCATAAAAATATAATGGTAAGTTAATTTTAATAAGTTTATATATCTACTGATTTAGTAATTGCCTACAATAATATAAACACGTTCAATGTTTTATGTAGAGAGACAAAATTGTAATCAGAAAAACACATTTATGTAAATTGGAAAATACATTTCTATTTGATCTTTTATTTAAATAAATTTGCATTATTCATAAATAAACCAGAATTTAAAACTCTTAAGTGTAGAGAAAACAGATAAATATAAGACAAAAATCCACACGTATTGAATTTCAAAAAAATACTTCCTTTATTTATTTGAAAAATTCTAACTTTCATGAATACGATACTTTACTAAAAAAGCAAACATATGCTTGATTAACCCAACTACTTGATTCAATGTTAAGGTACGTATGTCATTTGAAAATACGTTATTAAAAATTAGATCAAGTGTTGTAATATACAAAATTTGCTAGTGAACTTTGGACGAACGAAAAAGAATTGGCATAATTTCAACCAAATCAAAATCCGAATTTAGATGTATCAATTGACTTATTGCAATGATAATGATGATACCAATAGCAAAATATCTAAGTAAATAAAGATGCGATCAAAAGTGAGCATGAAGATTATTGAAATAAATACAAATTATATACAAGCCTAATCTTTCACAGAAAAAATCACGATTACAAATTCAGTTAATTGACTGAACAAAGTTAAATATTTTTATCAAGTTGGTTATTAAGTCTACAATGGACTTTGTTTCATTGAATCAAAACTACTCGAAACAGAAAAATTGATGTATAAATTTAGTTAAGAAGTATAATTGTTTTAGTACGTACATATATATACTATATATTTCTTAGTGTTTGCACTAAGATATATAGAGTTTTGACAAACTTTTGAAGTTTGCATGTGGTGTCATACGGTATCGACTTTATAAACTAAAATTTATCAAAAAACTATTCCATACTAACGCAAGTTATTAAACTTCAAAACACAATTCAACTTACAACGTAATAGTGTACAAAACAAGTATATACATCTGAAAGAAACCAATGCAGTACGTGTGACTTTTTTATTCAATCTAGATAAATAGATATAGTTGGACTTTGAACCGACACACTACTACTTTCATTTGAATTCGGTTTTATTCTGTTTAGATAAAACCCTTTTGATTGGCTAGAAGTTACTCGCCATGCTAATGTAACAATATTTTGTTTAAAACTAACCACACAGTGCCAAACAAATTTGGCTAAATAGAGATGTGAAAGGTTGGCAAATTGCTTTTCTCAATACACACCCTACGTATCTTTGTAGTTAGCTCAATTCATTCAATGACCCAAAAGGTATTCGATAAAAACAAGACTTTCAACAACGCTTTCTCTGAACTTGAATGCGTTTTGCATCGATTGTTTTATCGCATCACTGCGTTCCATTTTTGCTCTTGTCCCTAGATGTTTATATATGCAGAGAGGTAATAAAAAAGATAAGATATAGCATTGAAATGAAATACTATTGTCTACTCAAGGTCGATAACCGCAGTCGTTAAACCGTTTATTAAGGAAAAATGTTTTATAGGCTAAATTCAATCGTAAGCCAGTTACTTAATTTGTTCGCAATTTTCCAAGTTGCTATGCAAATGATTAACTAATATCTAAATAATCTAAAAAATATCTATTTATACTGAGTGTATATTTTTTTAAATAAATAATTATGTGGACATGGTAACATAAGCGCTCGGCTCCTATTCCCTGTTAAATTCTGTTGCCAACATTGAATGTGGGCTTCCCTTTTCCAGTTTTCACTAAATATCCACGTGTTATAAATAAGTGTCGAAATACATTTGAATCTTGTTTTATCAAATCCAACGTTCCTAGTTCATTGATCATTATTACACTTACGAATACAAATATTCGAAATGAACTTAAAAAGGAACATAATGCTTAAATTATTGTTCCATTTTATCTTTCAATGATACTGTCGAAAATATCATTCCGCAATGCAACCAATGCCACTATGCATGACACCATAGACAAGCGTCATCTGTACGTAGCGCAACAACGCTTGGTCGAAATTTTTCCAAACAAACGACCGAACAAATTTACTTTTTTTTTTCATTGCACAGCCAATTTGAGTTATCCAATCGAGTACACAGACATTTTTTCGATCGATCAAGCAAATGTCTGCGTTATCGATTTTGGCTATGTATCACTCGGCACTTTTATGGTCGTGTATGTAGCATGCATCCACACATTCACCAATGTGGACAATATTGGCAACATGTGTCAATCGTTCTTATGTGTATGACTGAGTGCGAGTGTGAGTGTGTGTATAGTACTCGAAAAGAAAACAGCAACAATTTTGCACATTTATGCTTTGTAGTACAAGATATTGATGTAATTATGGCATGTGATTCTTTTGCTTATCCAATTCAATCACCCACCCACCCATTCACACACACACAAGTGTTTGTTTGGTTTGTGTCTAATTAGACCTCATTTTAGGAGAACTCGCGTAAGTTTGCACGTTGTACATGTCCAAATACTTAATTCATTGATATTGGACACATGCAAATATTTTAGAGGCTTGAATGAAGAAAGGTAGTTATAATTTCCTGATAGCTTAAATATTTTATTTAGGTTTGGGATAGAACGGTTAGCAAATTAATTTTTTGGCGAAAATATAGGTGTTATTTGAAACACATGAATGATCCACTGCATACGTTTTTATGCAAAACACGATTATTCCATAATTTCATACAAAAATTACACTTTAAATAAGTGTAAATAAAATTAACCACACGATCAATGTATAAATACTAAAAAACCAACGTAATATTCGTAAGCTCTAAACGGTAATATGTTTACTATCATGGTACATAACCTAAACTACTGAAAATATCACGAAGTTGTCTGGGAATTATATTATAATTGTCCGATTCGCCGAATAAAAAACCTACTTGATATGAGCCAACAAGGAACACTGTATAGCTATTTCATTTTTGATCACAAGAATAAAAAAAGATGTATAACAGACCAACTTTAAACAGCTCAAGTCCAACTTAGGAATTTTTATAACAAACCAGAGATTAGGGCATGCAGTGAAAAGTAGATTGCTGACAGCTCGTCTCACAATCAGATTGATTATAAATGAGATTAAACTTTTAGAATCTATTTTATTTGTTGATTAAAAGTCAACATTTAATATGTATATACAAGTTTGATAGAAAGAAAAATACATACGATGAAAAATATTTGAAATAAAATCATATTTTGCTTTGCATGTAGGAAAAGCATCCACTGACCAATGTACAAATTAGTTCAATAGTTAAAAACTTACTTCATAAATTCTTCTGAACCACTGCAACAACTGCCATCCCGAGAATTCGTCAACAATGTACGAGAGTCTGTTCCAATCATTTGAATTGGACAAGAATGATGATTGTGATGATGATGCCGCGATTGGTGGATATGAAACGATTCCAAGCTGTGAATAGTTTCCATTTGATATAACCAATTTACCACCAACTTATATAAACATTAATTCTTCAGAAAAATGCCTTTCGATTTTAGTACAACTTCAAAAGTGTACAAACACCAGAAATTTAGTGTTATTTACCAAATATGTTTATATATATGGTGCGGTTGTGATGTGTATGTGTGTGTGTGTATTTATTTATTAATATGTGCTGTTATGTGCGGCACAGCCGAATTCTGTTGTGTGCAATTTGTTTGTTTTCTTGTACAAGGAAATTCGTTCATCCCTTTTCATATTTTCAACATGTACACATCACACCGTTTATATGCTTGTATGTGCATCAATGTATCTATGTCCAATGATTTTGTTCAATCAACAAACACTTTCATCATTGTTCAAACAACGCACACAAGCACACGTAGGACGAGAAATAATTTCCTTTTCATATTTTGTGATCCTTTCAACACACAAATCAAGAAGTGTCTCTAGTCGTGTGTGCTTAAAAGTTGAACCAAATTCTGATTTGATGATGAAGAAACATTTTGGATCAACGTAATCGTTTGAGTGTGTGTGTATGAATTGTAATAAAATATACACGTGTGTTTTAATCTTTCGTCAATGTATACACCTTAATGTATTTTGAATGTGTGTGTGTGTGTATGTGTATTTGAATCCCTTCTTGATTCTTCTTCCTTAAAATTAATTTTTATTTATGTGTACAGTAGATAATAGAAACATTTTCAGTTGCATATTGTACGATAGGGGTAGTTTTAGATTCATCATAGCTTCTAGCTTTGCTTATTATTTCATGTGGGTCTGTTTGGATGCATACATCTGTCTATATCTAGTAAATACCGATGAGATATTTTGATTTAAAATATTATAATAATTAAATAAATCAATTGTTTTAAGCACTATTATATTTTTTTAAATGATTGTTCTTCTTCTTATTATTAGCTTAGATACTTTAATAGTATTATATTCAGCGTCATCCAATACACAATAACATTTTGCAGCCGGTTTCACAAAACCTACTGGATATATATGTATACCCCCTTCGGTTTAGAAAACTGTCTATTTGAAAAGTTTGTCATTTAGTAGTGATTTTGAAACTGTAGTTGTTTGTATTTACTAGGTAAAACGTTCTACGATTTAATAAAAAGTAATTGTGCCGGGGTGGTCTAGCGGTACAGCGCTCGAATTCGGACCTCGGTGGACATGGGTTCGAATCCCATCGCCGGCACTAAAATGCGGGCCCACGTTTGGCTTCGCTAATTGTCCACTGCTGAAAGATGTTTCTCGTAAAACATTTAAAGTAGAAAACATAAAATTAAATTAAACATAAATCAAATTAAAAATGTGCTTAAACATCACAATAACGAATTTATTATAAATGTATGTTGACGCTCCTTATTTTCTTCCATGTTTTCAGTTTTAAAAATAATTTAAAAAAAAAGTGGTTGAAGCTTTTCTTGATATCTGGACACTACCTCCTACACAATATTTTAGTGCCTTTAAGATATGCGGACATGACCGTATTGATTTGAGTCTATGGAGGACATTGGAAGACATTACCTTTCCAAGTCTGGCTTTACCATCAATTTTGGTTTTTCCGTCATTACCAATGATGCTTCCCAGATATGTAAAGGAATCAATAGTATCAATATTTTGTCCACTAATTTTGATGGGTAAATAATTGTTTGACTTAGTGCACAACACTTTTGTTTTTGAATCTGTAAGCCAATACAAGAACTGATATTACTGAGATGTGTTGTCTTATTTTGTATCATTTCTGGAGTCTCATTGAGTAGACCAATGCTAGCTGCAAAATCCAAATCTGTTAATCTGCCATAGTTCCATTTGATACCATAAAACAAATTATGTATGGATCGAGTCATAATGAAATCAATTACCAGAAGATACAAAAACTGTGACAAAATGCATCTTTGACGTACTCCTGTAATAATTTCCAACATAGCAGTATGACCACTTTTTGTTCGAACTCAACAATTTGAATTTTGGTACAGCAAAAGTATAATATTTATATACTTCAACGGTATTCCGTAAAACTTAACGATTTTCCACAAAGATTCTCTATGAACACTGCCAAAAGCCTTCAGAAATTCAATAAAATTGGTTAAGTGATTGCTGAGATTCTTGACTTTGCTCAATAATGTTACGGAGAGTGAGTATTTGTTGAAAACAGCTTCTTCCTTTCCGAAAACCTGCTTGTTGTTTTTGAAAATGTTTATCTACCGCATTACTTAAACGATTTAAAATTACTTTGCAAAGCACCTTACCAGTAACATACAATAAAGTTATTCCGCGCCAATTATTGCAATCGTTCAGATTTCCTTTTTTTGGGAAGAGTGAAAATTACTCCTTGCCGCCAATCAATTGGAACTTGGTCATAATGCCATATAACATTAAATAAATGAGCAAGCTCACATGCTACAACATCACCTCCATGTTTGAGCATCTCTGTAGTTATCTCGTCAATTCCTCCTGCTTTATTGTTTTTCAACCTTTGAATTGTATAAATCACTTCAGTTACAGAAATGTCATTAGTACATATTCCCTGCTTTTGAATCACATTCATATCTTTATTGTTATCAAAATTTATGAGGGTATTTGGCATAGGCTGTTTAAGTGCTTTTTTAAAATGCTCTACTGATCTAGATGATTGCTCATCATCTGTTAGAAGTAAACAACCATCTTTTCCTTTGATTGGAACATCAGTGTTCTTTCTAACTCCCGACAGTTGTTTCACAATTTTATACAAAGTCTTGGAATCATTTTTGGTGGTACTTCTTTGCATCTGCTTTCTAACCAATCATTCTTATATTTGTGGCAGCTATTTTTAACCTGTTTATCTAAAGTTCTATAATTATTATCACATATTTTCCAGATAACAGGATTGTAAGATTAATCTCTTTCTAATTTTGCTTTCCTTGAGATCAATTAGATTCAACGAGGCTAATGAAATTCACTGTTTCTTTGTAGAGCCACATCTTCTACCTAGCACATTTGTGACACACTATAATTGTTTTATGAAACAATTTCCATTGATCATCAGAATTTTCTACCCTTTTCAGATTTTGACATATACTTTTTAAGGAATCGTAGAATTAGTTAAAGATATTTGGCTGCTTAAATTTCTCAGACGAAAATGGAAGTCATTTTTTGTGGTTTCTATTCTTTTTAATTTTAAACGAAATTTTCAGACAACAAGATTGTGATCAGAACCAACATCTACACCGCGATATGCGCATACATCTTGCAAAGAAGATGGCCACTTTGTGCTAATGCGAATGTAGTCAGTCTCGTTTACTTTTTTTCCGTCGGGAAAAACTCACGTTGTTTGTGTATATTTTTGTAAGCGAAAAATGTGTTACCAATACTTATTCCACAATAACTGTTTAGCGTCAGCAACCTATAATGATCATGCTCTCAGCATAGCCATGTGGTCCAACATCTGAAAAGTACCCAGATCTGTCTTTGTTCAATTTAGCATTGAAATCATCAATCAATATTTTGATGTCTCTTCTTGGCACATCATTCAACAAACTTTGTAATTGATCATAGAATATGTCTTTTTGGTTCTCCTCAGTAGCCTCAGTAAGGGCATAGACTTGCACAATTGTTACTTTTGCCAATCTGGTGTTGAATCTGGATGAAATGATACGGTCGTTTACGGGGTTTCCATCCAATTATTGCTTTAGTAGCATTTTTCCTCAACAAAATACCAACTCTATAAATATGATGGTCTTCATGTCCAGAATACAAAATTGACATATCTCCACTCTTGAAATAACCTTGACCTTTTCATTGCATTTCGCTAACACTCAAAATATCTAAGTTGTACTTTTTCATTTATCAAAGCACTTGTTCTAACTGTCCAGTAAGACAAAGTGTGCGCACATTCCACGTTCCAAATTGAAAATTCTGCAAAACAAAAATTGAGCTTCCTTTCAGTTTTCACTCTTCCATATCAACTGTGTAACCCTATCATCCGTGTACGTTTGATCACGATAATAATAATAATAATGATAATAATAATAATAATAATAACAATAGTGGAAACACTGTAGTTGTTCCAATTGTATCATTCGATAAACACAAATAAAATACCATATTGTTTGCTTCACTCAATTCATTTTCAGTGAGTTTTATGTGTAACAAAACAATACAATTTTGTAGTCTACCTAACCAGTGAGTAAATGTAAATTTGTAGCTGCAAGCGAAAGTGTCCATAAATGCATTTAAGGCATGCATATCTTCAGTCTAGATTAACTATGAAAAATAATATCCGTCATTTGATCAATGAAGATACGCGTCAATGCACAAAACTCTTAGCAAGATTGAAAATGTTTCGCGTTGACATTTAATTGCCCACTTTTGTCCTTTTTTTGTTAAATACAAGTGAATTAATAATGTGTTGTTAATTCAAATGTAAAAATACCTTTAAACTTTTAATTCCCTCCCCCCTTTCTTTCTACTAGCACGTTTGTCATGTTCAAAATTTTGGCCATTTTTTAATAATCACAATACATTAATGCAATTTAAATTGTAGGATAATTTAATTAATTTGAACAAGTATATACAAGTAATGTTGATGATGACTAGAACGAACATGTAAAAAAACTCATCAGGCATCAATTTGACTTTTTCAAATCAAGTTGAATTTTATTCAAGTATGTTTCAAATAAACTATACTTCCAGGACTTATTTTTGTTAGAAAAAATTATTTTGTATAAATAAAATTAGGTCATAGTATCATGTTTGATATTTTTATTTAAATTCGTGAAAAATAATTTGACGTTTCTAATATTTAACCTTATGATTATATATAATGTGCATTTAAAACAATATTTTATATATTCACTTCAAGTCTGCAAAAGTTAATAAAATATTTAACTCTAGTAGTGTATTCTCATTAATAACTGTTATTTAAGCAAGACTAATTTTTGTTATTTTTAAAAGTGTTATTTTTAATAAATTGTAGTAAATAATTATTTAAATACCATTTACTTTTATAAACATATGTTTTAAAAAAAATAGGAACAAAGCATGTTATGAATAATGATAGGCTAATTCATGAAATTCAGTAACGACAGAAAATACTAAACTAAACAAGAAAGGATGAAATAAGTAGGTGAATTGTACAAAATCTATTTTCGGCGTCAACATTTTTGTTTTCTAAGTTACATTATTGTTCAAATGATTACTTTCTTAATATTATTGGCCATTTGTTTATGTTAAAACACAATGAAATCTTTAGTATGTTACCAATTTTTCCAAAATCAATTATCCAAGTTTTTAATTTAACTCTTATATTTTTGATTAAGATTGACGTATCAAAATTTGAAATATCTATTTCTTTTGAATAACATAAAGTAAACTTTACCCTACATTCATTGTTCCATGTTTCAATTGAATTTTTCCATTTTTTTTTAAACATGTTTATTAAATATCGGCTGCAAATGTATTAAAATACAAGAATTATGTTTAAATTGTAGTTTAACAAATGTATATATATATATATATATAGAAAAAAGATAGAAAAAAACAAACAAAAATAGTCCATCACTTTAATTTGATGCTATACGCCCTTGAGCTAAAAATATAAAAAGCCCGGGGCAAGTTTTAGTAATAGTGCTTATTACAAGTGCTTGATGGTATATAATGATGATTATTATTGTACGATCCATATATACACCAACTATGATCCGTTTTCCTCTTTTTTATCTGTGTGTTTGTCATGTACAACTACTAGCAGAATCCTATTTACTAGACTGTAGATTAATTTATACAAAAAGTGATTTCAGTAAATTTGTATTCACTATTATTTTGTATGGGAAATTATAAAAGATGGAAAAGTTAAAGATAAACTGTTTTTTATTAATATTTTTCAACTGTGAAATGAGTTGAAAATCAGCATTTACGTATATATGTTTCAACGCTTGTAAGTTATTTTATTTTCTATTGCCAATTTTTCTTCATGTTTGATTTTAAATATAAAAACAGCATTAGTGTAAATGTAACAATTAGTAGTTATAATTTTTATGTTTAAATTTATTTTTAATTGAGCTTAGTTTTATAATATTGTATTTTCAAGTTTATATTCAGAGTAATAAAGTCATTACTTTGAAATAATCAATTGTAATGTATTTATTTGCCAACCTGATAAAAGTGAATAAATTAATTTTATCCATTTACATATAAAATGCATGTGACAAATGAAACAACCTGAAACCGAAATATTAGAAGCAAAAAAGTTTAATTGTAAAAAGAAAATAATGCACTTGACATGCATTCAACCGCTTTTGTAATTTAGTGCACTTTGCATTTGACATGGCAATAGTTGAAACACTTATGTGTAAAACATTTTTCAACAATTTGTCTGTGCATTTTTCAATTAATGACAATTTATTTAAAACAATAAACTTAGAAAGCTGACAACTTTCTATAATTGCAGGAATAACATTAAAATGAAAAAATTCTTTTTATATTGAGCCCATTATTTGTGTAATGGTGTTCATTTGCGAAGAAAATGGGATTCAAAAATAATAGACAATATTATATACTGTAAAAAATGCAATAGATTTCTGGGGACAATAATTCTCCATATTGTCGATTTTTGTTTAAATGTCTATGTAAACAATCGTTTTCCACGCCATTCATTCATGTATCCTTTCTTGCCGAAGTTTCGATTCGTGTCTTTCATTGTTACCTCCGATTTTCTTATTGATGCCGACCCTACCTGCTATTGATATCAATATTAGGTGACCGATACTAGCACTAAGATCCTTAGAAAGCAGCCTAACCAAGCGATGCCTGTCTGCTTGCCTTCTTTAAAATGGATATTCGGATGACATAGTTGGTCGACCCAATCTCCAGAATTGAATTACTAAAAATAAACGTTTAATGCAGTTTCACAATAAAAAAAAATCTGAAAAAAATGTACATTATTTTAGATAAATGTTGAGATATCTTACACAGTTCAAACACTTATTATTATTTTTAAATGTTTATTACTTTGAATGTTTTACAAGAAACATCTTTCAGTAGTGGACGTTTTAGTAAAGCCGAACGTGGGCCCGCACTTTGGTGCCGATAGTGGGATTCGAACTTGTGCCCACCGAGGTCCCAATTCGAGCACTGTACCGCTAGACCACCTCGGCACATACAATATACAATATCATTTGAACAATTTTCTGCTATAAATTGTGTGTAATTTAATACAATTGTTCTGGTTTGGAAAAATAATCATTCAAAGATTGAATTTGATGAATGTTTTCCTGTGTAAGTGGGACAATAAAATATTGACAGTAATAAGATAGACTTTTATTCAATTATACAAACTATTAATAAGTATCTATAATTACACTAATGACTTATGTGACGATATGAACCAGTGTTTACTGTTGCAACTCCGCCTAGTTTGGATCAGAAATAATTCAATCGAGCCAGTCCCAAGTCTGGATAAAGGAGGAGGGTTTAAGCGCAAGGTTAGCAACCTGGCCTCTGTAAAAAATGTATGCTGCTACGGGAACAATAAAAGGACGCCATTCCGGCAAACAAGGGCAAAGAAGTGATTGCACGTATCTGGATGAAAAGTTACACAGATGACAAGATTGAGTGAAAGCCGAAAGGAAGCTCAATCTTCAATTTGCAGAATCTTCAATGCCAACGAAACTTTGTTGTTGTTTTGCTGTAATTGTTGTCTTATTGCCCCATGCTTATTTTTAAAGCAAAAGGGTTTTGTATATATATATATATATATATATATTATACACAGCATAAAAACAGATTTTTATTATTCTACCACAATTTAGATAACATTACATATAGCAAGTGAAGGTAAATGTTTATGTAAATTCAAATAATACAAATGCCTTTGATATAAATAATAATAATAATAATATAATAATAATAATAATAATAATAATAATAATAATAATAATAATAATAATAATAATAATAATAATAATAATAAATAATAAAATAACCAGTTTTTACAATTAAAATATTGCTTTATTTTATCGTTGCATTTACATTTCAGTTTAGTTTGGTTCAAATGAATTAACTTTCAAAAAAATATTATTTGTTTAAGCAAAAATTCAAACTAGTTTTATTTCTTGTATTATGCAAACAAATTTAATTCTTTTAAGGAAAGTACATATTTTTCTAAAAGTAATAATAATATTAGATATTTAAATTAATGTACTTAAAAAAATTGTACTAATCTTTGTATCTAATTGTAATGTTTCTTTAAATATTTTTTTCTTTTATTTTTGATTGTGCATATTAATCAATATATATATATAGTATATATATATATATATATATATATATATATATATATATATATAATGTCTGTTTTACTGTAACTTTAGACTTTAATTATATTGGTTTAGTCACTATGACAACTACACAAAGATTTATTTAGTAAATATATAGATCATAAATATAATCTGTCAAAAGCAGATCTCGACCTACTTATACGTTTATATATATCAACAAGTATTAATAGCATGTGTTCCATCTTTAAGAAATAAATTTTTCACATGTGACTCTTAACTATAGATTATAATTATATTCAAACTGTAGTTACTAGAAAATTTTAATCCGAAGTTTGGAAAAGATTTAAAAATAAAAGCTAAATTACAATAAAACAAAAACAGGTTAAATATGCAAAGTAGAAAAAATATATAAATTAAAAGAAAAATGTGCACATAAAAGTTAAACACCATATTCGTCAGATATGTAAAACGACCTTTTTCGATTGGAACATGATTGAAAGTGAATATCTTTTCCGTTTGACTAGCAAACATTTTCTTTGAATCAAATTTTTCCATAAGCACACACTAGGATACACACCGTTTTTTTATCTCTATCTCTCTTTCTCTCTTTCTCTCTCTCTCTCTCCTAGAAGTGAAGTTTGTGCTTAAATGACAGATATAGATTTTATGAATTTTAAATAAAGCAAGCAAAATCTTAATTTATGGTAATTGAGCTTTCACCTGTACATGATCACAGTATATAAAGTAACAATGGAATAAATTAATTATTTATTATCATTTTGTTTTAAAATATGTGAACAAAATTGAAATCTTTTCATCAAAAGTAAAAATAGAAAAGACAAACCTGGATCATGTTAGATACAATTCTTTTTGATTTTTTAAATATAATTTAAAAAATTTGAACTGTATTTTTTGTGTCTAATAAATACAACAAAATAACTAGTGATGTATATCAAATTACTAATTCCGAAATTTGTACAAACAAAAACCAATTGTTGTTTTTCATTAAACTGCTCAACAACCAAATGCAAATGGCTTAAAGATCATAATCGTAACTCATTGGAAATTCACAAATCAATTTTAAATGAATAATAATGAACAGTTGTTATTGAAAAAAAAACCAATTATAAAAAATGCAAAAAATTGCAAATATATAAAATATTTTTTCTTTGAAATGTTTGATTGAATTTGAATTTAAGCAATTGACAATTTGAGCCAAATTTGTTTTTTATCTTGGTAAAAAGCAAAAGTAACATTTGTGCGAACAATGTATGATTTAGAAAAATTGGTGCAAGTTGTATCAGAAAAGTGATATTATGTCGAATTGGACAAGTTAGGCGGACTGGATTAAAGAAAAAATTGAAAAATGACATAATAGTTTACAATTACACGTATAGGTCTATTGACAAATTTGCCACAAATAATTTACAATGAACAATCTATGTTCTTGCTCCAAATTTTATCAGGACATACTGATACTATATAATGATTACTAACAATCTAGGTTTGGAAACCTTAATGAAAATAAGATTTAGCGCAGTTGCAGCGTAGGTAATCGACAATTTAAAACCTATAAGTTTGTATAATTACAACAAACTTATGTTGTTTAATAAGTTTATAAAATATGTGTTAATTACCCCTAGCACATTGTATATGGCCTTGTTGTAAAAGCTGGAACGGTATAAGTTTGAATCCATAAAAGACTTATGCTTTTTTGTTTGAATGAAGCAGACGTATAGTAATCCCAGTTAACTCAAACCAAGTATATATATATATATATATATATATTATTTGGTGGATCTAATAATTACAATGTAACAGATTGTAAAAGCACATACCCTTAAATACAAAATTGTTCAAAAATATCAAGTATAGAGATTTATTATTTTTACTTTTTTACTGTTTGAATGTTTTACGAATAACAACAGCAAGAGACATTTGGCGTAGCCAGACGAGGGTCCATATTTAGTGTTACCAGTGGAACTTGAACCCATGCCCACCCACTATTGAGTTTAGCGTTCTACTAACTCTTCTATCCCAATGTATATTTTACCTGTCTGAGTCTTTAAAATAATTAGTTGAAACTAGCATTAGCGTAATATTTCTTACCATAATTGTTATTCATTTAAGATAGACGTGTTTATCATCAGGATAAACAATATTCAATAAAGGTCACTTTAATATACACGTGTGCGCACCACTTCATAATTTGAATCGAATAGTAATTATTCTTGATACAATTTCATTACAAATATGAAACAATGTAATAGACATGCACTAATATTTATTTTCTTAAATTTGAATTTGTGACCATTTCTTTAAAACTATACAAACCAGATAGGGTGATAGGTACGTGCAACTATACATAAGTATATTTATATACCTACATGAACGGTGTCAATATGTATATATGTCTTGTTAGTAAACTCTAATTTGACGCTACATTGAACTCGCTTATTATTCACTTACACTTGCTGTTGTTGGCAAATGCACCATTTTCGTTTGGTTCAATTAAAAAAGTTAAGGGTAATGATTTATGACTGAAAATGTATTGTGATAATTAATTAGTAATTCGTATAGACTAATTTGTATATAGTAACAAAATTTCACCTTTGTGAATTGTAACGAATGAAGAAATAAAATTTTTGTGATTAGATTTAATAATTTATTGTCGTAATTACATATATATATATATATATATATATATATATATATATATATATATATATAACCGTTTAATTAATTTTATATTAACAGTACTATTAATTTGAATCAAGCGTACAATGAGCAATTTATTAATTTCAAATTACGAACAAAGATTGGGTGCACAAATTGCAATACACAAACAAAATTAATGCGCAAATATCTTTTCTATTTTGAAACAATTTTTTTGGAAAAAACACATTCAAATGCGTTGCAAGTCAAAGCTCTGTGTGTGCAAAAACAACTTCGCAAAAATGTTAAATACAACTTTTTCAATATTTTTGTTAAAAAACTATTTAACTAGCAAATTTGTTTATTCAAACATATATATATATATATATATATATATATATATATATATATATATATTATATATATATATATATACAAAATCCAATTTAGATAATTTGGAAAAGCTGTTTATTGATTTAAATAACTAAAATAAAAAGTACATGTATTTACTTTAAGTACTTATTGCGTACTGATTCTTTATGCAGTGATAACATATGGTAAACATATATTTTGGTGGTTAAAATATATTTAAGTAATATAAGTAATTAGTACAAGTGTTAATAATTTATGTTTTTAACTAAAATCGGTGACAAAATTTTAAGTTGACAAGGCACAAATCGCGGATTATTTAAATTAAATTAATTACATTTTTGATGACTTTACAGTATTTTAGTTTAGGCAAACATAAAAAGCATTTCATTTTACAAATGGGGTTGATATTTAAGTAGATGTTTTTGCGATTTCAATGCAAGTTGGAAAAAGAAAATCTAATACACTAACACAAAAATGTATTATTTGCTTATAAAAGAAGTCTGTTTCTGTTTTTATTTTTAGCAATAAATAATTTTTCCACGGTTTATTATTATGAAAGAAAAAACACGATTTTGGGAATAAAAAGCCAATTTTATACTAGTATTTAAAAGACGAAATATTGAACTAGTCAAAATATAAAAAAACTTATTTTTTTAGTCTCTACTACTTTAAATGTTCAATGTTCAGCAGTGAACGTTTTTGGAAAGTCAAATGTGTCGCCGCATTTAGTGTCGGGAATAGAAATCGAACCCATGCCCACCAAGGTTCGAGTCAAGCGCTGTACTGCTAAACCACCCCGGTTTTATTAAGGGTTAAGACTACAAAACAAAAATTGTGATTCGACAGTGCATTAATGTTTTAAAATAATAATTTAGCCAAAACCTTTTTTTAATAGCTTATTTCTTATTCAATTTTTATCGCTTGAATGTTTGACGTGAAATATTTTTATGAAATTAGTCGTTTAGCCAGTAAACATAAAACCCAAGGAACTGTAAACAGTAATATGCATGATTGCTTTTAAGAATTTGCATTTATTTCAGAACTAATTAAAAACAACAATATTATGTGATATTTCCTTTAATAATTAATAAATTTTATGATAGAAATTGCAAATACCATTAAACGTACAAAGATATTATTAATTAATTTTTTTATTACTACAGCATTTGCTTTAAATACTGGAACATGAACTGAGGTGCATTTAATTTTTTGGTGGCTCCTAAATTAACTGATTCACTGAAAATGATTCAAAATAGATTTTTTCAAAGCATTTTATCCAAACGCAAAGTTGAGTAAAATTTTAAATTACTTGGTAAAAAATTATGATTCAAAGCAACTATCCATAAATAACTTTCGATTGTTGATTCAAGTTGATGTGAAGTAGCGAAAGTTAAAGATGACAAGTTGAAAAACTTTAGCAGGATGTGTTCAATATAAATAAAAATGTTTTTGTAAAAATGTTGGTAAATACGAATACACAATTTATTATTGTTATTAACATTTTAAATAAATCTAAACACTCGATTATTTTTTTCTTCACATTTTATGTTACCTAGTTTAATTCAATCACATTCAATTTATTATTAGGTTCGCTTAACAACTACGAATGTTTATGTTAAGCATTCTTACTATTAGCATTGCTGTACATGCACATTAGTGATTAACCGCCATATTGTTTAACTTGTAGTAAATACTTCATAATAAATGTTAACATATATATTTACATTAAGAAAATCTTGATTCGGGGTGGTATATATCAATTCGCACACACACACACACACACACACACATGACATTATTACTACTATTAGCACAAAGTAACGAAATTCGAGCATCTACGTTTACTGTCATTTAAAACTTTATGTTGATTTTTTGATGTATATATATATATATATACATATATATACATGCTAAAAGTGTAATCATTTTTCTCATACTATGTACAAAGTTAAACTTTAAATATTAGCAAGATTCTAAATTAATATAGTGTATATACAAATGTTTTCCGTGATAAATTAGTATGTTGTTTGTAAAAATTTTAAATTTCACTTGTGTGTTTGTCCTGCTTTGCGCTTCCTGTTTGTATCATTCTGTGTGATTAAAAACTTTTGTGAAATAATTTCTCTCTCTCAAATAAATTGTTTGTATATTCCACGTATCCATCTTTTTCCAAACTGCATCGTATGCACACTCTTCAATGTATAAACATATGATAAATATATAAATTATTTGTACGTAGTATAAACTCGTTTGTTAATGTTGGTTTGATGTTGTATTTATATAATTTGTATAAGGTCAGATCATAAGATGAACAATACCTCCTTGTTTGTTTATATTGACAATTATACTTTTTTTTAGATTTTACAGTTGCATATGTTTGAACACACACACAATATACATTTAATTACAAACTTAATTGTTGTATAATGTTAGATCATTCATTTTGTATTTACATTTCGATTTAAAGTTGAAAATTAAAATTTAGATATGTTATTAGTAGTAGTTGTAAATTACTTAAACTTATCTAATGTCATCTATTAATTCACATCCTTCCGTTTTCAGCTGGTTATATTGGGCAGTCATTTTTGAGAATTTTTCTCTACTCTTTATTTAGCAATAATACAATGTTCTTTTGCAAAAGTAGATTTGTCCATTATGGACCACAAACCTATTCCTTTCTTAACATGTATTTGGGATAGGCTATTAGTTATCAAGCTTTAATATCACCGAGTAATAACGAATAAACGTAACAATGTTTAAAAACACTTTGTATAAAACATATTGATATAGCTCAATGAGAACAATAAATTAGTTAACATTATGTAAACCACAAGTATTTTCGTAATTGTACCTAGATAGATAGATCAAATTGACTGTGTTAAAGTATTACAGTAGCTGAGTTTCCAAACTGTTTTCCCAGTGCACAGGAATATGAATTACGCTATCCGTCGGTCATTATTTGTTCACCTACTGAGGAAGTAATAAAACCGTTAACAAAAATTTTCAATATAAAATATATGTTCAGTTTGGTAATAGTGCAGCTGACGTACATCAGCTTAATTCAGTACATAAGGACGTCCATTAAATAAAGTTAAAGAAGATTAAATCAAAAGTCAAGTTTAATCTTAAACAATTTCCAAAATACACGAGTTCATCAAAGTATCGAAATGCAACATTTTTTAGCTGAAGTAATTTTACTCAATTTACTGTGTCATTATTAAAAATTATCTTTAAATTGCAAAAAAGTTATTTAATTACTATACCAATCAATGTTAGACATAACGTTTACGGAATCGAATTATAGATTAAAGGAAATCATTTAATTGTTTTAGTTATAAATTTTACTGGGAAACAAAACATATATATATATATATATATATATATATATATATATATATATATATATATATATATAATCTTATACCAAATTTTATTTTGTTTTATGGTAACATATAAATGTACACTTTTTTATTTTGAAATGTTTTTTTTTCAATTTCAAGTTAATAATATCGTTTTTCATTTACAACGTAAACGTAACTGTATTTTGTTTTTCGATATATACAAATCATCACACAACAAATAATTTATTTCAGTAATCATATCCCCAGTAAGAAATTGCAGTTGACCTATATTTTTGTTTCTTAAAACACCTGTAGACTAGAAATACAATATATGGAGGCTAAAAAATACGTCGTGTCCAATAGCAAGTTACAACAATTAACCGGTTTGAACATGCATACACATACGAAGAGGAGGATATTATTATATTTTTTAATAAAATACCATCACTCAAAAAAAATCATTTAAATAAACCCGCAAAATGCATCATTATCATCATATATGTGTTTGTTGGCAAAGGCAAAAACCATATTAGTGTTGTCTATTTTTTTTGATTAATTGAAAATGCAAAAAATTTCTCCCCTTTCACTTATAATTGAATTATCATTATTATTATTAACCATAATAATAATAATCATAATAATAATAATTATTATTATTACTATTACTATTATTACTATTATTACCATTAATAATAATAATAATAATATTAATGTTACTGTATGATTGTCATAATAATGATAATGATTTGTGCAAATTGATTAGACAAATTAAACGTTTTCAGGGGACAAACGTATCAAAATTAAATTAGAATTTGGTACAAATTGTCCGACTGTGACCTACATACATAATCAAACAAATGTCTTATTTAGCTAAATGCAAAATGTATGTCTATTCAAGTATACATGTGCGTGAACTGAAAAAATTAGATAATGGATTGCTCTTTTTAACATCTAATTTTTCCAAAAAATGAAATAATGAGTTTAATAAATAATTAAGACGATACATTATTTCCATTTAAACAGTTGTAGGGTAGAATGAATATCATATAATATATACAATTAATTAATAACATTTTATCAAAATTGTATGTAATAAAAATGCTGAATTTATTTAAATTAGCAGGTCAAGTGCAAAATAAAAATGTTAAGATGAATACTAAAAAGATAATTATAATTTCAAAATTTTATTTTACTTATTTTTTTAAGTGAAAACCCTGTCGTTTTTAAAAGTTTACGTAATCTTTTAGTAATAATTTTATCTCTTTACTCTTAAAATGATTTATTATCTATCATATATCATATATTATTGCTATTATTATTATTACTATTATTAGCTATATATATATATAATTGTAAATAAACAATTATTTTTTAATTAATAAAAATTATACAAAATTATCAATCGCTATTTGTTTTAGAATTTTCAAATTAGAATGATCAAATTCACTTGAATAATAAATCCATTTAGTTTTAAGTCAACCAGGAGCACTGCACAACTGTTTCATCCTTATTTGGAATTATCAACAGAGCATACCTTGCAAGTTGTATATAAACTTGAACCCTATCACTATTTGTATTTAAAACAAAATCAAAAAATCGAAATATAGACTCGAATAAAGTGTGAAAAAATGAACAAGTTTACACACAGACTTAATTGGCAAAGCAATTTTAACACCTTCCAGCTGTAATACAAATGTGTGACAAAGTTGTTGTTGACGTTGCAACTCCGCACTTAAAATATACATTTGCACCTCTCGTATTTGAATTTGAATTACATTACAATTAAGTAACTTTGTTTTACGCAACTAGGCTACAAAATATTTTAAAAAATTGATTGAAATAATTGATGGGTTAAATATGACCAAAAATAACAAAATGAAATGGCTACAGAATTACCAAATGAGAATCAATTACAAAATCAATAATCATTTAGTTAACTCAATATTGGTTATGTAACCAACGTAACAAAATTGACTGAATGTGTTTAATGAATTGATATGAATTTGATCAATCCGATTTCACTTTTGCAACTTTTGATCATTTCATATTTAACCCATTAATTATTTCAATAACATTTATTTAAGTGCTGTTTTTTAATCTTCGTACATTAGTTTTATGATGCGATATTATTTACAGGCTAATATAAACTGCTATTATGCTTTTTCAAGTTGAACGCTTATTCAAAAAAACTAGCAACAACAAAAATAAAAAATAAAAATTTTAAAGGGGACTTAAATAGAGGTTTACACAATTAAATAATGCATATGTGCTTTCTATTCAAGCGTCAAACTAAATTGTACAAACTTAATTTATACTGTACTAATTATAATGATTAATTCATTTTAATTTAGTTTTTATTATGTCATTCATAAGGCATATTGGACAGCACGTAAAAGTTTTTGCTTTGCACAATCTCTGATAGTTTTTATTACACCAGAGTGCATTTTTATAAATCACTTTGCGTTATTTCTTTTCAGAATTACAAACTTAATAGTTATATAATTACAGATACTTTGAAATTATTCTTATTGCTACTATTCTTATTGTTACTAATTTGAATGCTTTACGAGAAACATTTTTAGCAAGTAGGCATTGTAATGAACTCAAACGAAGACCCTGATGTAGTGTCGGCGGTAGCACTTAAAGCCATGCCCATTGAAGTTCGAATTCAGCACTGTACCACTGGACGATGTTGGTGAAAGAAATGCGATATGTAGTGCCATTAAAAAAGCAAATATTTTTTGTAAAAAAATGAAATGTCATCAATTCGACCAAAATTCTGTTTCAGGTCAAATTACGATCATGTGGATTGTGAAACTTGTCGTTCAACTCAACCAACAAGACAACAGCAAGAACGGTGTTAAAGCTACTTCTTCATTAGTTTAAAGTTTGCATCCATTATTCACGATTTTTAGGCAGCGCGTAAAAATAGTTCAATTTAACAACTTGTTCCAAACAGCATCCGCTTAAGGACGTTTTTAATCATCTATCGTTCATTTCTAATTGGCGTTATTTTTAAATTGTATCTAAAAAACGCAATCTCTTTTGTTGCGCTACCAATAACGGTAGATTATGAAAACGGGAGTCATATCAACTTTAACAATGGCTGATC
Source organism: Cardicola forsteri (assembly GCA_025895645.1). Classification (NCBI taxonomy): domain Eukaryota; kingdom Metazoa; phylum Platyhelminthes; class Trematoda; order Strigeidida; family Aporocotylidae; genus Cardicola; species Cardicola forsteri. Next base: position 393,397 of record JAKXYG010000051.1, on the reverse strand, counting down.
TTCTTTATCCAGTCACCTGATAGAAATGACTCAGAAAATGTATAGTGCCACAAATATTTGACAAATTTCGCTTGATGTTTATTAAGTTTTACAATGTCTGAATCGATAAAAATCGAGCCGCATGCAAAAGTATTGTGCAAATCGTTGTACAGTTGTTACCATCATGGATTTTTTTATTTATCTTCCAAATATAACATGAATACCACATCGTGTACCGAACGAAAACGATGTATTTTTTGGCAACTTTTTATTATGTTTCTATACGATTTATTTGCTTAATTTTAATTTGTATTTTAGTTGTAATTAGTACTATGCAACTAATCAACAATTAACGTTATTAAAGAACATATTAATATTGACTTTTTATCTATATTTTGTAATTACTTTATAATCTTTTGTTACTTTTATCTTGTACCAGTTACTTACAATTTTTGTTCATAATATTCATGTTAACTGTTATTGTATTTGATTATCGCAAAATCGCTACCATCCGAGCGAATACAATATTATCATAATTGTATTTATTATTATTATATTATTACGACAAAACCCTTTTGCTATAAAATAAGCACAGGGCGGTATGATAACAGTAACAGGAAAACAGCAACAAAGTTCTATAATTTAAAAAAAACATGGAACTGCATAATGATTCCATGTGTTTGAATATTTCTCTAAAATGTTTATTTGATCCCATAAGACATTTGTTTCAATTATATTTTCACGAATGGTTCTCATCCAAGTTTTCTGTGGTCTACCAACATTTCCTTTGCTTTTATCAATTGTTTATTCCAACACCGTTCCTGCTGGTTTTTCCGGAAGTAAACATAGAATTTCACCAACTAATTCTTTTTGTTTAATTAAAGATTGAGCTATTTTTCGGCTTTTACTCAACTGTACTATCTAGGTTGTGCCATCACTTCTTTTCCGTTGTTCACCGGAATGGCGTCCTCATATTGTTTCTGCAGCAATAAAGTTTTCTTACACGGGCTAGGTTGCTAACCTTGGGCTCAAACCCTCCTCTTTTATCCTGGTCTGGGACTGGTTAGATTGGTTTATTTATGATGTTTTTCTAGCTGGAGTTATTTGTAAATATACTAAAACATGCAAATAAAATTCCTGGCGTTCACATAAACTTAGAACAAGTTACAATCCTTATTCTTACAAATTATACCTTTATTTTACAACCAAATTTTATTAGTTTATTACAATTAAGAAAAGGACAAAATGTGATATTAATGATAAATAACGGAATTAATCAATTTAGACAAAGCCAAATGGTTTCGAGAATTTGACATGACATTCTAACATTTCTTATCACGTATGTTATATATAAATTGACAGATGCCACGCGCTTCTTTTTACGTGACCAATTTGCGCCCATTTATCTATTTTATTCCCACTTTAAAAAAATTAAACTCAATAAAGAAATATAATAAAATTCATTTGCATAATATTTTTTCTTATCACAAAGTGTCAATAGGTGTTTGACTGAAAAAAATTCGGTACAAAGAATTCGTGTTGCATAATCTTTTGTATAATCAATAAAATAAATGAAATTCTATTATTATTTGTAGTATTATCGTTACTATTAATTTAAATTTTCTTACAATACATGGCAAGAAATTGTTTCAACTTATATGTGCTTCACAAATTAATCTAACTGTGATAACAAATTGAAGTAAATAAAATTTAAGCATGTCTATTTTTACAAAATTAATCAATGTTTCCGAATTAAAAGTATATTTTTATAATTTGTTATATCCTCACAATATCTGTATTAATCACAAATATTTATTTTAATTTATGTTTGCTACTTTTGAATGTTTGCACGAGAAACATCTTTCAGCAGTGGACATTTTAGCGAAGCTGAACGTGGGCCCACATTTTGGTGCCCACCGAGGTCCGAATTCAAGCGTTGTACCGCTAGAAATTTGATTAATTATGCTGTAATCTTATTTAAATTCAATTTCAAACACATAAGCAATATTTTAATGTTTTTATGTTACAATTTGAAGATATTGTATTTTCTAAAAGGAAGGCGGTTGAGGGAACATGAATTAATGTGAAACAAATAGTGAAAAAAAGAAATGGCTACAATCTACTGTTTTATAATCTTTTTATTGACTACTTTAAGGTCTGTTGTTAAATGTATAGATACAAAGGTTATGGTTATTGATAAATGCGGAAGTATTATTCAAAATATACGTTGAACGGAGTTGAAATACAAGAAGTTATATAATTGAAGATTTTAATCATAGTATGATAGTAGATGGTATAGCAATGATTATGAGGCGATTGACAATTACCACGTCAACAGTAATCGACAGTAATTGACAATATGGAAACGTTGAAAATTTTGTTACACTGGGAGCTTAACTTTTGCATACTCTGGCTTTTACTGATGTATGATCGAATGGTATAACAAAATGGATGAGTTTGAATTGTGGAGGTCATTGAAGATTACTCAAATAATTATAAACAGAAGGGAGAAAGAACAGATAGATATTAGGAAACAAATAACAGTGAGAAATATAGATGTCACGAAGGATTTTTTGAAAAGAAGCGATGGAGAAGGCCGTAAACACGGTAGTCTGATATTATCAACACATATATACTAGTTTTGAAATAATGATAGCTTTTGTTCTCTCCAAAAATTAAGAAAAAGCAACGTAAATAATATATATATATATATATATATATATATTATACAAAACCATTTTACTTTGAAAATAAGCATGGGGCAATAAGACAACAATTACAGCAAAACAACAACAACAACAAAGTCTCGTTGACATTGAAGATTCTGCAAATCGAAGATTGATCGTCCTTTCGGCTTTCACTCAAGCCTGTCATCTGTGTAACTCTGACATCTTTGTCGTTGTTTGCCGGAATGGTGTCTTCTTGTATTGTTTCCTTAACAGTATAAATTTTTTACAGAGGCCAGGTTGCTAACCTTGCGCTCAAACCCTCCTCCTTTATCTAGGCTTAGGACTAGCTAGATTGAATTATTTCTGGTCCAAACTAAGCGGAGTTATGCAAATAATATGCAGTACTATTAAAGGGAGAGGGTTTGAGCTCAAGGTTAGCAACTTGACCTGTGCAAAAATGTTATAAAGAAATAAGAGGATATTTAGAGGACTTTTATTAAATTATGCCTAAAAGTTAAAGCATCGTGATTCCGATAACGGGGTTTGGCAAAATTCGAATAGAATTTCAATCTTCAATATGCACAATCTTCAAAGCCGAAGATTTAATGTACAATTACTTCGAACAATCTTGTTATCCCATGCTCTTCAGTGATATAGGATTTTAAAATAATAAAATAACAATTGTGCTATTATTTAAGTAAATATTTGATAGAACTTAATTTATATTGACTATTTTGGATTATTATAAATGCATCTAACCATTGTTTAACTTTAATAGATAGATTAAGCATATATAAAAGAATAATTCTTTTAATCATTTAAACGTGCCCTATTAAGAAAGCTAAAGTACTTACTTACAACTGACTGTTTTTTCAGTAAGAATGAATAAAAATTCTGAAATAATTCAATATTATTATTTAAACCGTTTAATTAGTTTGAAGCACAATTATGTAAGCTTATAATGATCAATAAAGGTTAAATTTAAATTTGTTGGTATGCCTTAAAAAAACTGCCTTTTAAATAAATTGAAAGTACTTTAAGATGCATATGGATATTATTGTAACAATCAACTCTAATTTGAAACAATTATATTATCACTGGTATTAGAAACAATTTGGAATTATTGTTTCATTATTAAACAAATACAGCAAAATTATTGCATAAACACGAACAAATGCATGTTTTTTGAAGTAAAACAACACAAGACAAAAATGGAAAAATAATTCAAGGAATGACAGCTTAAAAAGTATGGTTTGGTTTCGTAATCACTTTGATAATTTGTTTATCACATGTAAGTGATAATTGGTCAACTGAGAACAAATATAAATTGCTAATATCTTAATAACCAATAGGTGATAATTATTCACATGTTAATAACCATTGCTAATCAGTGTTTCTATGTCCCTTTACTGTCAGTATGCCAATGTATAACTTGCAACTATAAAACTAATTTTTAAAATTGGAGAAAATAATCCGCAAGAAATCAGCTATTTGGTAGTTGGAGCTAAAGCCAAAATTATATTTTCGATTGCAAAAATAAAACGTCTTTTTAATTGTAAGACGAAAAAAGTAAACTTTGTTTGTGAGAATTAAATTGAATTTATTCTCAACTTTCCAGCATTTTATTGTATGATGGATAAAACTCTAACCTAAAAAGTAGCTATTTGGGTATCAAAATAGAGTACAATGTGGAGCCAACTTTGTATAACTTTTACTTTGAGCGTTTGGTTTGGCATGAGGCATTTATTTTTTACTCAATTTGGAAACCCTCTAAAGAACATGGGGGTAATAAGATTGTTTCATTTTTTGGCTTTACAAATCATGCATATTGAGCATTGAAATTGTATTTGGATTTCGTCGAACGTCGTCGTGGGAATTATGCTACTTTCACCTTTTTGCCGAAATTTAATAAAATGGTGTTTTTTAGCAATATTTTTTACAGGGACCAGATTGCTAATCTTGGACTCAGACCCTCCTTGTTTCTCAACCGGGCCTGGAACTAGCTACGGTAGATTTGACTGTGAATTAGTGTGTTCACAAGTATTTCTAGTTATTTATTTACACCAATGAAGTATGAAAGTCATTAATAAATAAGCGAATTATACCAAATACTTTAAGTAGTGGCATTTCTAATCTAAAATGCTATACACTGAGGTGAAAGCTAGAAATGTTTTAAAAACAGCGTTTGATGTTACATTGAAAAATAATTAACTTTAACTTTATATGAATTCACATTAGTTACTTTAAAAGTTGAATTTGATTATAGCTTGAGCTAAAATGAGAAAGCTATTTTTATAGAAATTTCTACTTAAAGCACTAATATTCATCCTATTTTATTTGCCATAATGGAACAAAACATTTATAATCACGTCTGAATTAAAGTCTAAATAAGATCACATGAAACTATATTAACAGGCTTACTATAAACGTACCAAAGCACCTAAGTTAAATAGTTGCAAAAGTAGACGATCATTTATATTATTAAAATTATTTGGCAACACAAAATGGGATATTTTCTTCAACTTTTGATTATGAACCGGTTTGCATTTATTGAAATTTGCTATTATTATTATTATTATTATTATTATTATTATTATTATTATTATTATTATTATTATTATTATTATCATTATTATTATTATTACCATTATCTTGTTATTGCTGTACAATTGCAATGTGCCGATTTGAGAATCCGCAGTTTTCCGATTTTCTCAAAGGCACAACATCGTTAATTATTCTTCCAGTGTACACCTAATTTGTTTGTATTTACTTCCCCTTATTTTTAGTGTTACTAGAAATACTCAGTTTTTGTATTCATGTTTCTCAAATAGATCTGAACAAATAAAACATAAATTACACATAAATTAACAGTTGTGTAATTCAGAATGTCAGTACCACTGTCAAGCAAAAAATACTTACAAGTGTATCAACAGCGACTTTACAGACCTTATTAGTAAACAAATAAAATATGTAAACCTTTTCTTATAATTCCAGTTAGTTCTCACAATAGATAGTGATCCTTAGGTTATTTATTCTTTGTATTATTATATCAGTATAATTTTTGCATGCATTTAAATTTACATTTAAATTTTTTGGTGTAGCACTGATAGAAAAAAACAAATTTTATTCAATTAGTGTAAATATTGTAATACTCCTTTTGTAAAATATCATTATGATAATAAAAAATATAATCTAAGTCATTTAAAAAATGAGATCTAATGTAGTAAACATAAAATGAGGTTATCAATATAGAAACTATAGATATTTTTTAAACTTTTAATTTGGCATCTAATTTTAATACCTGTATTTGTTTACTTTTATTATTATTTTAGTAATAACATTGCTTTTTATTTAAAGTTTCCTTAAATAATTTTTTAAAATAAAAAATAAAAAGTAAATTTTTTAAACATTTTTAATTATTTTTAAATTAAAAAATGTACGAAAAAACTACTGAAATTAGACTACTTTTAAGTAGTAAAAATGTGTATAAAAATTTAGATGCACTAGTAAGATTAAAATAGTATATATGCAACTCTGATGGAGGTTACAGCAAATAATATGGTAACTAAGTGCATTCATTATTACAAATTATAACAGAAGGTTATATATATATGTATATATATATATATATGTATATATATATATGATTGTTACTGCTTGAAAAATTTATAGGAAGCATTTTTCAGCAAGTGGACAAATGAAGGGTCCGTATATTTTGTCGCTGGTAAAATTTGAACCTATGTTCACCTAAATTTAAGTTTAGCGCTGTACTATTAGACCATTTGTTATGATACAACTCAATTATAGCTAATCCAAAAATTTATTGAAGTTGGTTTCAAATCCAGTTAAAAATGATTTAGAGAGCAGCACTAGAAACTTGGTCTTTTTAAAAAGTAAATATTGTTAAAAGATGGAAACGTTATTTTGGTAAATCACTGCTAAAAACGTGAAAGCACAATTCCAATGATAGAGTTAAATAAAAATCAAAAAGAGATTAAATATTCGGTCTTCAGTATTTGTAATTTCAAAAATTTGTACAGGTCAAGAACATTTATATAAATATATATAAATATATATAAATATATATAAATATATATAAATATATATAAATATATATAAATATATATATATATATATATATATATATATATATATATATATATATATATATATATATATATATATATATATATATATATATGCTAAAAATAAAATAAACGTTATTTATAGAACTAATGGTAAATTAGATAAAATTCATTTAACTTTCTTTTTTAAATGTTATATAACAAAAATAAATTCCTAATAATTGGAAGTAACGAATAATACCTGTCAACTAATTTAAATAAGGAAGTTTAAACGATTGAAAAATTAGTATGAAATAACTCTATTTGTCCATTTCTGGCAATGCGTTTTCCAAATAATTAAAGACTAGTTTATGTAATGCAGTGAACAAACATATTTAAGAATAAATGTGTCAACAACCAATTACAGTTAGTTTTATTAATTTTACAAAAATTAGTTTACAATGTTTATGGAGAATATATATATATATATATATATATATATATAAGAAACTGTTAAGTTTTTACAAAATATTGTTAAAGTATGTGTAGCGAATAAAATTACAAATAAAAATAATTCAAATAATTTTACCAATTTTTATTATTATAACAATTAATTTTATTATAATTATTATTGCTATTGTTATTATTGTTTGTACATGTTGTTTTACTGTATCGAATTCTCTAGAAGTTTCTTTTAGTTTTACTTTCAGTTTTCTTGTGTACGTGACTGAGAGTTACCGCTAATAATGGCTTTAAAATAAACAATTCAAAATGAAAATTAGCAAATTGAAAAAAACTCAAATGAAAATAAATATTAGATAGACTTAAATATAGACTTTAGCAAAAGCTACAAATATGTAGAACATTGTGTTGCCTTATGCTATTAAAAATGAAACAATTTTGTTATGTAACAATGTACAAACATACCAATATCAAAACAACCAAAGCAACATTTTCGGCCTCACATTGTATTTATCAGTTTACTTGCAGTTGCGGTGACAAGTACACTGTACGGACAATGCGTCGTTTAGCTAATCGGGTTAAAGAACACATTTCCAATTGGATTAACAAGATGTCAAACGGAAGTAAACACTATGCACTTCCTTCATATTACGTCATTTACTACAAACCAAACATTAAATCAAACTCAAAATTGTTTTAAAGTGCTAATTACTTCTTAACTTTCCAATATATTGAAAATCCTTGAAACTGTTTATATTAAAATCTAGTCTATGTGCACAAAAACAGATAGTCACTACATTAAACTTAACTTGGTCGTAATGTGTGTTTGTATATGTTAGCGATTTGCATTAACTTACATGTTAAATATGGTCCTCCTTTTTGTATATATATATATATATAACTAACAAGAATATACAAAATAAATTTATCTCACGAGTTACGTCTTCTAATATTTTTATTTAGCATTGTAAAGGGAACCCAATGCTTTAAACTATTACATTAATGTTTGACATGAATAATTTATTCATTTTTAAAGATTTTTTAACAGAGAAAAATGTTGATTTAATTGAATTAAAATACCACATAACAGTAATAATTTGTGGAAAAAAATAAATTAGAAAATAGTAAACAGTTTTATTTAATATACAAAATTGCAATTTTTTTTGAAAACAATATTTTATTGATACGGGCAATTTTGTCTAAATGTGCCAATAATGTTACCAGTTAAAAAGTTTATATAAACAACTTTTTCCTACGCCATTTATTCATCCTTCTGTTCTTCCAAAATTTTTTATTTAGATCCTCCAGAGTTTATTATTAATATTTTTCTAGTTGTAAGCAGTGTAATTTTTGGTAATAAGCCTTTCCATTCAGTCATAACGTTATTCTTCGTTATTATTAAATAACTCATAAAACAATGGGAATCCTAAAAACCGGTTTATCTCTTGAAATGCAGCTTACTTAGACAACTTATTTATTCTTGCAGTTTATGTAAGCTTAATGATTGTTCGCTATTACAAAATAGAAATATGACTAACTAGGTTTAACAACCCAATTTCATAAACTTTTTTAATTTGAGTAAATTAAAAACTAATTTTACAGTTAAAAAGCCATTTAGTTATAATAATTCTATTATTTTTTTTACAGTTTTTTAAAACGTTTTAAAGACACACATTGTATTTAACTTAAGTTTATCTGTGCTAAATGTCGTACATGTATTTTAAAGTTTAGATGCTTTTGTAGAAAAATGTAAAGCATGAGTTTTGCTTTATAATATATTTTAGTAAAATTTGTAAATTTTTTGCAAAACCATTTAAACAAGAAAATGTTTAAACAGAATTAACAATGTAAAATATAACAACAAAAAGTATTAAATAAAATTGTAGTATTTGTTCAGGTTTTAATTTTTCTGTTAAAGCTTATTTATAGTTTATTATTTTTAAATTATTTGAATTAGAAATAAAATTTAATAAAAATTAATAAAATTTAGGTAGAAATGAAATCATAGATTTTTAATAAAATGCATATTAAAATTTTTGATTAAAATTAGAAACCTTGTGTTACTGTTGAAATGAAATATTTAAAATTCTTATTAATTTTTATTTCAATTACAATTTTTATATTATTGCACGTTTAAACAACTTTGAGTTTTTAGAAATGTTATATTAGTATTATCAGATTCATTTTAATAATAAATTTACTAGGTTTTCCAGTCAACCAGGAGCACTGTACAGCTGTTTCATCTTTATTTGGAATTATCAGCAGCGCATACTTTTTAAGTTTTACACACATATGAACTTGAACCTACGCCCTATCTGGTGTCAGGCCAGCGCCTTAAACCACTGAGCTACAAGTGGATGACATTTGACCTTTGACCTGTACATTTATTATTTATAGTGAATCTGATCAATTCTAATTGCCCAGCGTCCTCAAATGCTGCTACGTTACTACCGGTTTAGCAAATGAGAGAACCCTTTCACTAGGACTTTACCACATAGGTCCTTGCATACTGCCAGGTTTAATAGCCTATATAGTACGGTTTGGTTATATTTAACAATGGGGTTTTAAGAGATTATATGTTTAAACTTTGTTTTGAAGCACCTTTTTGTATTTGAATTAATAACGTTTGTTGTTGACGTGACTGTGGTTCTATGAGTATATTGTGTCCTGTTTTCCGGTTGGTGAACAGTATTGGTATTGTAATAATGAATTGCAAAACGATAATTTAGATCACACAAGAGCTTTTTTAATTGAAATTAGTTGGGAGTGCTGATAATTATCCGTATCAATTTAAATCAAAGGAAATCAGGACCGAGACCTCAGTGAGGTCTTACTGTTTATGTACTTACTGACATTTGCAAAAGTTTAACGCTGTTAACCCTTGGGGTTTAAAGTTTAATACTTACTAATCGTTGAAGTTTGAAATTAAATACCGCTCAATTTTGAGTTTTTAGGAAACTCGACTTGCTATATTGGTCGAGGTCTATATATATATATATATATATATATATATTATTACAAGAACCATAATTTAATATACCATCAAACCATTGGGGTTTAAAAATTTGTTTGACGTAAGTTGATGTACAGTTCCGCCAAATTTTATCAATCAATTTTTCCAAAACCAAAACCGGTGTTATTGACTTCTACAAAATTCCAAGGCGTACATTTTTGAAGGAAGACGACAAACAACAATTGGTAAACAAGGTTTCAGATGTTGGTCTTAAGAGTACCAATGGGGAACTAGTGATAATGGTAGATTACCCTTCTGATGACCGTTTGTCTAATGTGTTAAATAATTGTGTTGATATCAAGAATGACAACTTTGAGATGTTAAAAAAGTTAGAAAGAAAGATTAATTTATTAAAGTTTGAATTTAGATCGGAGCTAAATGTTAACCAATTTGAAAAGATTAGCGACAGTAATCAGGGTCTAGAATTGAGCAATAATGAGTTAATTAGTTCCTTTAAAACTATTGTTAACAGGTTAGATCTTCCTTGTATTAAGGTAAGCAAATTTAACGGTGATCCAGTAAATTACTGAAGGTTTATAAATAAATTCGAAACCTTTATTGAGTGCACATTGTGTAGCAACAAACAAAAATTAGCTTACCTAATTTATTATTGCGAGGGAGAGTCTAAGGGGGCAATACGTAAATGTATAATGCTTTCTACTAATAAAAGTCTTTCAATGGCAAAGGACACATTGAAGCAATTGTATGGTAGATCGCACGTAGTGGCGCGGTTAATTTTAGATAATCTGGTAATGGGTTTTTAACTAGCAGCGAATGCTAGTAGCTTGGTGTTTTTCTCAATTGTGAGATCAATTTAACTAGAATGAGATGTAAGTTTACTCTTGATTCTATAGATACTTTAGAACGCGTAGTAATTAGACTCCCAACATAATTGCAAAAACAATGAGCTATAATAGCTGACAGTTTATATCAAGTAGATAAAAAACTACTGTTTAAGGACCTTTTACGGTTTGTTTCTGATAATGCAAGGATTTGGTGAGATTGCATCGTAAGCAGATTTTACACCAAAAACAAATAAACCAAGGTTTAAATTTTTGAGTAAGGTAGGTTTACGCTGCCTATTACAAGATGGAGATTATAGACTTGAGAACTCTGACAACACACGTGGTAAATTCCGATAGAACATGAAAATGGTCACTAACATAAATTTTAAATAATGTTAAAATTGCTTCACTGTATAATTATATAAAAAATATAATTAAAATAAAAACTAATAAAATAATAATTTTTAATGTTTTTTAAAAATTATTTTTATATACAGCAACAGTAGGTTTTAAGCTAATATTTACCCAGTTTTGAGTATAGCGTTATTATGGCTGTCAAAAAGACGTTTAAATTATTATTTTATTAATTTTTATTTTTATTTATATTGTACATTTAAACAATTTTAACATTGTTTAAACTTTGTGTTAAAGTGCCTTTTTGTATTTAAATTTATCACGTCGTGTTGTTAACGTGACTGCAATTCTGTAAATATTGTTATGTCCTGGTTTTCCTGTTAATAAACAGTAGTAAATTGTAAGATCTCACTGACATTTTAATCTTGATTTCTTTTAATTTAACTTGATACAAATATTTTAGATTACACAAGAGCTATTGTGATTTAAAGTAGCAAGGGATGTTGATAAATTGTGCCTTTATAGAAAAGTTAAATTTTTATAAACAGTTTTTGAATATTTAATAATGCTTATTGTTTTAATTTATTTGCATAAAATATAAAATTAAAATAATTATAATTTTTATTATTAACAAGCTTGCTAAACGTATTGAAAAACGCTTAAATCAATAAAATGGTTCAAAATTGTTATTAAAAGCATTTAATATATTTTGATTTGCGATGCATAATTTCATTATTTTACAACTTCAAATCAAAAGTTATAGTATATATATTAATGCAATAATAATAATTATAAAATGTATTTACAAAAATATTTATTACATTTTTAAAGAGTTTATGATTGTATAACTGATGCTTTATATTACTCTCAACATGTTAAAAAAAATGGGTGTTTAATAATGCTAACTGTTTTTTAATAACGTGTACAAAATGCTAATAATAATAATAATAATAATAATAATAATAACATGTAACAAAGCCGAAAACATAATTATTAAAATAATATTAAAATTATTTAAAATATATATAATTAAACTTAATTTAAAAAAATATATAAAAAAGTGTAAATTAAATAAAATGTTTGTTTAAAATGTTTAATTTTATTTTTGTTAACAACTAAGGTCAACATATTGTAAATTGTCGTTTTTTGTAAGTTTATAGTTTTAATTTATTTTTTTAAAATATATACAATTAAATTTATTTATATAATATTTGTTATTTATAAAATCTAAACGTACATATAAAATTTATTAATTATTTAAAGGTTTTATTGTAATACTTAATAATTGCTTTATTTACAATTACAATTATAATCATTTTAAATATATATATATATATATATATATATATATATATATATATATATTACTGTTAAATGTTTTACTGCTATTAAATTAGTTACTTAACTTTATTATAATTTTTTGAACGATCAGCGTTAATAATATACAATTATAAATATTATTTATTTATGTAGAATCTATTTAAACATTTTATTGTCTTTGTATTTTTATTTATAAAACAATTTTATATTTTTATAATTTAATAAATTAATACAAATTGTGTTTATTAAAATTAGTTTTTACTCTAGACAAAAACCAATTGAAATGTTTTTATAAAATTGCTTAAATAAATATTATTAAAATTATAAACGTTAATATTTTTAATTTAAATTTAACATGTAAAAATTTTAATTAAATTAAATTTTTATTTAAAAAACTTGAAATACCCAATATTAATTTTGTAATTATTGATTTATATAATTAATACAATTTAAATAGAAACATTGAACTTATTATAAATAGTATTATATTTACCTTTATGTTAACATTATTTTAATTTTAAATTATTTTAAATTATTAACATTAAGTGTTTTACATTAAAATATATTTTTAGATGTAAACATTATTGAAACAATAAAGAAATTAGTTTTAACAAAGTAATTTAGTTGTCTTATATATTTAAAACTATAAATGTTTATTTTGTAATTTTAAACAAAATGCTAAAAAATAAAATTGTAATAATTTTTTTTTTGAATATTGGTTTTTAGTTACAAACATATGACAGTTTAGTATATATATGCAAAAATATCAGAAAAATTATTAAAAATGTATTATACAGATACATTAACAAATACATGCACAAAATAGGATATAACCAAATTAAATTTAAAAATCAAAAAAATTAAGTTATGCACACAAAGTAAGTTTTAATACGCATATATAAAAATATCTGGTTAATGCTAATAAAATCTCAATTTTTAATAATAGTGAAATCCGTAACTGTTTTTCTATGTGGCGCATTCTGAACTTTGTATATCTAAGCACCTAAACTAACACAACAAAGATCAAGTTTACAACAGTATAACTAGTTTTTTATTTTATTGACTAGGTGTAAGCACACACCCAAATACAGACACCCAAAAATATTTAAAGGTATATGTATACCATATCTAGTCTTTGATCTAAAAAAGATAACCCTGATAAAAAATCAAACGGTTTTGCTAATGTTTGCAAATAATAAAGCAGTCGCAATAATGTTATTTACTAACTAAGAAATTTTTTTTAACGTTTGTTACGTTTGTCAAACTATCAATGTTAATTGTTTAATATATCGTACAAATAGAAAAATAATATATAAGTTACTACATTACTAACCAAATAAATAAGTGAATAAATAAAAAAATACAAAATCTTATTTTACCTTTTATGTTTTTTAATCTTTTTATTTAGAAACTACGTTATATTTACAAATAAAAAATTAATATTGCTTATAAGTTACAATTATTTATAATTAATATGGTAAATATTATGTTAAAATTTTATTAAATTGTATTTATTTGTTTAAAAAATACAATACAAAGAATTAAAAAAATAATTAAAAGGCATTTAAAACTTATTTATAATTTAAAATGTTATACAAAATTATGTTTTATTTATAAATTAAATTGTAAAACATTTTTATATTTTGTAAATTTTATATAATACACATTTAAATGTTTATATATAATTAAAAATATATGTAATATATTTATAAATAAATCTAAAACCACGGTTACATTAGTACAAAAAAGTAAAATTTAAAAATATTTAACATTATTATTAAAAAAATTTTAATATTAATTTGTATAAAAAACAATTATAAAAAATTATGTTTCTAGTTTTTTAATAACTGTAAAAAAATATCAGATTATTATGACTAAAAACTTAGAAAAATCTGATTATTAAAAAACATATTATATAATTTTTTTTTCTTATTTCTTATTTTTTCTTTTACATTTTATATTCTATAACGCTGAATATACTTGTACTGAAGTATTTAAGTTAAATGTAATTGCAATTAAAATTGTAATTGTGTTTAAAAATAACAAATAATGTTTAAAGATTACCGTTTTTATAAAATTGTTTCCCGCAGTTGCCTTACAATAAAATACTTAGCGTTTAGTTTTAAAAAGACGCTGATAATCAGGACAAATTATTTAGTATAGTAATAAAAATAAACTTATTTTTAAATAATAAAATAAAAAATACTAGAGCATTAAAAATTAGTAACATTAAAAATATTTATGTATTAATAAAAAATATTAACAACTTTTACTTGATAATAAATATAATTTTGATTTTAAACTAACACCCAGGTTTTAATATCAAGTTATTATTATACTTATTTATAAAAGAAATAATTTTGTATAATTATTTAATTAAAAAACTAATGTTTTAGTTTTTAAAACAATTGTTTTATAATAAATTTACTTTAACTAAAAACATTTAAAAAATTTGGTTTTTTTCTATAATTATAATGTTTAAAATAAATAAACACTCTTGGTAAAACATTTGGGGTACTAAAATCTATATTATTTATAAATTTATATAACTTTTTTATTAGTATGTTGTTTTTAAATCAATATTTTGTTTATTTACAATATTTAATTACAATAAAAAAAATATTTTTAAGTTATGTAGTATTTTAAAACGTTATACGCAGTTTAAAAAAATTTAATATGCATAAATAATACTTTTAATAATACTATTTATTTATTTTTTACTATTTTAAATGTTTTATGAGAAACACCTTTTAGCAGTAGTCATTTTAGCAAAGCTAAACATGGGCTCGCATTTAGTGTTAATGATGAAATTCAAACCCATGTCTTCTAGATTCAAGTCTAGCTCTGTACCACTAGGCTACTCCGGCATGATTTATTTAGAATAGAAACTTACCTGGCTTTTAAAACTTTTATTATAAAATGCAATTTTTAATAAATTTTGAGGTAAAAAGGGTTTTAATTATTGAAATAAGTAAATTTTATTTATTTGTTTTGCAATATGTAGATAATGCAACATTTTAAAAAAACTGAAGAAGTTTTATAAAGAATGTAAAACTTACTTAAAATTAGTTGCATAATACAGTTTTAGTTTTAACATTCAAAACATGTTTTAAATGTTTATTTAAAGTTAACAATAATTATAATTCATTTTATGTTTTGGCAGTCTATGAATTTATACATCTCAGATTTATTAATGTTACTATAATTACCAGTTACTTAAAATTACGGAAACAAAATTATCTAGTAACGATTGTTTTTAGTAAACTTACCATATAACATAAAACGTTAGTAACATTGTTGTACAAAATATAAATTTAGCTATATTTTTATTTATACATGTGGCAGAAGATTAAACAGGTAGTTTATTTGACTTATAAAACATTATTTAAAAAAAATTGTTTAAAATGAACTTGGTTTTAATTGTTTTTAATTAAAAAGTGAGTATATCTTTACTTATTAATGATTTACTTTTTGTTAAATTTTTTAATACTTTATTTTAATCTTTTTTTGAAAATAATTAAGAAACAATTTCCTTTTTTGTAATAAAAACAAGTAATACAGTGTTTTTAACAAACCTTGCAAAAATTGCCGTTTAAATATTACAAAAAATAAAATCGCTTAAGATAAAAAACGATACAATAAGTAAATATCTAATTTTTAATACACGTGGGTAACTACGTGTGGTTAAAAGGTAGAATTAAATAACTATTAGTAAATTATTTAGAAGAAAGAAAATTATTATTTTTTGTTTAAGATATTACCGTTTTATAAGTACTTATACAATTCGTAGCCTTTATTACGTAAATTAATGTCGTTTTAACAAAAGTTTATAAACAAATTAATTAAATGCAAAAAAGTAATATAATATTTTGTTTTAAAATAATAATAATTTTGTAAGATCTATAATTAAATAATAAGTTATTAAGAGCGCAATTGTTAAACATTCTAAATAAAACTTATAAATAGTTTAAAATTAACAATTATTACACATTTTGTTTTTTAATCTATTTATGACCTAATTAAAAAGTACAGGTTATATCTACATCTTATATTTTTAAATTTACAATTATTACATTTTCTGTTTTTTAAAATTTACTTTTGACTTAATTAACCAGTACAAGTTATATATATATACTTCAATAAAAATAAAACATTTTGTGTTTTGCAAATAAAAATCACTGATCTAATAGCGGCATTTATGTACAATGACATTAATAATTTTTTAATTTACTTAGATTGTATTTTTAAATAGTAAAATAATTATTAGAATTTTAGGACGTTACATCAACCTTTATACAAAATTGCTAACGCTAGCAATTAAAATAATTGTTACTTAATTTTTGCGTTGATTGTGTAAATTGCATTTACACTTATACTTATCTAGTATAATTTTATTAAATTAAAAAAGTCTGATTGTGTTAACAACTAAACATTATACTTGTATAGTTCAGAATATAAAATTTTTGTTTTAACATTAAAAAACTACGAGCAAATACAGTTATTTGTAAATGTGTTAATATGTTATTTTATATATTTTTAATCAGTAAAATTGAATTTGTCAAAAAAAATGTTATATTATTTGGATTAATAAATGTTTACATACATTTTGGATTAAAATAAAAGTATTTCATAAATCAAATTATCTAAAATTGCATACAATTTTCAAGTTAACTTTTTTTAACTATTTTAATTAATGCAAATTAAAGCAAAATATTTTATTTATCTTGTTTTATTACATTATTATTATTATTATTATTATTATTAATAATAATAATAATAATATAAGATTTTTAAATAAATAAAAACAGGATTTTAATTGTAATGTTTGAACTATTATATCTAATTTAGATTTTGGCTATTTTAAAAAATTTAAACTTTGTAATAAAATTATAGAATAATAATAATAATAATAATAGCAATAATGATTATTAAAAGTAAAACTCTATATTAAATTATGTAACAATACTGCCAAGTAGTCATATTAGACACGGGCGTAATATTATGAGTCTGTTTAACTTAAAACAATGATTAGGCTTACCATTTAAAACTTTTAGGGAAAATGGTTAACCGCAAAACAGCAAGTGGACTATTGTTAGTCTGGCTTCTGGCTTTACTAAGAGTTTAAACTTCGACTAGTATGGTTGACAAATACACAAGTATTCAAATAATAACAAAGATTATTATAATTATTGGAAATTAAAGCAACATGAATAAAAGTATTTATTTCATTTTGTAATAAAAACAGCGTATGTAAATATTTGTAATGGAGTAGCAACAGTGGCTAGAGCGTTTAATTAAAAACAGGTTCAATTTTTACTTCCAACACCAAATACAAGCCCTTGTTTAATGTCACTAACTGTCCAATTGCTAAAACTTATTCTTGTAAAGCATTTGAGCAATAAAAATTAAATAAAAATAAAATTATCAATGTACGTTATGTGCAACAAAAACAAAAATAATTGATAACAGATGTTTTATTGAGAATTAGTATTCTATAAGTGTTAAAAAAATTATTCAATGTTAGACACTTAACGTGAAAATAATATTTTTCATAAATATCGCCATCACCATTGGGGATAAATATCCTCTACCAGTTATTATCGTCCAGGGTAGTCCAAATTACCAAAATAACCTGCAAAACATCAACTTTTACAACGTGCACTTAATGAAAGACACATGAGGAATGTTGACTTTAAATTTTAATTATATCTTTATTGATTTCAAAAGGTAAGCAATCGGATGCCCAATTAAGTAATTCATTTAGAAGGATGGGAGATTAGCATAAATAAAAAGAGTGAGTTTGCGTGCTACATTGTTCGTCCAGATTAATTGTTGGCCACCCGGTTTTTTTCCATAAACATATATTTGCAAAATGCGTAGATATCAATCAGTAAAAAGTGATTGTTTTTAATAATAATTATTGGATACTAAATTGAGGCTTATTGTAAAAGAGCACGTTTGATAATTAAATAAATTTTGAACTAAACAATACTGCAATTAATTTTGATGTTTTATAAGTAAAAAATCTATAAAATTAAGGTTTGTAGATTTGTATTGGAGATTGTATTATTAACTCTCCATGTGTAGAATTAATTAACTTTTAATTAGTTTTTAACACTTTAAAACTATTTAATAAAAATACAATAATCATGTAGGTTTTAGTAAGTTTATTTCATTTAAATAAATAAAAATATGGATTATAAAATTTATTTGTTATGTAAATGAAATAAAATGCAAGTTGCTTGCACTAAAATAAATAAATAAATATTTTTCTAGACTATTCATTGATGCCCAGTGAGATATCGAAAAGTATAGATGACGACTCTGCTGAAATACTTACAAAAGATATAATTTTGTTGCGAACACGGGGAGAAAATTTTCAGTTTGTAAAGAAATTAAATTTGTGGTAATTAAAACAAAAAATATAATCAGTAATTTATATGAAGGGGTATGAAATTAACGGACGTGTCTGTGATTCAAACTATGCCAAATCTTGAAGTTATCAATTTAAGGTATGCAACAGTTAATACGTTTACACAATGTTTCCAATATTAGTGCGAACAATATTACATCGCTAAGCGTGTTTTCCCACTGTTTAAGTGTCCGCGAATTGTATTTACGTAGAAATCACATTACAGATTTGAATGAAGTGGGACATTTAAAATTTTTGATAAAGTTGGAAAAATTATGGTTAGATAACAATTTGTGTTGTTTCAATAGTAATTTATAACATTTTTAATTTAAAATTTAGTCAATAATATAGAAAATTGTGGAAGTGATGCAAATCAAGGTGAATATAGACATACGGTGATTCGCAATTTGCAAAATTTAGTACATTTAGATCGTTTTGGTAAGATGTTTCTATTATGCTATTAATACATTTAATTAGATTTAAGAAATTTATTTACATAATTTATAGTTATTATAAAACTTGAAATGTACTTTCATTTTAAATGTTGTTGGTTGCAAACAATTGTTATTTTTATTTGAAATTATTATTTAATTTAAAATAAATAGTACTACCGACAGTTTCTTGAACAATGAACTTTTTATACTGATATAATTTAACTTTTTAGTTAATTACAATATACAATATTTTTTAGAATTATTAAACAATTTAAGACATGTAAATTAATCGTTCATGAAACAAATGTAGCTTACTAATAATTAAAATAGATATAATTTTAGGTTTTTCTTGTTGTATTTACATTTAGTAAATGTGATATTTATAAATTGTATAACTTTGGAACGTTTGGAAGTTAACTTAAACTATTGTTTACATTAGTGCTATATTTATTTTTGCCAAATCAATAAAACAGAGAAAATACAATGTTTCGTTTTTGCATGTTAACTTTACAAACATATAATTTTTTGAATGCTATTATTTTAAGTTTACATTTGGTCTTTAAATAGATCTTTTATGACATTTTATATCCGATGTATTTCTAATTTAGTAAAATGAAGACTGTGCAATTTTATTATGCTTGAAAAATATTAAATACTAAAAAATTATTTGTTATAAAGTATAATTAGAATTTATTTTAGGTTGCGTTTTAACTTACTAGTACTATATATATATATATATATATATATATATATATATGTTGGTAACAGAGTAGCCTCTTTATCAATTCCAAGTTTCAATAGTTTTTTAAATTCATATACAAAATGATTGTCGGATGCGATTTGAATTTAGAGCGATAAAGGAAGTTTATTGGCTAAAAGCCCGCTTTCTCGCAACGATACCAATGTTTACAGGAATTGATGAGGCGATCTTTTCTGGAGTTGACGGATCTACAAGCCTAACCGGCTACATATGGTAAATGGTTACTTAAAAATCTTGGTTATAAGCTAACACCCATTCACTGAACGGTAATCCAGTGAAAGCCCAATTATACCGCTGTGCACTCGGTCTCTGACGTTATTAGTCAGGATGCCTGTTGGGACCTAGTCCAGGATGCACCACGTGGAGGATGAACAGTCTGGAATATCACTATTATTGGAAATTAAAACTTTATAAGCATTGCTCAAATCCTCAGGATCATCAACATTTCATATATATATATATATATATATATATATGGATTTGGCAAAGCCACAAGAGTACCCACATTGAGTTTAAGTAATAAAACTTAAACCCATATTTATGCAGCTACGGGTTGTCATCTTAATTACATTAAGCACAGTGGTATATATATATATGTAATTGTTTACACTGTGGTGTAACTAGTTACTTCACTTTTGGTTGATATACAAAAGAAAAATATTAAATGAATTTAAAAATCAATCAATAGTAAGAATTATTAATAGATTTGTATTGACTTAGATAGATAGAGTGGTTTCAATAAATTTGAAATTGTTTTTGTTAAAATTGATAATAATTTAAAGATTAAAATATGTATGGTTTTTAAAATGAGTTAATTTTGTTCTATATATGCAACAACTAAATCATGTTAGAGTACATTGTACATTGGTTAAAAATGTTTCATTATACTTATAGCGTAACTTGCCCACACATGTTTTGTTTTAGTTGTAAGTGACAAAGAACGAGAATTGTCTTTGGAACGTGGTTATTTGTTAACTGCCCCACCTAATTTCTCAACAACTATTTTAATCAATCACTTGACAGAAACAAACAGTAATTTATTTTCAGTAAATATTTTTTAAAGTTTTATTTTAGTCTAAAATAGAATTATTTTATGTTAAATGTAGTAGTTTAAGTCTACTTAAAATAATATTAATTACTAAATAAGATAAAACTTGAATAAAATGTATTTTCTAATTCTTTCATTAGTATTTTTGGCATAAGATTTAGCTAATGTATATATTAGTAATTATTATAACAATGTTTATTAATGTACTTTAATTGTTTGAACTTAAAAAAAGCTTTTTGTAAATGTTTTAGTTAATTCGAACAATACAATAAACACGGTTAAAGAAATAAATGAATTTGCAGAAGTAATATTTTTTAATTGTATTAAAATATTTATAGCATCATATATATATATATATATATATATATATATATATAATATTATATACAGAAAAATAAATAAAATAATAAATTATTTTATAAACAAGATTGCATAGAACGATACAAATAAAATAAATTAACGTAGCCAAAAAAACGTTTTAAGTAACAATAATATACAATAGTTGCTTATGGAAAGTTATTTTGAATATAATAATAATAATAATTTATTTTTTTACAGTAGAATATTTGTTTTTTAAAATAAAAAAATTCAAATGTTAAATTTAATAGGCTTTTATTTACTACTAAGTGGTATTAAAATAGTCTGAATAAATGTTTACGTGTTTTATTTATTTAAATATATTTTAACTGTCCAAATATATATATATATATATATATATATATATATATATATATATATATATATATATATATATATATATATATACATATGTTTTCAATAATTAAACGTGGTTTAAATAGTAAGAAATGCATTACAATAAATGTTTTAAATTTTATTTTAATAAAAAATAATTTCTTTTAAAGAAATGTAAAATTGTTTAAGCAAACTGATTTACAATAAATCTTAATCAAAATATAAATACATTTATCTTATTTATTTAAAAAATAAAGACAATTTTAGTAAATATTAATTTTTACTAAATACAATTTTAGGAAAAAAACGTTTAAATATTTTGATTTGGCTATTTTGAAAATAGTAACAGTTTAAGTTGATATTTTTAGTTTGTATAATATATATATATAACGTGCAATCATAATGGCTATTTTTAAACAAAGTGAATAAAAAAAATGACATTCCAAAATATGCACTAACTTCAATTATTTTAAATATTATTTATTCTTATGACAAAACCCCTTTGCATGGGGGTAATAAAATAACAATTACGGCAGAAAACAACAACAAAGTCCCATAATTCAAAAGGAACATAAGACAACAAAATTTTTCCACGTATTTGAACATTTTGCCAAACGTTTTGTTTTAATTAAATCTTGCCGAATAGTTTTTAGCCAAGTTTTCTGTAAAGCACCAACCTTTTTTTAGACTATTTTCAACTGTCAATTCCAAAACCGTTTTTGTTGGTCTTTCAGGCGGTAAACGTACAATTTGACCCAGTAATTCTCTTTATCTAATTGTAGTGTTGTCATGTAGTGAACGCGAGTCAGTTCTTCTCGTGGTCTTATTATCTGAAATGTAATTGCGCCAGGTAATATTTAAAATATTTCTAAGACACCGGCAATGAAAGACACTCACCATCTTATCAATCCTTTTATATAGTTTAAATTTTGTTTTGCATACTTACTTTTTATTTTTTTTGGTTTATTTTAATATTTTCATTTATGAAGACTTCTTTCTAACAAATGTTTTCAGTTACTTTAAAATATTACTTTAAATTAATAAAGTTTATTACTAAAAAAGTGGGGTAAAATTAAGGTTTGTTTATAAATAGTTCAATTTGATTCGATACACTAAATTGTAACAAAATTTTTAAACTACTATATTTATATTTATTCATTTTTATAACATAAATATCTTTGCTATTTAATAATAAAAAATGACTGATAATTAAAACTTGAAATCCAACTTTATTAATATTTATTTTGGGAATGAAGTTATACACACTAGAGCACGGTGGTACCTTGTCTGGATTATCTCCATCCAATTCATCAGTTCTATCTTCATTGAATTTAAATAAATCGTCTATGTTTCAATTAGCATTTGAACAAGCAAAGTACGTCAAAAGCAGTTCAAAGTTAGTATTTAATGAGTCTTAAATATGAATAGCCAAATCGTTTTAAATTAACCATTATTTTATTATTGTTTATGAGAATGTATGAAGAGGGAAAGTCACCTATATATGTACATTAAAAAATAAACGTTTTTTTTTAAAATTCAAAACATAACCAAACTGTTTTTAAACAAAAAAGTTAATTAATTAATTTTTTATTAAAGTTCAATATTAAATATACTTAGTACAGAGATAACCTTATAACATTGTACAAGATAAATATTTAAAAAGATGTTTTGTATAATTAGCACAAATCAGTTGCGTAAAATTCGACAATTTCATTTACCTTGTATTAAATAAGTTAAACGAAGACAAATTATAAAAATGTGAAGCATCCACTATTAACATTATTGCATTTAACAATAAAATAGAATATCTATTTTAATGGTAAAATATCCAAACTGTAACAATATTTACTTAAATTATTCTTTGTTTTGGAAGAATTTATGAAATTAAAAAATTGTATATAAATTAATAAATACTAATTATCCACAATTTCATTGAGAATTATCAAGTTAGTTTTCTAATAGTAGTATATAATGTTATTAATATATCAATTAATATTGTATACTTATATGAATTTTAAAATGCTTTCTACCTCATTTATTTATAATATACATGTATATGCCTTTGGTGAAAATATGGTAATTTATTTATTGATATAAGCTTTAATGTATTGATAGAGTTATGTTTAGCATATAAAATATATGTAAATAATAAATTTTAGTATGTTTGTCTACAAAATTTTATAATTAAAACGTTTCTAGTTACTTTCTATCAATATTAAAAAATTAAAAAACTAAATTGATAGGCGTAATCAGATACTAAAACATTTCTCAATTCTTAGTCGCGTGTTTCTAAAATAATGTACGTGGCTTATAAATTATCAAGTAGATTTAGCTTTTTGTGGCATTTTAGCATTAAATGATTGGTTAAATTGTCATCATTAATGTTTTAAATGCAACAGTAAAAGTACTTTCATTATGAGTAATATCTATATGACATGAGCAGTAAAATGAAAAATAACGGAGAAAGGATTATACGGTTAGTTGTACGATAATGACACAATAGAATTCAACATTGCAAGCGTTTTTTGCAGTTTCTACTGCCAAGCAATATAAGATTAATCAATAAAGCAAAAAAGGCAAACTGCAATTAAATGTATGCGTCGTGTGCAGACACGCACATATAACTAAATAAAAACAATTGTTTTGGCAATATTAGTAGATATTTGTCCTTGCCCACTTAACTCATCAAATGAAGAAACTATTTGTTTTTAATTTATCAAAACACAAGCAAAATATTGTTAAACAAAGTTGGTTGCATGCATTAAAAAAGAAATGCATTATTTTTCTGTTAAGCCTTTTAGTATTACTGCAATATTAATCTAATAACAATATTGTCTTCAACTATTGTAGACTAAAACTTGCAACTTTGCTGAAAGTTTTACTTAATTAATTCAATTATCAGTGTAAATAAAAACAAAATTTATATTTGTAAACCTTGTAGTAAATCCAATGAAAAATACCGTTTCAAAACACTGCATTCCGCTCAAAAATTATCACCCATCAATATTCAGTGTTTGGTTGAATTAAAAGTAAGTTAGTGTAATTCACTTTGGTTGGTAACATGAACATCGCTTCATTATCTTTCATATTTATATGGCATATAAACGGTCGACTTAAATTACCTGGTAAGCTTAACAAACGTGGAAAAATAACGAAGTTTCTTGACTGGTAGATGGCATCTCTGTGACGTCGCCACTGTTAGCAAAGCTCGACAATCTCGCCTGATTTTTTGTCAGGGTTATCTCCCTTAGTCCAACGGTTACATATGGTTTACCTTCAGATGCATTGTAAGTATCATGGGTATATGCTCACACCCATCCACCGTAGCGGAAGCCCAGTTATATCGCCGTACACTCGGTCCCTGCTGTTATTAGTCTAGATACCTGTGCGCACCTAATCTAGGATTATCACCATCATTGGAAATTGAAACTATATAAACATCACTCAAATCCTCAGGATCATTTTATAAACAAATTTGTTTAAATTGTTGCATATATGTAGTTTTTAACATTTAATTATTAAATATAAAAAATATGAATTGCAATACAATAAAGTTATTGTATAAATAATATGTGCAATACAAACTATAATGTATTTATGATAAAACCTCGAATGTTAATTGATACATTTTTTGAATTTATAAATAATAGATATTATAAAGTTACACATGTAAAAAGTATTAATTGCCTCATAAGTTATTACTTGAATCAAGTGTTTGAAAATTATTACACGTGCTAATATAAAAGTTCAAAGTGCTATTGCTAATTATCACAAGTTAATTGAAACGTTTTTTCAATACAGAAATAAAATAATTATAATTTATAAATGACGTTAAATAATTTTAGAATGAAAAAATTGTACGCAATTCAATAATAAAATTATTGCAAACATTGAATCAGCACAGTTTAGAACTCGTAATACATTCAGCTGAAAAGCGTTTGATGTATTTGGAAATGTTATCACATGGTAGCAACTAGCAATTCTTTGTGAATCTATGTATTCATCAAGCAATACATTGATTTTATTAGACATACCACTTTTTTATTGTTTTTTTTATATTTTTAATGTTTAAACCAGTGCATTCTTATTTCTTGTTTCCATATACAGTATTGTAATTGATAATTTTTAATTGTATATTATATAATATATAAAATAAACAAAAACTTACAAAAAGGTTTTGTTAATTCAACTGTAATTAAAAAGTTTAATAATATGAAAGCGGATTTCGACACACAAAAATAATTGATTGAAATTACAGTTACTCTGGGTTGTAAAAACATTGTTGCTAAGACAAGAAAATGGAAAAATCAGTTACAAAAACATATCCAGATGTAAAAGAGACTACCAAAAACTATTTCTCACCGTCCCGCTAAAGATGAAAAACGTTAAACTGAGCTAAATATCGTATGTTGCAACTTAAAACGCTTGTAAGGATGTACAGTTTTTTAATATTATAGAAATAATTTAGCAAACATAGTAGTTTTATAGTTTAATAAATTAAATATTAACTAACACTTTTTTATAAATTCAACTCATTTCTGTAAGAAAGGGCCAAATATTACCACTGTACAATAAAAATTAACTGGAAATTTAACGTTATTTATAAAGTTAAGAAAAACGACTAATAAAAATTATTCTACTCAATATCAATAATCAAGTACTTTCAGTTAGGCACCACAATAATCAACATCAAAACAGCCTTAAAATTCTATTCTTGACAAATTAAAAAAGTCTTACTATATTGGGAAACGTTACTACAACATGTTATCCATTCAATAAGCCAATGTATTTAAAGTGAACATTCTACCATGGAACTACAACATTCAGGATATTTAAAATTAAGTCAGTATTCATACGGAAAAAATGGTAAATCTCAAAATAAATGAGATAAAATTGTACTGAAAACACATACAATGCCTTGTCCTTAACCGAGACTTAAATGATAAAAAACAGTTCATTTAATAGGTCATATATAAAAACATGATCTAAAAATAACGCATCATAAAAATGCACATGTTTGTAGAAATACTTGTTCAAGCGAAGCCAGTTTATCCTAAAATGAAAATGTACTCTTTTGATTTAATTATATATATATATATATATATATATATATATATATATATATATATATATATATATATATGCATAACCATGGAAACAAGTATTAATCACAAAAATAAAACATTGAAAATCGATGAAATGTAAAACGAATATCACCATAAAAATCGTCATTTAATAGATCACAACTTATTATAATATAAATATATTGTGAATTTCTTCTCAAATTACTAATAAATAGTTTTCAATCAAAACAAATTCAATATTTGCTTTTAGTCAATAAAAAATAATATACAAACTAAATCTGAATTAAATTACAATGATGGTTAAAAACAAATATCGAAGAAAGTTTTCAAAAAAATGACTAAAACATGAAAACACATCCATATATATATATATATGTATATATAAAACTCCGTATTATAATTAGATTTTATTACATATAAATTAACAAACGTATATAAAATGATTAATAAATAATTAAATCAAATAATAATAATAATAATAATAATAATGATCATATAAACTGAAAATAGTTCATTAAAAATCTAAAATTATTGTTATAAGTGTATACAAAGCCAAGTGTACATATTTGGCTAACATTAAAATTATTTAATCATAACGGACTTTGAATAGCAATTTCAAGTAATGACCACATAAATAAAAATTCGTTTGTAAGTAGTGTGTCATAAGACATATTCAAAATTACTAGTTTCATGAATTATGAGTCGGACATCGCGTTCGTACGTGTTTGGTGCTAACCGTAGACTGTTTGGCATTTAAAGTTCCCAATTCATTGGGCTCGGACGATGGAGTAATTACGATACCCGGATGAGATTTGCTTTGGTCTGGCGGATGCAACTCGAAGGATTCACCTAGTCAAAAACAAAAAATGGAATTCACTTCGGCATATATATATATATATATATATATATATATATATATATATATATATATATATATATATATATATATACTTTACTTTTATGATTTCCATTGGTTAAATAATTAAAAATGTAGTAAATTAATGGAACAAATTACATGTATATATATATATATATAGCATTAACAAATACTTCATTCATATTGCACAATTCAAAAATAAAATACCCGGAGATAGGGCCGCAAGTGCTTGTAATAATTCATAATTGATAACAGGCTCGGATTCGGGTTTGGGTTCCCATCCGACTGGAGGTGAACTCGGAGGTGACAGAAGAAATATGCGTTCTAATTTAGGTGGAGCCAAATGCTGATCGGTGTGAGACGAAGAGTTTTCGCACCCCAATTTGTCGCAGCAGATGTGATCTTGGAATAGAAAAACCCATAATGTTTGTTTGACTAATGTCATTCAAGGATAAATAAGTTCAAATATTAATTGATAACTTAAACCAGTTAATCAGTAACAAGAGTTTTGATCTCCGAGCTGAAAGGAAGTCGGTTTGATATCATAATACATACAAACACAAAAATAAGGTATTTAAAAGGTATCTCAAAATATACCAGCAATGCATGTAACCATTTTGCTAAAAGAGATAACCTTAATAAAAAACTAAATTGATTTTGGTTTTCACTGAATTTAAATCTACTTGATTTGAGCCAACCAGGAGTACTGCACAGCTGTTTCATCCTTGTTTGTAATCATCAAAAGTGGATACCTTTCAAATGTCACACAAACTCGAACACACGTCCCATCTGGTGTCAGACCGAAGCCTCAACCACTGAACTAGGAGTGGTTAAAACTGATCCTGTAAATTTATAATTTATTTGCTAATTTTTGTAAATACCGGTATATTATTTTTATGGTCAAATAATTTTAATTACTCATCCTTCCACGTTTGTTGCATATAGACGAAAAGTATTTCTTATAAAAATTAACAATCGATAATTCAAAGTATTTTACAAACTTGACAAAAAAGATTAAAATGTAGTTATAACGTCAATCCAATGGCAAGTGTATCGCTAAAATATACTAATATTATTAAAAAATATGACATTGTAATCCCTTATTTTTCAACAAAAGATGTCAATATATCAAATTATCCAAATAAAAAGTTCTTCCAAAAACCATAATTGATCGGTCAATTCAATAAACTGAGAAAGCGCTAAACCTTACTCAAATAAGAAATTCTTGTACCAATTACTGAAAACAATCGCTTATCTCAACAACTTTGAACTTTGACAATGATACGATTAGAACGGACGCCTTAGTCATTGTATGCCGGGGTGGTCTAGAGGTACAGCGCTCGAATTTGGACTTCGGTGGGCATCGGGTTCGAATCCCACCACCGGCCCACAATCGGCTTCGCTCAAATGTCCACTGCTGAAGGATGTTTCTCGTAAAACATTCAAAGTAGTAAACATAAAATCAGATAAATATCTGAAGACTTGGGCCACCCACATACTTCCAATGTTTCAAAAAATTGTACATATGTTATGCAATAATAATAATAATAATAAAAACACAAAATATTACCAATAACAACCTCATCATTAAATATTAGCTTGATCAAAAAGTTGACACAACATTTGAAAGTGGATTTTTACTAAAATATTTAAATAAATGTTATCCTATCAGTCATCTAATAAAGCTATATTGTTAGGTTATTGAGTCTGAGGACTTTTTAGAAAATTTCATTTTCGGATGACGGTGATAATTCTAACTTTATGCTTTATGGTTCATTCTGAATTTAAATTGTCATCATTAGTGACAAAGATCACCCACCGGTTAATTTTAAATAGGTTAGTCCAAAGTAACTTAACGTTTAAAACATGGACTTGATCGTAAGTATGCTGACTTCGATTTCATCCAGAATTAGATCCCTCCAACAAAACCTATTTAACACAAAGGCTAAGAAATCTGATGTCCAATTTAGCAAAGATGTAGCATAAATAAGACATGTAAATTTATTTACTTCAATGTCAGTCTAAATGTTTCGTTAGCCACCACAGACCTTCTATTCCATCCTACTAATAGTTGTTTTTCTGTAAGAAAACTACGTAGAACATAATCGGTATACTTTAGGTATCTTTTTCTAATTGTGTTGAAGATAAATGGGCAAACAACATTCAATAAAGTACAAATGTTAGAAAATTGTTAAAATATTTGATCGACTATTAGCTGATTGCGTTCAAATAAAAATAGAAAACGAAACCATAAGGATTTTAAACAGTTTTGTTCAAAATGAAAATTAATTAAAATCAAAGTGAAAACATGACTGAGTGTACAGCAATATATCCGAGCTTCCAGCTTTGCGAATGTATTAAAACACATCATCTACTTAAAAGATAATGAAGTATACCAATATTATATGTAACTATTTGGTTGAAGGAGTACAGCTAGACAATCAGTGTGAACAGTGATGTACCATCTATTAATTAAGAAACTTTATTATTTTCCCTCATTTGGACATACGACATAGAAAACAGTGGAGGGCTTGTTACAAACTTGAAAACAACGAAAGACAACCTTGACACTAATCCATTTGAAATGTTAATTTTTTCTGGTCTAAAAATAAACACACACACACACACACACACACACACACAAGTATAAATGAAACTATAAACGCTTCGTTCCAACAATCGACATTCCCAATACTTATTTAGAGTTGTGTTGTCTGAAAAATATATCAAACTAATCAATTACCATCAATTAAGAAATCGTCTTCATCACATTGCATTTCCAAGCCATTTTGAAGATGAAATGAACAACATTTGCAAACATCCAACTGGTCCGTTTGGGCACCACAATCATCAACAATTTTGGCCAAAGTGCTGTGTTGCTTCCGGCAATACCGATCCAATTGTCCGACGTAACAAGAAATTCCGCCATTCTCCGAAGCGGTCGAATCGTAGTCGGATATGTTGGCGCAAACGTCCGACGACAATTGCCATCCTTGGGTTTGCAAACGTGCCAACAAAACAGATTCGGGATTTTTCATATAGACCTAATTGCATACAATTGCGGAAAAACAGTTATTGTTAACACAGAAATGCCCTTTTGTTCAGTTGACAAATAAATTGCCAACAAAACACGTACTTAGCACAACTCAGACAAATTAACAAAGAACCTGTTCACTTGACGATATTATTCATATTATGTATCTTATAAACTAACTTTTCGTGTATTTAAGTTAACTTTTAAAGTCGATTCGCACGAAATAATGAGCCGCGATTCAATATCGATAAAATTTTAAACCATAATTATCCTAAGTCAATTAGCGCAGTACATGCAACCTCCAAGGCAATTGCTATATCTTGTGGTTGTCAAACAAACTTTCCTAGTAGCCACATAACTTGAAACAAAAACTCAGTTTTATTTTATAATATATGTTACTGTATAATAAATACAACTTAACGAATATATATACCTCATAATAAAAGTTACAATAAATGTCATCTAATTTATAAAAAATGTATAGAATTATTAATATGAAATATAGTGTCTAAAATTAAGAAAAACACAAAGTACATGTAATTGTTTTTAATTACCAAACAGTTTCTTGTATAATTTTTTAATAAAATACTTAATTATAAATGTGGTTTAAGTGCTTTGGTATGCTTTTAATAAAGCTGCTGTCGTAATCTTATTTCTTAACAAAAAGGTTTACAAATTATTTCCTAATTTTGAAGTGTTTATGGACGTAATTTTTAACTAAATAAAAAAACTTTAATGGCAATGATGATAGTATTATTAGGTAAAAATTTCTAACTTTTTAGAATGTTAGCTTGTACAATGTTTTAATTTAATTAGTGACAGTCACTTTTTCAATATTTTCCATATTTATACGGCATACAAACGGTCGACTTCGATGACTTGATAAGCGTAACAAAAGTAGAAAAATAACAAAGTTTCTTGGCTGGTAGACGGCATCCTTGTGACGTCGCCACTGTTCGCAAAGATTGACGGGTCACCTGGACTCTGCCAGGGTTCTCTCTTAGCTAAAGAACTACATATGGTATACGTATACCTTAAAATACCTTTTAAATATCCTGGGTGTATGCTATCATCCACCCACCGTGGCGAAAGCCGAGTTATACCACTGTGCACTCAATCCCTGCTGTTATTAGTCTAGATACATATGCGCACCTAGTCCAGGATGCAACACGTGGAGGACGAACAGTCAGATATATCACCACCATTGCAAATTGAGACTTTATAAGCATTACTCAAACCTTCAGGATCATTTTGTAAACAAACTCGTTTAAATTGTTAATATTTAAAAGTTTAACTGATCGAAATAAATTTAAATAAAGTAGTCGTTAACGGTTTTAGTGTAACATAAAACAATGTTGTTTTAAGAACATTTGTGCCACTTTTATAAGTGTATTGTTTTGGTTTAAAAATATTCTCATAATTTGAAATGAAAATACCACTGTATAAGGTTTTTTTAATATAATTTGCTACATAATGACTATTTAATACCCTATATTGCATCAAATAGTGTTTGTTTAATAAGTAAGCGCTCAAAGTAAAGATTTTATAATTCACTTCACACAACATCTTAATTTAATATTGAGAATAAATATAAATGTTTAAAATTAATGTTCTGTTCATCGTAAAACAAAATACCAAAGCACTTAACAATAATTCAATTTGAATTTTGTAAAACAACTTCTTTTATTGTTTTGCAATAAAAAACGACTTAACTTTGAGTAATTAAAAAATAACATTTTTTCAATCTTACTTATGTAAATTATATTTAAAAATTAAAGAAAACTAGTTTTATTTCATTTCTTATGTTGTACAATAATTTTCCCAATAGACAAAAAAACGTATTTGTATTTTCCCGGAAATTATCATTTTGTCCTTTTACACTTCAAAATACAAAATTGTGTTAATAATTTATTATTAATTTGTTTTTAACTATTTATAAAAATATCGATTTTTAACTTAATTTAAAATAAAGAAGTTTATTTTTGGTAAGAAAATACTTAATTTTTAAGTTGTATCATGTTACTGAAACGTTTGTTCATTAAAAAGTCATTGTAAGCAGAGCAAAGTTACATTAAACTAAATAATTAGTTAGTTATTTTACACTTATTAAAATATTCTGCATTTTGGTTATAATTCACATGAAGTAATTACGCTAATGTTATGTTCAATAAATGTGAATTTTAGGCATTAAACAAAAAAGTGATGTAAAATGCATTTAGCAAATACGTTCATTTAAGTTTAAATTTTAGAATATAACTTTTCGGTGTATATTTAAAAATTTTTAATATTAATTATGCCATATTTATAGTAGATGATAAAACCAACCAAGGTGAAAAAATTAAAAAAAAATCCTATTGGTCAACCTCCGTGAGTGAGTGTGAGTCACGCTGGAGCATTCTTCTATCAAAAGGGGATTGTTTGACCTTGAAAATGTATATAACGTGGAAAAATCAATATTTACATAGCACTATACGATTTGTATTGCGTCATCGTGCAAATTTGGTCACTCTTTTTGAAACTTTTCCATTCTCAACTTACGAGTAATTACACACTCACACAAAAGGTTGTCTGACTCTTATTGGCTCCTTTTTTCGCAACTTTTTCCCTTGGTTGGTTTTATCATCTACCATATTTATTATGAAACCTGTCCAATAATAATAATTAATTCAAATATAATGATGGCTTAATTGTGATAGAAATATTACCCAAAAGGCTGTAATACATCCAAACGATAATTTATTCAATAATATTAAGCACGGAATATATACATTCTAATTCACAATCTTTGAAATTTAAACATTTGAAAAAGTTTTAATATAAATCGTTCAAAACTACCTCATGTCATTATCTGAAAACTATTTTTATAAATCGTTTCCCGTTCACAAAATATGGTAAAACTATTAAATTTATTTCATATCATATTCCCCAACCACATTATGTTTTTTAAACAAGCCGTAACTTAATAAAATATTAATCTAAATTTGGAAAAGTTGAAAAAATTTACTGATAGATCAAATCATTCAGTTTACAAAAAAATAACTTGAAATTCATATATTTTACTTCAGGAATGTCAAACTTAATATTTATTGTTAATAAAATTATGACAGTTTACAACATAAAATGAACATTTAAAATACACAATAAGTAGTAAATTTATCTATCATATATATATATATATATATATATATATATATATATCGCCACTCAACAAGCAAGTTAAGAAAATTGCAACTTTAGAGTATCCCTCAGGTCCACAGAAGCAAAGTCTTGATAAACGAAAGAAAATATATTTTGATATAATGTAGATATTGAACCTATATAACGTTTATCTTTTTATTGTAAATAAAAATAATCAGAGAAGTGGCTAACAACTGCAACCGCATGTACTCAAAACAAATTCAATAAAAAGTTAAAACAGGGAAGAACTACTCGTTGTTATATAACTTCATCTTAAACAGTAAAAGTCACTTTAACCACAATTAAAAATGTCAAAAACAATCAATTATGAAATAAGCAATCCAATACTTGTAAATAAACAAATATATAAATTGCTTAACATCCATATAACTTTCATTTTTAAAATAATGCATAGAAACATAAATTATTCCATATGTCTGGAGTAAGAAAAGTAATTGGAACTGTAGACACTAAATATGAGTTAAAGCCCCATTACTGAAATATTCACCTACAATAAATTTAATTCGTCGTGATTGATGATATAATCACTCTTTTATTTTTTTTAACATTTGAACAACATATTAAACAATGGTCTCTAATGGAGAATGACAAAATTTCTTAGTTAGGACATCCTTGTAACGGCGCCACCGTTTGCAAAAATTGACAAAACCGTCTGATTTGTCAGGAATATTTCCCTTGACCGAACAGCTACACATAGTATATGTATACTTGAATATACATTTTAAGTGGGATGGTCTAACGGTACAGCGCTTGATTTGGACCTCGGTGGGCATGGGTTCGAATCCCGCATTTTAGTGCCGGTCCACATTCGGCTTCGCTAAATGTCCACTACTGAAAGATGTTTCTCGTAAAAAATTCAAAGTAGCAAACATAAAATAAATAAATAAATAAATAAAAGTATCTTTGGTGCATGTTTGCACTCATCCTCCAAGGTAGAAGCCCAGTTATACCACTGTCAATTTGTTCAATGCTGTTAGTCTAAATGTTATGTGTACTTAGTCGAGGATGCGCCATGTAAAGGTGACGGTTTAAAATATCACAGTCACTGAAAATTGAGATACTATAATGTTTATAGAATCAATAACAGCTCCATCTACTAGACAATGTTTACAGTAAATCACTATAACAATAAAAGAATAACATAAATTTCATAAAAAACTTTAATCTTACTTAAGTTTGATAATAAAAAAAACACTAATTCTCAATTGTAAGAAAATAAGTAATACAATATTCTCTCTCTCTCTCTATTATATATATATATATATATATATAACCCCTAAAAAAAATTTTGGACGACTTATTTAGACGGATAAAGTTAACATGATAATAAACAATATAAAATTTTACATATTTAATTCCATATCTATTTTTAAATATTAATCATTCAATTAAAAAAATAGTATATATATATATATATAGATTAAAGTCAACATCGATATCAAATATTGAAAATAAGATTTTATAAAACCACATTAACAACCCAAGTATTATTATACCAAATTACATGAGTCAGTTAATTACAATAAAATGCAATCATATTAATTATTAAAAATTTTATAATGTATATTAGAAGAAACAATTTAGTAATTAAAAACAGCATATACTTCACATTAAAAAATATATTTCAATGCTGTTTTATATTAATAATGTTACTCGACCTTTGACTATAAACCAGCTGATATTTAATGTAGAATTTTTAAATTACAAATAATGAATATCGACAAAACTGTATTTAAATTCCATACATAATATAATAATGTATATTGTACAATAAAAATAAGCTTTTATGCATATTGTGGTTATTATAAAAGTTTAAGTTAAAAATACTACGTTAGATTCAAGAATGTTACTAAACGTTATATATATATATATATATATATATATATATACCACATCCATTTCCAGAACCTCCCACTGCACCACACTAACAAAATTAAAATAAAAAATATAATAATTTTTAAAACAATAGAACATGAAGCCTAATTTTAATTACTCATAACGCATTTTTTAACGTAAAATTAATCCATACAAACTTGTTATGCAATATTTAAGATTAAGTCATTATTGACTTAAAAATACTGTTATTTAAAAAAAATAATCAATACTTACTAATGCGCGCTTTAAACCAGAAAAATAAATAAACTTTGAATCACGATCAAAAGATTTAAACAAATTTTCAAACGCAACCTAAAATTACAATTGAAACTAACCACATTACCTTTGCACAGTTATATTTGTAAATTGCTGGTGGTACATTTGCAACAACCAACCGGAGAGAAACAGTTTTTAATACATCTAAAATATCTTTTATCTCATCTAAAGTAAAAGATGCTCCTTTTTCTTCTAACACAGTTTGAATTTTTTGAACACAAGTTAATGAATTATCCATGTAAATCATTAAAAAATTGTCTAAAAATAAACAATAATTAAAATTAAATCAAAATTTGTAATTTGAAAATGCAATATAACATAGTAAAAAATACTAATAAATCGTAACTATTGAGAATGTCACACTAATTATATGTATATAAAGTCCATTAATAAAACTAAAAACATGTAAAATGCAATTTAAAATAATTTTATTAAAAATATATATAATTATACCTTAACTATAAATCAATACCTGTAATCATAATTAGCAAACGCATTCAGTCAAAATAAAGAAAATATTATTTTACTTTTTTACTACTTCCATATTTTGAGGAATTTTTTAAAAAGTGTACACTAAAAACAAAACAAAATCCTGCATTTGGTACCAGCGGTAAGAATCAAACCCAAGTCCATTTAGTTTCAAAGCTAGCGCCCTATCAATTCTACTGAGA
Organism: Cardicola forsteri; assembly: GCA_025895645.1. Taxonomy (NCBI): domain Eukaryota; kingdom Metazoa; phylum Platyhelminthes; class Trematoda; order Strigeidida; family Aporocotylidae; genus Cardicola; species Cardicola forsteri. The sequence goes on along the minus strand of JAKXYG010000051.1, from coordinate 356,389 downwards.
CAGATTGACTGTACAAAACTTTACAGATCATAACTTAAACATCAGGTTTACAGTAAAGAATAAAATCTTTTATAATCCTACTGGCTGGTTTTACTTTAAATATATTACTAAAAATAAAACATTTTCAATCAAAAATGTAAAACTTTAAAGTGCAACACAATACATTTTACTAATGATATATACTTCTGAAATAACAAAAATGGTTACAATATTAAGCTTAAAACTGGGTGTGTATAGATCAAATCCACTATCAGTACTAAGCATAAATCCTAGTTTGACTTCCCCAAAATATTATAATTATTAACAGCATTATATATATATACATATATATACTTTTTAACCTATAATACTGCTTAAATCTTCAAACCTATACAAAAAGCGATTCTAAAAGCATCAAACAAAACAAAATAATCGGGAGGTATCACATTTTACTTACAAATATAGACATAACGAGAAAACTAAATACTTTATTATTCAATAACCATTAAAACAACAAATATAACAATTAACCAAAAAAAAATCTAAAAACTTTATTATAAAAACAACAATATTCAACAAAATCCAGTTAAATATGCAAAATATCAAGTAATAACTTATAAAAATGGTTTATATATGCATAAAACGTTTAACTGAAACAATATAATTAAATAATTATTACCTATAATATTAACAAAAATTTAAATACAAAAACTATTACAATTAGCGTTTGAAAAACGCGAAATAATTGTCCTTAAATAATATCTGTTAAGAAATATTACATTAGAAAAACAAGTTTACAACAAAAATAAATATTATGTATAATTTAATTGTTTTTAAAATTATATTAAAAACTATAAATGCGTAAAATATTATTCTTAAATATTGTAAAATATAGCAAAACATAAAAAAAAATTTATTGTCAACTTTATTCATAAACTGTAAACTATTTTGTTTCTTTTTATTTGTCAGTTTTTGTCTTGCATGCAAAATCAATTTAAAACTAAACAAAAATAATTTGTAATATATGCTTTTTAAAAATAAAAAAAATGTAACAAATTAGTTTTCGTGATTATATTATTCACAAGAAAATTATAAAATAAACAGAAAGAATTTAAATAAAATTACACGGATACAGTTACTATAACATTGTTGTAATAATTATTAACCAAGAGAGTACAAAAATGTTTTAAAAAAATAAAACTTTAATTTTATCTAAAGCTTTAATTAATCCTTGTGTTCGTTTAATTTAAAAAAAAACATTTTTCTGTACATGAGTAAATTGATTTTTTCAATTAAAAAAATAAAACTTATAAATTACAAAAATGTTATAACAATTTGTTTAAATACGATAAATGTTTGCACATTGTAATATTTATTTACAAAATATTTACTGACATAAAAAATAGTTCAGTTCATTTTCTGAATAAATTATTTGTTATTCTAACTCATATATATATATATATAATTTTTGTTTGTTTTAAATAAATAATTTTTAAGCAAAATGTATAGATATATATATATATATAATTTTTGTTTGTTTTAAATAAATAATTTTTAAGCAAAATGTATAGTTTAGGAAAACTGATAATAAATAGACTTTGAACATGAAAACTTAGAAATTATGATAAAAAGTTTGTATAGCATACATAGAATAAGAAATAATGTACAATGTTAGTGTTTATTACTGAATACCATTTAAATACAGTTTTACTACAAAACCCGAAAAGATGTTGGTTTAAGTCTATGTAGAGTTTAAAAATTAAACATTTTAAACAAAAAATAGTTGTTTAGTGCTTTTGGTTTTGCAATTTAAAAATTGTATTTATTGAACCAATTTCTAATTAGTATATGTTTTAAATAGTTTACTTTATTAAAAATGTTTTAATAGTTTTAATTTAGAGCAGTTTTAACTATCATTTATAAAATTTATTATATATATATATAATCAATAAAAATAATGCAAAACTTTAAAACACAATTTAAATCTAAATTAATTCGTTATCTCCAATTGTTTTTTTTTGTAAAAAACTATTAAAAATTATAAATAATTTAATGAATTTAATGGTTGCTTTATATTTACGTAAAATTATTTATTTGAAAATGTAGAGCTAATACAAAAATGTATATTTCAAAGACAACACTTATATAGATGTGGGTAAAATACGGAGACTACATAATGTTTGTTATAATTCGTTTTTATTAATCCATGTATTTTATTTTATTAAAAATAAATAGTGTTTAACTGTTAAAATTTATACATTAAATTTCGACCTAACTGTGACATTATAATACTAATTAAAACTAAATTTTATTACTTGAAAATGTGTTTAATAAATAATTTATTAAAGTTTTTTAATTAATTTTGCTGTACTATGCTAAATGTTTTAGAGAAATTAATATTTCTATTTAACTTTAAACATCTATTTATTTAGCTATCTGTTTTGGTTCTATGAACTAAATACAAACAGTAGAAAAAAAACCATTTTAATGAAAATAAGCATCATGTTATGAAACACCTTAGATTGATAATGTACTCAATAAAAACAATTTAACAATAAATTTTATTTTAAAATATGTAGATTTAAAAATATAATAAAATAATAGCATTTTAAGATTGTACATTTAAAAATATTTTTTTAAATAAATCAACAAAATAAGTGTTCATTAAAATAAATAATAATACTAACAGTGACAATGATTTCAAAATTAATTTATATAATGTTAAAACTTTTTAAAATTATTTTTTAATTTATTACAAATGAATAATATTAAAAAAACAATAGTAAAACAATAAAAACGTTTTTAAAACGATTACATTAAAAATATTTTATATTAATTTAGCTATAATGTTAATAGTAATTTAAAACATACATTTATTTTTTGCAAATGTAACCATCAAAAGTATTTATAACATTTATCTGTATATTTTACACTTTATAAACTTTTGACCATATTTCTGCCAAACACACAGTTGAATGAAATCGAAAAAATATAATCAATGGTGTAAAAGAACACGTGATTACAGACCAAGCTCGAACACCAAAATATTTACGGTGCAATAATAATTGGGTTTCAGCACCACGAATTTCAAATGTATTTAGCAACCACAAAGCCAAATTACAAATTAAAAGAAATACAATAGCTGATCGTCCGGGTTTAATAATTGCCTGATTAGCACAACACGGACCGCGTCTGGAGGCTTCAAGAATAAAAAAATATTGAACCACAGCTTGCAATATTTCCAAAATGCATTTGCTTAAATACAACCAAACTGTATATGATATATTTTGATTCACGTAACTATTATTTGTATTATTTAACAAATTTGAATCTGTCCAATTAATTTTGCTAAAATTAGTAATTCGCAATGACAAATGTATAACAATTTCGACAGAAGGAATAAATAAAAACATGTGATAAGTTATACATCCAACAAGACCAATGGTTAATAAATTATATTCAAAATTTTCACCACGATTTAAAGAACGAAATTTTAATTTTCTTGTTTGAATAATGGCTATAATGCAAGCAAATAAACCAACACATGATAAAATAAGCTTTGACTGTTGATAAAGATGAGAAGCAAAATTAATTAGACCGGCTCGTTCGCGTATAATAAATAAAATCATACTAATAATACATGCGGTAAGCAACATAATTCCTAAAAATAATCCGGAATGTGAACGATGACAATGTGTTTCAGATGCAATTTCAATGTTTTTAATAATTTCTTGAATATCCTCTTCTTGATTCAATTCAGCATCTATTTAATTCAAAAACAAATCAATTTACACTAAACAAATACCGAGTTTATTAATAAAATAAATAAAAATGTTTAAGTCAGAAAATAATTAAAAATTTAAACAATTATCATTATTAAAACATAATGTTAAAAATACAATTTTTTGTTTTCTCATTTATCAGTTCATTTTAAATAACAAATTAGTTATTTTATTTTACGTATAAACATTAAACGTTTTAAAAATATAAAATTTGTTGTTTATTTTTAGATAGTAAACATTAATGATTAAGTTAACATGCTTATTGCTTTATGATGTGTTAAAAGTTTTAAATCTTTTAACAATAATTATAGTTTTTCAATTTAATTTTTGTTCAAAACTTTTGGTATAACATTATAATGAATTAATTAATATAATTTTATAAAAAAGATATTTTTTCAATATTTTAACTAACTTTTAATAACACTACTTTTAGGATTTTTATACTGAACCGGTAAATATATTCTGCATCCCAACATGGATCTGTACTTGTCGTGTTTTGTACAATCAGTTGATTCATCATTTTTATCTATTTGTAAATCAGTTGCTTTTTTATTATCTATTGAAAACCTGAGTAAATTAGTAAAACTGGGAGATGAAGAAAAACTATTGGATATGCAAGATATTTGTTTATCCACACTTTGTACTTGTTCACTACCAAACAAATCAAGACGTTGTAACATTTTGTAAAAAAATGAACCAACAATGAGACCGTATTCAATAGCTAGAGGAAAAAGGAACGGATTCAATGTATATCCCAAATAGGTAAAACAAATGTTTGGATTTAACTGTTCATTATGAGAAATTTGTTTCAAATTTGAATTGATTGTTCCATTATTTGCAAATGTTACTGTAATTAAATAAAAAATTAAAATAAAAAAACATAACTTTACTCAATTAGTAAACTAAAAAATGTCACTTTAAGGTACGTACAAAATAAATTAATCCACAAAAATGTAAAATCATTCCAATGTTTTAAAATTAAAAAAATTGATACAATAAAAATTTTTTAAATATCATAAAAATATTAAAGAAATTGTTTAATTTATTTTTGACAATTACCAAATAATTTATGGTATTTTACAATAAATGCTCTGTTATTTATTTATATTATTATAAAACGTAAAAAAACAAAAATTTATTTTGTTTTTATATTAAATAAAACATTAAAACAACTTTTACAATAATAAAAAAATATTTTGTAAACGTTAATGCTTAATTATTTAATCAAAATATTTATATGGTATTTACGTTTTAAACTTTATCCTAGCTGATTTTAAATTTGTGTTTAGTCTAGTTTTTTAAACATATTAATGTTTCAAAAGAAAAAAATGCACAACTGCACTCTGGTGCAAAAAATTACTAAATATGTAAATAAGAAACATTTATCTGCTGTTAAACAAACTGGACATAGACTGTAGAAATTAAACTAAATAAGATTGAATGTAAAAATTGGAAATTTGTATGTTTGATATGTAAACGTTAAGTTAGTTATAATATTTTAACAACATTTTAAATTAAAATTTAATGCTAAAAAACAATAAATTATTATTAAAGGGACAGGTATTTACCATCGTATAAGATAACAAAACCAATTAAGTAATATAAATAATAAAAATTTAATCTAATGATTAATATTTATCAAAGAAAAAAACTAATAAGTTAGAAGTAATTTTATTTACTTCAATAAGTTTGATTGTCGTTATTCATATATAATAGGTACTATTAAAAAATATAATCAAACTTACCATTTTTTTCTGTTATTAAATGATTGTATTTTTTATCCCATAAAGACTAAGATAAAAAAATAAAATAAAATATTAAAATTTAAACGTTAAATATTTAGGAAAACATCATTTAAAAAATACAAGAAAAATTGTTAATTTAGTTTACTTCATTAGATTTGTATCGAAAATGAGCAAATTTGAGAGTTGTTTCATTTATAACATCCGAAGTAGTTAAAGTTGTAAACACTTCGCCAATTACAACCTTGAGACCATGACACAAATTGACTGCTGCCAAATGGACATAACCCAATCGTACTATAATTTGATGTACGTGAATTATTACCTACAAAAATAAAATTTGTTATTGTAAACAAATAAACATTAAAAAACATTCAAAAATATACTTATACACTAGAATATTTTTTTACAAGTTGAACTTTTACCCGATGATATTTAAATATGAAATACGTTTGCCATAAAACCCAAATTATTCGTATAATGTGTTTGGGAACCCACAATTGGCTGTGACATACAGGTTCATCTATTTCCCAAACAGAAGACAAGTTGAAAGCGTCATGAATCATGACACCCAGACCAAAACCTGCAATAATATTCATTTAAATTTATACTTAAATAAAAATATGTAATTAAAATGTTAAAAAATGTTTTATGTACTTTAAAAAAATTTTGGTATCATAATATAGAATATTTTAAATATAAATTTAACTTTTTTAAAATGCCCTATACAATGTCAATAAAAGAGATAATTAAAAATCGATTTTAGATTTTCAAGTGTTATTTTTTTTGCAAAGTTGTTCAAATTGTACAGAACAAGTTATATATTTATAAATAGAAAAAGTATATTGCGTAAACATTTTAAAATATCTGTTTATATGTGTATTTATAATTATTTATACTATTAATCGATATACTTTAAATTGACATTTTTACGTTATTACATTAATTGTTAATAATATTTAAGTTAAATTAAACTGTATTAAACTTTACGTGCACCCCATTAACCGTTTATTTTACAAAGACCAGTATAGAGCTAGTGGGTATACATTGATAGAGTGTCATATATATGGTCATATTCTACACTACAATAAACCGATTTTTGGTTTTAAACAATAATAACACTAATATGTATTTATGAACTTTTAAATGCTTAATGCTAACATATATGAATGATTTCTCTAGTTCTACAAATCAAAATGTATTACTTCAATGTACGTTTTTATTATCAGTAAAATAAAGCACTATTTCAAAAATAAAAAAAACTCAATTGAGTTTACTAATTACAGCTTAATTACATACTAATAATAGTTGTTCTAAAATTATATTAAATTCTTGAATAACTTAATTGAAATTAGAATATTATGCGTGTTGTCTTTAAGAACAAATTAAAGAGTCAATAAGCGTTTTTAATGAACACAATTTGTTTTTGTTAACAACTTACTAGTTTTTTCTGTATTAAAATATATTTATTGCAAAAGTAAAGTTTCTAGCCTATACTTCAATTTCTTTTTTTTAAATCAACTCGAACGCAGTAACTTATTATTTTATAGAATATTAAAAATATTTTTAATAACATTTTAATTATAACACTTTTAGACAGTTCAAATTTAAACGAATAAAACTACGTGTTTGTTGTTTTAATTTTAAGAATATGACTTAAACGAATAAACTATATCCACTGCATCCGTATACTTACCAACGGCTCCCAGTCTCATGTACAAGTTCATACCTTCGGTGTGCCAAAAAACGTTGGAATTTGATAATTCATATTGGTCTTTCAAAAATTTTACTTCTAGTGAATTCAAGGTAGCTTGATCAAATGTTTCGCTTGTTAAACTATGCGAAACACTTGGCGATTTGTAATTACTCTTAAAGTTAAAAATATTTTTTTACATTATTATTATTGCAAACACATATAAACAGGTTTTTATGGTTTAAAAAAAATTAAAGTTGAACCTATTAGTAATTTGTCAAAACAATATATTGAAGATTTATAATATTTAATTATTTAGAAATGTTAATAATAAAATTATTTATAATTATGATAATAATAATAATAATAATAATAATAATAATAATAATAATAATAATAACAATGATAATACTACTACTACTAATAATAATAATAATAATAATTATTATTATTATGGTTATTGGCTTGATACTTTAGTAGATAATTAGCAAATAATATATATTGGCGAATAATATATAAATGTATAAATTGCTTATTTATTTATGTATACAATAATACCTAAAACTTATTCAAATTCTTTTTACATTTTGAATTTGCTTAGAACACTTAAAATAAACATCAAAAAGTAGTTAAATAAAAATTATGAAATTTCACAATAAACATAAATTTTGCTTACTGAAACTGCAAAATTGTAGGCAACGTTTCATTTATTAAGAAAACAGGAATATATATATATATATCAGATATATTATAATTTTTATATTAAACAATACATTTTAAAACGTATTTTTAACTGTAAAATGCATTAATAAAAAGACTTAGTTACTGAATAAATGTAATATAACAATAATAAAAAGTATATATTTAGCCAATTGGTTTAATTAAAAAACTTATTAAGATTAATAAACGGATATAGAATTTAAGTTTAAAAGAATTTAAAACTTGTTTCTAGCAATAAATCTATTTATTTTTTGTGTTTACATAAAATAAATTAAAATATTTTTTAGTAAATAAAATATAAGAAATTAAAATTAATTGTAACAATGTTTTCTTTTTAAACATTGAATTATACAATAGTTTATTAATATTTGTAGTTAATTAATATAAAAATATGTTTAAAATATTGGTCTAAGTTGCATATTATGGTTAAATTTAAAATATAATTTTATTTGTTCTAACTGAAAATAATTTTTATAATTAATAACAATAGATTACAAGTATTAGTCAATTCTAATTATTATAATAACATCTTTTTAAATGTTATTTGCAATGATTGGTTAACACATAGCATTACTATAAGTAAATTAAAAAAAGATTTTGATCACTTTAATTGAAAAGCACTTCAAATTGCTTACAATTTATTACTATTGAATTAGTTATCGAGTTTTCTAACTTTAAAAATATACATTTAAAAGTATTTTTTACAACTTTACTTTCCATCGATTTATTAGGACTCAGGTCAAAGTCTCTTCGTAGATTTAAATTATTTAATTCGATTGCTTCCGTTTTTGAACTTCCGGATTGAATAAGATATTGCAAGTATGCTAATACACAAATTGCACCAACATATTGTGATGTAAGAAAAATCTATTTAAAACAAATTGTATGCAATGCGATAATTTAATAAACTTTAAAAAGATGTCAATTCTATTAATGTATTATTTTTCACACTATATTATATGATTTAAAAACATTATATATTTTTTAATTTGTTTGATTTATTTTTACTTATTTAGACTAACAAAAAGGTTTCTGTTTTTCATGTTACAACAAAAGGCTCATATATTTTGTTCTTTTTATTGATAGTATTTAAACATAATATTAAAAAAAATAATTAAGCTAAATTTAGTTATAAAAACTTTGACTAGTTCATTTGTAATGTTTTCAAATTTCAAATTATTTACATTTTCTAATTTTTAGACGCTTTTCCAAAGTGATATTTTCAAACATTAATAGCATGAGTTTAAATTTTAATTTTAAGCTCTGTGTTTTTATTTTTAAATAAGTTGCAATAAATAACTTTTTATATTTCAGCACATAAAACGTTTGTATTTAAAAACTTTTATATGCTAAATAAGTTCATTATTAAAGTAGATCATATTTGGATTAATAATGAAAAATAAAAAAACTTCCTACTTCTAAATAATATTTGTGATCAATGATGAATTGCGGTCCCAATCCAACCATGGCAAAAGCATCACAAATTGGAAATACTAATCCACAAATACATTCTGTGATGGCAAATAAATAAAGCAAACTAGCAAACATGGAATCTCTGAAACAGAAAAACATTACATTTATTATTTTTATAAAAATGTCTTATATATATATATATATATATATATAATGGCATGCGTATTAAACCAAAATGAATTAATAACAATGCACATTTTGTTAAACATAAAAAAATACATCATGTACAGTATAACTGATTAAATTGGTGTATTTTAGATTTGATTTGTAATACATTGATTACAATTATTTTATCACGAGTACTTGTTTTTATATACGTTTTATTAAACACATAAATGTGTATTTAAACAAAAACTGTTTATAAATATAATATAATAAAGTAAGAAAAATAATTATTTAAAATATTTTTTAAAATAAAATTTAATAATAATTTGTTTAATGTATTTTAATAATATTTTAACATTTTAGTTGATATAAATTATAGTAATATTCCTAAGGAGGATTCAAAATTAACAAATTTCACCTGTTTTAAACCGTAGTATCTGAGATCTAAAATCGGTCACATTCACAAATTTAAACAGTTACATAAGTACATAAAGGATGCACGTTGTCATTATTTCTATTTTGGATATTAATCAATTTGATTATGACAATTTACGAATAATCAGATGTACGTTATCAGAATAAATCGTAGCAGATTTTGTAGATAATATCAGTGTACTTAGTAAAGAATCAATAATAATGTAGAATATGACAACACATATATCTGTGAATAGTTCTCAAAGTCAATCATGTACTATGACTCAGAATATAAAGCAGTTATAGATAAATACAAGTAATTGTATGGTCATTAAACGTGATTGTCAGAATAATGATTTCGTTAATTTTTTACTTGTCTGATATAGAGGAATAACTAAAATTAATGTTAAATCCATAGTTAGTAAAACGAGATGTTTTTAAAAAAAAACATACAACAAAATATTATTGTTTTTAACCTTTTTAAACACAAAACGTTTCTTTGTACGGATTAATTGTTATTTTTACAGTTCTGTATGCATGTGAAACTTGGAGGCAAATAGACAAGATTTTTAAAACATTTGGGTGGTCTATTGGTACAGCGTTTGATTTGGACCTCGGTGGGCATCCGGGTTCGAATCCCACCACGGCACTAAAATACGGGCCCACGTTCAGCTGTGCTAAAATGTCTACTGCTAAAAGATTTCTCCGGTAAAACATTTAAAGTAGCAAATATAAATAAAAATAAAAATAAAATAAAATTACTTGGTACGATTGCATTTCGAACAATGGGGTTATATGAAAAAATGACTTTTGTCTATTACATACGGTTATTACAATTGGAACATATAGGTAGATGATAAAACCAACCAAGGGAAAAAGTTGCGAAATTAGGAGCCAATAAGAGTCAGATAACCTTTTGTGTGAGTGTGTGATTACTCGTAAGTTGGGAATGGAAAAGTTTCAAAATATGTCACCAAATTTGCACAATGACGTAATACAAATCGTAAATATTGATTTTTCTACCTTATATACATTTTCAAGATCAAACAATTCCTTTTTGATAGAAGAATGCATCAACGTAACTCACACTCACTCACGGAGGTTGACCAATAGGATTTAAAAAAATTTTTTTTTCCTTGGTTGGTTTTATCATCTACCAAAATATACTATGGTTTTAATATGAAAAATGATTGATTGTAAAAAAGTTAGTAAACTGCAGTAAACTAGTTTGTGCTTGCATTATATATATATATATATATATATATATATATATATATATATATATATATATATATATATATATATATATATATATATATATATATATATAAAAATATATATACATTTTTAATATATAAATATAATATACATATTAATCGCACTATGTGTTGCCAACAAAAATTGTTTCAATTTCAATGTGAAAGTTGTAAATACGTTGTGCAAATTTTAAATATTGAATCAAATGTCAATCAATTTTTATGCATAACTTACCGTTTGTTATCGGCTCGCATGTGAGAAAAGGGACTTTGAATCCTGGTAGTAAAATTGTGGTAAAAACGTGTATAGTAAAAATATTTCACAATGAATCACGTAATTAGTTAATCAAACTGAACTTACACATTTATTAATAGCAATTACAAAATTATCAATTTTACAAATAAATAACATGCATTAATAAAAATTTTAAATTTTGTTTTCTAATTAGCTGTATTTTATTAATAACAAGTTTATTTAGTAAGTTTTAATAAATTAACTACCAAACATATCTCAAAAATAATTAAAATTTAAAAATAATTGATGACCCATAAGTAAACTTAATATAAACTAATTATTTAGTTAATTTATATAAAAATCTCATTATTTCTTAAAGATATAACATAAATATAAAAAACTTTCCTGCATCAAAATCAATATAATTAACAAATTCTATCTTGCTTGTATGAAACATAATTTGCTTACAAAATAATAATAAATAAAACAGTACAACATCCATAACTTTTCGACGGTACAAAATTATAGTTAAAACAGATACAACAATGCGTTTATTATAATAAAACTTAACATTATTAAGTACTTATTGTAAAATTAAACAAGTTTATTTAATTTATTTACATACGTGAAAAATACAATGATTATGGATAACTAGAATTTGCAATAATATTTTAAATATCACCGTTTCTACTCACTTATTTTTTTCTAAATCATTTTCCCACATTTTGCGCAAACGCAGTAACTTGGAAAAAAATTGACGTTTGGCATGTTTTCTAACATTAAAACTTCTGACTCTGTTCAAATTGCTTGAGAGCGAAGAACTCTTTCGTAAATCCATCATTTTCAGTTAAAAGATTACTTTTATTTGTTTTGGATTTTACAATGTTTAACTAATTGCACAGCATTTGCATTTTTATTTTAACTTTATCAACATAAACTTTTCAGGAGTTATAATGTTTATTATTTATTTATTAATTCACATTCAAAATTTATAACTGTATAGAGTTCATTTCTTATTAAACGCTGATTGGTATGTATGTAAATGCACATTTTATATAATATTAGTTTGTATAAACATATTGATTAATTAGACGTTATTATTACTATGTGTATTATATATATATATATATATATATATATATATATATATATATATATATATATATATATATATATATATATATATATATATATATATATATATATATATATATATATATATATATATATATATATATATATAACATTATAACAACGGTCAAACATAATCTAACGTAATTGTTCCGCTTTGCCTTTTAATAAAACTAATAATTATTAATATTTGTAATTAAAATATTATTAAACTTAAAAATTTAAGTTATTTTAAAGGAATAATGTATTTGCTTAATACTTTTTATACTTTTTGTTTTCATTATTTGTCCACAATTTACAAATAAAATTTAATTAACAAAATAGTTGGCATTTTGTTTGTAACATTAAATACATGTAAACATTATTTATATATATTGAATGTAGGGATGTTTTATTTTGTTTTGTAATATATTAAAATTTCAAAATTTAATTGTTATGTTTAAATTAAAAGCAGTCATGCTACCATGTCTAAAATTGTCACAGGATTACGTTAAATATGTATTTTGTCATCGTTCCCGTGTCTACTAATAAACGACTCAGTTGGTAATTTGGTTTATTTTCTCAAGTAAAACTGTTGCAGATTAGCTGATTTTGACTTTGCGATTAACATTAACATATTTATTAAAATATTAGAAATTATAAAAATTATAAAATACGTCTTGTTGACACAAATGTTTGAGCTAGACTATATATTAACAGTTAAAAAGAAAGTGCTGTAAACAAAACCAAGTAATTGTGTGCTTGTTAAAAATGGTGAAAATAGAGAATTTGAAATTAACATTAAAAAGTCGAACTTGAAAAATTGATAGCATTCTTTAGTAAACTATGTTTAACGATAAAACTTCAAGTATATATCATGTAAATACTTAGAAAAGTTATTAAAATATTTAAAGCTTATTAGTACTATTTATTAATTTTTATTATATTGTTTTGCAATTAAACATTATTTCAACTTTATTATAGCACGCATGATATTTGTATTTTAAAATGTCATATGTGTAATTTAATTCCAATTTTTGTATATTATTGTTACTTGTTGGTAAACAATATTTGTATGTCGTAATAAATAGTATAACAATATGTTAAACTGCACAAGTGCTGTATATTAAAATTAGCAGAGATGTTGGTTATTATCTGTATTAATGTCAAGTTGAGAAATGAGGAAAGAGATCTTGGTAAGATTTTACATGCATCAATTATTATTTTTAAAGTTTTGTATAAAAATAAAACATAAAAGCAAACAAACAAAAACGATAAAATAATGAATGTTTTTTGTAGCGAGTGTCTTAGAAGCATTTCAAAGATCACTTAACAGGCCTACATTTTGGAAAATGAAAAAAAAATGTTTGTCTACTGTAAGATATTTTGTAACTGGACAAAATATTACTTAGTTGGGTTCTACATTTATGCAACAATATGCTAAAATGGTTTAAAAAATAGTAATAAAAAGGTTGGTAGACCGCAGAAAACGTAGTTAAATTATTTTAGAAAACTTAATTTTAAAAATGCACCTTGACGTATATGGATGGCATAGATTTTATTTTCTTCTCTTTCTCTTTTTCTGTCCATCTTGGGCACTTTGGTTTTAGAGGTTTTGTTAGTGGCTTTACCAGAAACAACTTTGGGAAGTACATTGAAGTAGATAAACGCTTACAAGCTGCATCATATTCGGTCTTAAGTCTGGTTGAACAAGTAAGAAGGTTTAAGCACAAGATTAACAACTTTGCTTCTGTGAAAAATATTGCTATCAAATACGGCAACAAAGTGAAAGCATAATTCCGATTACGGGGTTTTGATAAATCTGAATAGAATTTCAATTCTTGATGTACACAATCTTCAAAACCGAAACAGTAATGTAATAGAACAAATTTGTTACCATATGCTATTCAAAGCAATAGGATTTTTGAAGTAAATAATAAACGTGGCATAAAATGAAAATTTTGGTAAAAAGTACAATGAGATAAAACAATTTTTTGCTCTTTGTTCTTTAAAGAAAAAGGGTTTTATAATTGAAAAAATACATTTGTTTTGATTTAGTGTTATAGGTTTGCAAAACATTTAGAGGTTACAGTGTCTTTAGTAAACTTATACATATGCAGTAAAAAAGTAACATTTATGCGCAGGCTTTTAAAACATTTATAATACAATTAATCAATTTACCTCTTTTACATTTTAATTAATTACAATGAGTTAAAAATGTATTAGTTGATTATATAAGTTTAAAAAATAAAAGGGTTAATAATGAACCGTATTTACATTGTTAAATTTTTAAAATATATTTTTAGTAAAATGCAGAAGGAAGACCAGATACAAGTTAAACAATTAAAATCTTTCTCCAATTTATTACAAGAATAAAGAAAATGATAATACGACACGCGCGATTTTCGACTTACGACAAGTTTGATTTTGTTTGCTTTCTCTTTAATCAGATTGCATATTGCATATTTTTAATTATTTTAGTTTTTTTATTGTTGGAATTTAGAAAACAATTATTGTTTTTATTATTAAAATTTTTTTTCGCTGTTTATACATAAATGGAATCATTTTCAAACTATTGTGGACGGCGTGGGTGTAGCAAGACCGTGAAAATTGAGATGATGTGCTCCTCATGTAAAGTATGGTTCCATGAATGCTGTACGGGTCTTTCTGTAACCAATTATGCCTTTTATGCCCATTCAGAAAAAAACTTTATCTGTAGGGAATGCCTGCATAAAAACTGCAAACTTAATAAAGAAACCGGGGCTTCTTTGTTAGACAATAAAGTTGACAACATTTATAAATTCCTAGAAGATAACCTGAATACTAATAATACTAAAGAGTGTAAACAATTTAATGTTTTTGCACAGAAAATTGAAGCATCTACAATCGATATAAGGAATACTTATGAGAAAATATTAGATTTAAAAACTTATATCTCAAAGCTCTGCCCGCCAATGCAATAGCTAATTGTGCGCTAAAACTTTCTCAAGAAGAGATCATTAATGCTTCTAAAGATATTATCACTGATTATCAAAGATCTTGTAATATAATCGTCAAGGTTGTGTCTGATACAGTGATAAACTGTCACCAAATTATATTTGATATGTGTAAGGACATCTTTAATCCTATACCCTCATTTAAAGTAAATAGGATACATTGCAAACTTACCCATACTGCCCCCTATACTTGTTAAATTTCTCTTGCCTCAACATGTACTAGACCTAATTTAGAACTGACCTAGTATTGAAAGTTTGCTACCTTTTTACCTCAGACTTTTTAAAGACCTGCCGCCAGAAAAATGGCCTAAGCGGTTTATTTCCCTAGATGATATTCTCAACAGTCTGTTAAATCCACCCTTAAAGCTAGATACAATTAATTAGGATTTTCCCCTTTTGTCTCGGGGTCTAACTTACGTCTCATTAAGACATCAATTGCACTGGAGACATGAGTGCCAGCTGTTCTGCCAATCTTTCTACTAGTTTGGGTAACTTTAAAATCACTAATGATGTGGTGTATACACACTATAAGCACTTAAAATCCAGCTCTTGCGGGCCTGATGGTATATACCCCAGAGTCCTCAGGGAGTGTGCCAATATATTGGCACTAGTTTTTCATTACATATTCAATGTGTCCTTTTTTAGTAGTCAAGTACCAGAGATCTGGAAACAAGCCTATATCAGGCCAATTTACAAAACAAGCAGCAGATACAGTCCTGATAGTTACGGGCCAATTTGTATATACCTGCACCTAGCAGAATACTAGAGAGATTTATTAAAGAGTATCTAATAAGCTATCTCTTGGATAATAAATTAATTAATCCTGCTCAGCATAGTTTCATCCCGTCCCGTTCCTGTCTAATTAATTTATTAAAATTTACAAACGGAATAACCAGTGATTTAAAGCATTACCCTTCCGTTGAGGCTATCTACTTTTAATAAAGTTCCACACTCTCTCCTAATAGCTAAATTAAAGAATTTTGACATAGGTATTCCTCTGTTGAACTAGATTATTAATTTTCTAAAAAATCGAAGTTTTAGAGTTAGGCTTGGTAATACCTTGTCTACTCAGTCCAAAATCACGTCAAAGTTGCCACAAGGTTTGGTCCTAGGTTCCCTACTTTTCATCATGTTTGTTAATGATCTATCTACAAACATTCAATCAAACATTTTGTTTTATTTGGACGATGTTAAAATCTGGGACACAAACCCTGAATTTTTGCAGCAAGATATTAACAATATTTACCTTCGGTCGATTAGGAATAACCTGCCTTTAAATTTAGAAGACGACTGTAGCAACATAGATGAAATGAATATCACCTGGCTTTCAACTGCATTTTTACAAAAATTACATCTATATAAAACAAATCGTATTGTTTCATATTTTTATAGTAATAATAATAATAATAGCAATAAATTTAAATTAATAATCTTTGTCTATTTTACAATTATAACTACATTTTACACTCATATTAATATTTATAATGATGAAAATTTTGATTAAATAAAAAACAGTAAATTTTGTAATTTGTGAATCGTACTGATTTATTAATCTAAAAAACGATGACTTGAATTAATGTATTAAACTGATTGTGTTGGTGCAATTTGTAAGTGCTAATGTTGTTTCTAATTATTTAGTTTGACTAAGATTACAATTTCAACAATAAGCATAAGTTATTAATAACAGCAAATTAAAACGTGTATATTATTTTAAAAATAAATGTTTTTTAATTTTCATAATTTTTGATGCTTTTATAGTATGTAGCAATTTTTGATTAATAAAAATAAATTACAAACAACTTAACTCTTTAGTTTGTAACATTTTCCAGTTATAACCGATTAATTAAACATTATTGTTTATTATAATTATTAATGTATTTTTTAAATTTTAACAAAAATAAATGATCAATAAACTACCTTTCTTCCCGTTTTACGTTTTTATTTATTACTTCAAATAAGTACAGATGTAAATCTTAGGGGAAAGTTTCAACTAGCACCTAACAACCCAATCCAATATAACAAGCAACATCGCTTTCCCGAATTGCCCAGTTAATGATTTCAGCTATGCGGTTTATTTGGAATCAATTCACTAAATAACCTTATTTTTTAAAATATATAAAAATGATATTTTGAAAAATATAACAGATTTAAATATTGGACTAATTATAATTTAGAAATTAACAAATTGAAATAAAATATGTATAAAATTGCTTAATTGATTAAAAAAACAGATTTAATAAAATAAAATAAAATTTTATTGTTTTACATTTTATTAATTTATTTTGCTTCAAAAAAGAAAGAAAGACCTTCATATAATTTGTTTCAAATTTTTTTGCATTAAAAACTAATTAAGTTAAAAACTGAGTTTTTTTTTGGTTTTTACAAATTTTTGTTATTAACCTGTCAATAATTTTACTTCCTTAGTTTAGTTTGTTAAAATACAATTCCTTTAAATTTTTTTAGTAAGATTTATATTTCTCAAACTAGATGAAATGCTACTATTATTTTTTAGTAAATGCCGCGAGGCGAGGAGCGCGTTACGGTACACGTCTATTGAAGCGTTTTTAATCATTTTTTTTCTCTTTTGAAGATTATTGCAGTGTTTTATCATTACTTTAGCATATTTCTAATTTTTACTCGTTTTCTATAATTGTTAACTTCCACTATCTACCTTAATTTTATCTCGATTTCAAATACTTTTTTCTGTGACTAATCCCCCTTTACCTCACCATCCATTTTATATTTCCACCTGAATCTTACTGATATCATCAATAAATAGAACCAAAGATCAAAAGGAGTTTTACTCCTACTCAACTCGTGTATCAACCTGTAACCTGTATGGTAAAGTAAAAAAGCGGTTAAAAAATAAATAAATAATTAGCATTAAACAAACTGCTAAACTTTACACAAATGCAAATATTTTAAACAAAAAATGGTAAATAATAATCAAAAAAATATTTTTAACGAAATGCAGTAAATAACTTTATTAAATGACTTAGAAAAATTAAAAAGTAACTACAACACGCAAGTGCGATTAAAGAATATATATATATATATATATATATTTCATTCCAGTTAATTTTTTTTTTAATATTTTTGTTTGTAAAATAAATTATTGTATATTTTTAAATTTTTTTTACATATTATAAAGATTTGATTCAACGCTACATTTTTCTATAAATATATAACCTTGATACATACACTGGTAATGCGATGCCTAAACTTTAACTTTTTCTAGTTAAAATTTATTAAATATAAATATATGTAATTTATTTACAAAAATAATTATTATAAAATATATTTTAATTTTATATTCCTTTTATTTTAAAAATAATAATTTTTAAAATAAAATAACTGCTCATACATATATTTACAAATTTGCACTGTATTTTTTAATAGTCAATAAATAATTTATTTTAAAAGTATTTTAATATAAAGAATTTTAAAACAACTTTTTTACAAAAGAATTATTAAATTATTTTCAATAATTTAAGCACAAGGTCGTTTTTTTATTTTCCGTTTTAAAATTTGGAATTTTGATAAAAAAGGCTTCTTATTTCCGCGCACTTAATACTTATGGTTAAAACAGCTCAGCGTCGTTATTTGTTTACCCATGATTATGAATTAGTTCAAAGTTTTTATTAAAGAGGCACAAAAGTTAAAACAATCGCCAAATGCATGAAAATAGATGTTTCAACTGTGTACAACATTTTGAACAATAAAACAAGCCCCAGATCATCCACAGTTGGTAGAAAACGTTCAACAACCAACCAAGATGATTAGTTTATAATTATGCAGCTTAAAAACAGAACAATAAATGTAAAACAAATAAAAAATCAATACTTGGAAGATTTTTCATATTCAATTGTGAAAAGGAGAATGAAATCTGAAGGCTTCATTCTTAAAGCGGCTGTTAAGATACCTTTAGTTAGTCGTACCCATAGATTACAACGAGTGGAGTTTGCTAAAAATTACAAACATTATCCATCGTCATTTTGGAAATCAGTATACTTCACAGATGAGTGTGCTATATCCTATGCGTCATGGACTGAACATTCAAAGGTTATTTATAATCCAAATTTTCCACTTAACCACACTTGTACTGCTATAAAAGTTGCACATTCTTTATGTGTCAAAGGATATTTTACAATTAAGTACAATCAGTTTCCAAAATGGATGCGTACTTGTGGTAATTTAAACAGCGCTGAATTTGTACGAATATTTAGGGATTTGTTTCATAGTGAGCTATTTAGAAATGCAACAAGATACTTAACAATTATTTAAGACAATGTTCCTGTACATACTTCAAAAAATAATAATGTGACTTACAATTTACTATACGTTTTCTTTATTTAGACCACAAAAACTGTGAAAAGCGAAAAGCTTACTTTTATTCAACTTCCTCCATACAATCCAGACCTCAATGTAATTGAAAACTTTTAGTATTTTAAAACGTGAAGTGAACCGCATGAAAACTGACGTATCATTAAAAGCAAAAATTAATCACGTTGTAAAAAAATTGCATTTTGAAGGACTATATTAGTACGTTGATAGATTCCTACACCAAGCGGCTGGCAGAGGTTAAACAAAAGCGTGGATATCACTTAAATTACTGACATTATTAAGTTTGTTACCTTTATTTTGTATATTTATGTATTTTAGTAGATAAAACTATTTTTTAAAACCAATTATCTGTGTTTGTTTTTAAGTTTTCATAATGGTGGTATGTGCTTTATTGCTAAAACAAATATTATTGTGTATTATTTTAAGAATTTTTTTGCAAATAATATTAAATGCATATATATTAGTAAAGTATTATTTAAGGTACTTATTAACAAGCGTTAGATATGTCTAAGATAATTAACAAGTGCTACATATATATATATATATATATATATATATAGTAGGTCAACATTGGATTCACTTGTCACTATTTGCATATATATATTAATATTTTTAAAATATTATATTTACTGCATAATTAGAATTCATATTTAAAAAAATTAAAAATTAGAAAATTAATATTACTTTCGTAAATTAATAAAAAAAACTTTATTTAAAAAGTTAAATTTTATTAAGTATTTTAAATAAAATTTAAACAATAATTAAACTACTGTACTTTTTTAATTAAGTTTAAAAATAATAAAATATAATGTAAAATTTATAATTAGAAATATTTTAGTAAAAATTTAGAAAAAAAGTTCGAAGTACTTAATTTTATAATTGAAGGTCAGATATAGCACAACTTTTACGACTTTATGATTCGCCGTGGTCTTTTGACCTGCTACTGTTGGCTAAAGTTTCCCACTCATTTATGTAGATACAATAAAAGAGGTCTTTCACAATTGAGGAAAAGGTAAAGTAATATATAGTATGCTTTACTTTAGTGTAAATATTACATTTGCTTGGAAAAACAGTAATAAAGTTACAGTTCCTGCGAAAATTGGGGATAGTCTTCTGGATGTTGTTCTTGATAATAATGTTGATATTGACGGATTTGGTATTAATTTGTTTATCATATATTTTTTTGAAAATTTTAGGTGCTTGCGAAGGAACTTTGGCATGCTCAACTTGTCATTTAATATTCGATAAAAATGATTTTGAAAGCTTAAAAAGTCCGATTTCCTATGAAGAGCAAGATTTACTTGATTTGGCATATGATTTAACAGATACGTTAGTTATTGTTTTAATAAAAAATATGTTTGATTAAAGATTTTTAATTCTAATTGTTAAATAAAATTGCCGGAACATTAATTTACTTTCAACGGTATATTTTTAGCTCGCGTTTAGGATGTCAAGTTATTGTTGAAGAACATATGGATGGCATGGTAATAGTTGTCCCTGAGAGTATTTACGACATGCGGTAACGTTTAACTTTTTACATGTAGGTTATTTTTAATGTACTTTGTTTTGTTTATTTTAAACAAGGAATTTCTATTTAATATTGGTTTATGATGTAGTCACCTTTTTATCAGTTTTGTGTTTGCAGAACATTTTGAATGATTACCTTTTACTCTTTTGTATGAAAATGTTCTATACTTCCTATAGACGAAGTTTATTCGTTAATATAATATTTACACAGATTAATGGGACTGATTGTTTTAGTCAATTGGCTACATTTGGTATGTGCAAACTTTAAAATACCGTTTAAGTACCTTGAGTGCGTGTTATCTTTAATTCGCTGAAGTAGAACCTTTGTTATAACGTTATGCATCCGGCCTCTTATCCATGTTAATTTGTGTCCAAGTATGAAGTTTGATTATTCCTTATTTGTTCACTGAAGTTTAGCATGTGTAAATATTTATGTTTAATTTTAGATTTTTTTACATTGAATTATGTAATAGTTTTAGTAAACTTGAATTGATTTAAAGTGTTAGCTGTGAAAAGGTTTAATATTAATTTTTGACTCAAATTGTTTTGGGTTGAAAAAAGTTCATTTTTATTCATTTTGGTTGGTGACGTGATCACCTCTTCACTATTTTCCCTATTTATACAGTATATAAAACAATCGAGTTCGATGGCTTGATAAGTGTAACAAACAGAAGAATAACGAAATTTCTTGGCTGGTAGACGGTATCCTTGTGACGTTGCCATTGTTCGCAAAGATTGACGAGTTTGCCTGATTTTTGTTAGGATTATCTTCCTTAGCAGAAGGGCTACATATGGTATACATATACTTTAAGATATCTTCTAAGTATCCTGGGTGTATGCTTGCACCCATCCGCCATAGCGGTAGCCCAGTCATACCACTGTACCCTTGGTCGGTGCTGTTATTAGTCTACATGCCTTTCAGTACATAGTCCAGGATGCACTATATGGAGAATGAACAGTCAGGAATATCACCATAATTGTAAATTGAAACTTAATAAGGATTACTCAAATCCTCAAGATCATTAGCATCCCGTTGAAAAAAGTATTATTAATTAATTGCTGTTTCACATGTCATGGGATGCTAATGATCCTAAAGATTTGAGTAAGGCTTATAAAGTCTCCATTTCCAATAATGGTGATATTCCTGACTGTTCGTTCTCTATGTGGTGCATCTTGGACTAGGTGCTAAAAGGCATCTGGACTAATAACAGCAGGGATCGAGAGCACAGCGGTATAACTGGGCTATCGTTTTGGTGAGTGGGTGTAAGCATACAGCCAGCGTGCTTAAAAGGTATCTTAACGTATGCGTATACCATATGTAACTCTTGGATTAAGGGAGATAACCCTGACAAAAAATCAGGTGGTTTCGTCAATCTTTGCGAACAGTGGTGACGTCACAAGAAAGCCGTCTAGAAACCAAGAAACTTCGTTATTCTATGATTGTTATGCTTATAAAGCCGTCGAAGTCGATTGTTTTATATGCAGTATAAATATGGAAAATAATAAAGAGGTGATCACTTTATCAACCAAAATTCATGTTTCGCTTGTTATCTTAGTTTTAACCTTAAATATTGTACCTAATGTAATTTCAACTTTTGTATATTATTAAATACATGTATATATTAAATTTTTTGTCGTTTTAGGATTTTTGTAGTATTACAAAGTCGGTTATCTTTCCTGGTTATAGTTAGTATTGGTTTGTATAATTCTGGAGGTATGTTTAGTTACATTTAAAATACTTATTTTTAGTTGTCGTTTAGTACGTTATGTGACAATCATAGATTTTTTGATGTTACTTTCATACTTGGGGTTTCAATGAATTGCGTGTGAATTTATTTTTGAACTAATTTGAAAGTCAAAGTTTAGACATAATTTGTCTGATATTGATTTTAATAATAATGAACAATTAATTGTACACGAATGTACATTTATTTAGTGATGTATCTTAAATATATTATTTGAATACTAGTTTGTTTTGAATTACATAATACATAGGGTGTCCATAAAAGTTTGTTTTCAAACAAAACGTTTGGTAAAATGTTCGAATACATGAAATAATTTTGTGTGTTTATAAAAATCTATTAACAGATTAATTCTATAATTAGAAAGGTGATTAACAGGATACGTTTAACCGATTACATAGCATCACAACTGGCTGATTTTCAATTAGCTATTATTTTCTAGCAAGATGGTGAACCATCAGATTGGGTAATGTATGTTTGTGGGGTTCTAGATCAAGCATTCCCAGAAGAAAAAGATGGTTCAACTCTGTGGCCTCTCCGTTTTCAAGAAATATTCCTTTTGACTTTTTCCTATGAGATAATGATAAAGTTATTATGTATCGAACAAAGAAACGGGACATAAACGAGTTGAAGCAAAATATTGCTGGCATTGATGAGGTTATGTTACAGTTAACATGGCAAGAATTAGTTACCGTCTTGATGTGTTTCGTGTCACTTCTGTTGCACACAGGTTTTAATTGAGACTAAACACCAGTTATGATAATAATAATTTTCTCAGATGTATCCATTCATTTGCTTTTATAATGAACTCATTAAACAGTAGAGGCTTTACAGACGCTGTATATTTGTACTTCGGTGCTGTAAAGTCTTATGTAAATTACTTCATGTATGTTCAAGTTAAATTATTGATGTCTAAATATATTTTGTTAAATAATTCTTCCATTGTTTATGCTTTGTAGATATGGATATTATACATTTTCCAAGAAATGCGTCAGAATTAATACTAAGTGAAAACACTTCTACTGAGTGTGCTCAAACTACAAAAAATAAAAATGCTATTAAACGATGGAAGTGGAAAAAACGTTTAGAAAAAAAGCATTTTTCTCGCAGTGAGCGCAAAGAACGGAAATTAAAACGTAAGAAAAATGCAGAAGAGGGTGTTCAGTCGTTGGAGCGTTTAGAAACAGCTCAACAAAAAGCTTTTGAATATTTAGATCAGTGGATGAATGATCGTGAAAACTGGAAGTTTCGAAAGTTGCAGCAAAGTTGGATTATTAATCACATTTTTGACAAAGAAATGGTTAGTACTTAGAGTAATTTTAATTGATGGTAATCTAAAAATGGGTTATTTTTTACCATTTAAGTGTAATATGTGAAAGTTTTCTTGTAAAAGTATTAATAAAACTTTAGTTAAATTTTATTGTATAATGATGAAAAAATGAGGTTGTTTTATCTTAAGCGTAGCGAGGTTTCTGGGCGGTGTTTAAAATACTGATTGCAAGGAAATACCTTTTTTTTACAGGTTTTTAGCTTAAAATTTAGTAATGATTAATCTTCATTGTGATGCTTTCAGGTATCTCAAACGTACTTTCGCATTTTTACACAATATGTGGAAAAACTAACTGGCATTGGGCGTACTAATTTACTTGAACGATGTGCCAAAATTATAAATCTGAGAAATTCGGATAGTTCACAAGTTGAAGGCGATTCGAGTGTAAATCAGTCAATAAATGACGGTGTGGACAACAGTAAGTATTATATATATATATATATATATATATATATATATATATATATATATATATATATATATATATATATATATTATATATATATATATATATATATATATATATATATATAATTTAGTGCATATGCAACATTTTAATTATTCAAATTTTTTTCACTGACATTTTAGATCGTGTAATGTATAAACGTGCAAAACGTCTGTCAAAGATTTTATCGAATGTTCCAAATGAATAAAAGCACAAAATTATATAATTTGTAAATAAATTAATTTGTACACATGCATAGAATCGTTGTATTTTTTAATGGAGTCATAGAACAGGATAAGATATTTTTATAAACAAACTTATTTTCTATAATAAGCGTTCATGAGACAATACGTTAAGAGGTAAACCTTAACATAAAGATATAGCTATCTATCTATTAATAAAAATAGTTTTAGAAAAGCTAAATCAAAATCTAAGCGTTAATAGATCTCATGATCGAGTTGTTTGAAGAATCAAACTGCTGAATCCATCATTAGTCGCGGTTTTAAATCTTTTCTTTTATACGGAGTTATTAACACTGAAGAGTGGGACTAGAAACTTTACCATAAAAACTTTGCTGATTGACAATAATAGTTTACCTGCATTAAAAGAATAATATGGATTATCATTAAGGATGGATACTCCTCATTGGTTAGTATTACTTAGACAAATGAAAGCATATGCTCAAGATATATATCAAGATGTATATCAATACTGTATGTAGCCATTTTTCTAAAAAACTAATAAAGCCATTAATTTTTATAACTTTCCTACGTATTTGTGCATGAAAGGTTTCCGTTGTACATGAATGAGTATAAGTAACTGCTTAAAATCATCTGCAAAGATGAAATAAAGAGGGGAACATGTCACCCGCCAAAATATAAACAAGATCGGTTTTTGATAACTTAAATCTATTAGTTAAATCACATAATACATAGAAAAAATTGATTATTTTTTCTTAAGTAACTCATCTTTTGGCATTTCGCTTTGCAAAATCGATGGCTCGGCGTTTACTTTTGTCAACTCGAAATTTCAAGCGATCACGAGACAATTTGGCACCTTCTCGAGCCAAGTTTGTTAGACGATTGCTTTCATCCATCTGAGGAGCTTTGCCCTTCAGTCGCATGTAATGAACCAACCAGCGGGTTATAAACAAGGTCGACAAGTAACGCAAAGGCGACACGAATTTGTACAGTACACATGCTGTAGCTATAATATTTGTCGTTCCACTGCCGTACTTCAAAGGTGACTTTATCCAATCTGGAAAATTGTATCTCTCAAATAGATCTAGTAGATTGAATCCACTTGAAAATAAGGCAATTTTTAAGATAAAACCGATGTATAAAAGTTGAGGACTGGATAGTGCTATTCCAAAACAATTTTTGTGAAAATGCATTAACGCAATTAGTAAAAAATTGATAATAGTGAGTATTGAATTGTTAGCGAGTCATTATAAAACTGAATTAATTGCTAGTACAGATTCCACTAGATTGCAATTTTAATTTTAGGTTCTTTCGACAAGTATTGACATCTATGTTGTAAACAATTTTGGGCAATTATAACTATCATTAAACCATTCACTTGTTCCCCTTGTGAGTGAAACAATAGGCGTAGAATTCTAATACATTATCCTATTGGAAGTGATAAAGAAATGAAACGAAACCAATACTGGATTTCAGTGTTTGCATTAGCGCTTGTTTCTAACCAAAAATACTGTTTCGTCATCAAATAATTATTATTTTATTATTTTGTTTATGGTTATTGGCTTAGATACTTCAGTAGAAGTAGCTTTCAGTACAATAATAACTAGGTTTAAAAACTTGAGATAGTGCACAAGTCCGCCATCTATTTTAATCTATAAACATTGGGAAAGAGTCCTGGTTCAATGTTGCAAGCAATGATTTTACAGTAACCAATAGAATATAACTATATAATTTTGAATAACTTTCATCCATTGTACAACACATTTTAAGTTCAAATATTTATCTTATCAAGCTATATCTTCCTTTATACTGCAATGTTTTTTGGCATTAAAGTAATTGACAGCGCTTTAAAAAATTATTAATTAGAAATGTAAACGTCTTATTTTAAAAATTATAAAAACTAGTAAGCAGATAAATCATGTAAATTGGTGTTCTTCGAACAAATATCTGTTTTGATTTTCTATAATCATCTATTCCAAACCCTGAACTTAAAATGACAGTAATAAATGCATCTACATTTGTTTCGCTACACTCAGTTTGTTTTTGTGCTTTACAAAAAATAAATTATAAGAATCTAGCAGCATAAATCTGTTAATCAACAACAACAAAAGTTAGTGCTAATCATCATCATCATTAATAGCTTTGCCACCAACTTTTGTTGTTGTTGTTGTAATAGAAAACAATGATATTTTGATATTTGTTTAAATGATATACAATAGTGATTACTCTATAATTTAAAATTTACGCCTTAAAGTCGTATCGGAGGTTGGTAAACTACTCATGTTAAAAATACGATTTCCATTCACAATCCTCAAAAAACTTTATTGAAATTGTCAGATATGCGATTCAAACCCACACCTGAAACCTCTAGCACTTTATCTACCGTAAACAGAACAAAAATTACACTAGATTGCACTACAAACAAAATATACTATATACCGTATAAAATGCCCCTTATAAATACGCGCTGCTTACTTATATGCAATTGTACATAATGATCCAAACCATAGACAGGAAGTCAAACCATGAGTAATCAGCATAACTTTTCCATAAATAGCATATGATTCTTTAAATCTTTGTATAAGATTCCATTTTTTGCTTTTAAATTTATCCTGTTCTGTTTTTTCTTTATTGTTTTCCTCTTTGGCAGAATCTGATGAACATTTGGGTATTGAACTGTTAGTTCGCTGATTAGGTACAAAACGTTTGGAATATGTATGACAACCAATAACGTGACTTGACAAGAATAAATTTTGATTATAGTTACAAATATAAATCACATGCTGAGATAAGCATGTAGAATTACGAAAAAAAAGTAGAGATGTCCCAAATTTACAAAAAGAACTGAGTGCCATTGAGCAATAACGACATATACGATTGTATAGTAGGATCACTGGAGATTAAGTAAAAACTAAAATATAAAAATAGGCTGTTCAGGTACAAAATAAAATGCAAAATATAAAAGTTTTAAAGTTAACCTTCTTAAACCAAAATTGAATAAATACCTAAAAAACAATATTCTATAGTATTTAAAAACAATTATGTAGTTAGTACTAACAATTGTCTAAACTAGTAATCAAACTTTAAAACAAAATGTTTTCTATCTTTAATGTGAAACTTTATAAACAAACAATTTAAATAAAAGATGTTTTCCACAATCAACTCTTCAAACCTTAAAAAATTAGATGCCTTAAACAGAATTCAATCTTATGGTTAATATATATATATATATATAGACAATAATCTTTTGATAATGCTGATGGTCCTGAGGATTTAAGTACAATAAACAAAAAAAAACAAAAGTAAGTGGCAATGCCACATCTTCATTAATTCCAAATTCGCACTGTTTCCAAGATAAAGTCCAGACCAAGATTTTGTGAAGATTGTCCCGAACAACATCCATCCAAGTACGTTTCCAACCACTTTTCCTCTTCTTCCAATCGGTATTTGAACAAGCCAGGTTTTCTACAAAGCACGTGTCCAAACCAGCGCAATCTTCGTTGTCGCGATACCAATGAAGGAAGGTCATCTCGAATTTGGAGATTACTGATCTTTTTCGTTCAATCCCTTGATACGGAGGATGCAAAATGGGTGTTGTGCCAAATGTATCTGAGACAACTTGCTTCAAATTTATCAAGCTGTTTGACCAACCAAAATGAAAAATGAATGAATTTGTACAGAGATCTTGGGAAATATAGCATCAATTGCATAGTTGAACAAAAGTGGAGCAGCCACGCAGCCTTGACGGACACCACTGCGAATTTCGAACGGCTTTGTAGTAGATCTGTTGCAATTGCGGATTACAGCAGTTGAGTTCTTGTACAGAGCACGTAGGAGATTCACAAACTTCAGAGGTGTTCCATCACGTAACAGCGAACCAAAGTTCTGTTCTGTTTAGCGAATCAAATGCTGAAGAGTAGTCAATAAAGGCTACATACGTAGGACGCTGAAACTTTGTCCGAAATTCAAGAATGCGTCCAAGCGTATAAATTTGATCAATGCATCCCATACCAGGACAAAATCCAGTTTGGTTAGGACGAGTGGTTTTCTCCCTCTCCGGGCGGATCCGTTCAACTATTGCTGAGGTGGCAATTTTGGAAGCTTTTCAAAGTAAGTTGATGCTTCTGTAGTTAGCAGGTATTTGCCGATCTCCTTTCTTGTAAACAGGAACAATAGTAGCACGATGTCAGGGCACTGTTCGGCAGCCTCTGTATGCGCGACAATTTTCGATTGCACTGAACCAACGTTCACTAACCAAAACCTAATCGATTTGGGAGGAATATCTACCACAGCTTAAACGAAATGTTGCCAAATGTTTCAGAGGTTGGACAAACGTGTCCGTGAGAACCATATTGCACCTTGTCGCGAATTCACTTAACCGTTCTCACGTTGTTCGCGCGATTTTGTCCAAGGGCCAACACAGGTATGGTTGACATCATCCCTGCAAACTCTACCATTAAAATCTCCAATAACAACGATTTGTAATGAGGTCTTGAGGTGAGAGTATAGATCTTCAAGTTGCTCATAAAACCCATCAATTTATTTTTCACAGTGATTGTTGGTGGAAGCATAAGCATTGATCACGACCATTGTATACTTGAAAACTTTAAAACGCAAAAATGCTAATTGTGGGGTTATACCTATCCAGTCAATTAACGCACTGGTAGCTAATGGGGATAAGCAAAATGCTACCCCATGATGTGCTCGATGTTGTGAACAAGTTGATGGGAGGAATAATGTAAGTGCTGATTGGGAAGCTGTAAGAAGACTAAACGACTCTAAACAATCCAGTCTTGTTTCCTGGAGACAAGCAATGTCAATCTTATAATGAGTTAGCTCTGTGGCAGTATACAGTTGGGTTGAAACAGACGACAGTGATCGTACATTCCATGTTCTAATGCAAAGAGATTATCGGATGTGAATTAGATTTGGGGAGATAAGGTAATACCTATAAAGTCTCCATTTCTAATGATAGTGATATTCCTGACTGTTCACCCTCCATGTGGTGCATCCCAAACATGGTGCCCATAGGAATCTAGACTAATAATACCAGGGTTCGATATTGGGCTTCCGCTTCGGCGAGTGGGTGCAAGCATACACCTAGAGTACTTAAAAGGTATCTTAAAGTACATATATGCCATATATAGCCATTGGGTTAAGGAAGATAACCCTGACAAAAATCAGGCGGCCTCGTCAATCTTTGCGAATAATGGCGCCGTCACAACGATACCGTCTACAAGACAAAAAACTTTGTTATTCTTCCACGTTTGTTATACTTTTCAAGCCATCGAAATGCCGTACAAATATAAAAATAATAATAAAGAAGTGATTACGTCACCAAACCACAATTAATTTTTAAAATCTCAAAATGTACAATACCTTACTTTTAAAGCTTAAGATCACCACTAAATAAAATTAAACTTAAACATTTTGGTGTTTTGTGGTATTCAGTTATAATTCATGTATCCTTAAAATAATACATATTCAGTTCTTTTTTAATCAAATTTTTATAAATGCGGAAGTGTTTAAAGCACATTTTAAATAACAAATAACTAGACTGAATAATGCTAATTAACGGGTATTTAATTCGATCAGCATATGTCCATGTACTCGTTAAAACGTAAATATTAATAACAAACTAATCATACAAACAGATTGCAACGCATATATAATAAATATAGTAAAACTTACAAGTTAATGAAAACTAAAATACATAAAAAATTTGGTAAAAAGCCCTACTGTTAACTAAATAAAACGCAATTATAAAATACATAAAACAAAAAGTTTATACAGTAACAGAACGTATATAATACTAAAAATAAAAATTTACAAAACAAATAAAGTTAAACTAAGCACATGGATAGAAGTTTGAAGGAAACGTAAAACAGTTTAATCCCAAAGCAACCTTCCCAATATTAGCTAATTCATATACTTTTTAAATTCTATATTATTGATTTTTGATATTTATAAATAGTTATTTTGCATATACCAACAAAATTAAGTAATAAATAATAAAATATAAACATTTTAGAACTGTATTTATATAATTAAAAAAAGTGTTTTCTAAACAAAACAAAAACATTAAAATTTATTATATTTTTTATATTTTTAATTTTTATAATTTAAAATAATTAATGGATCATTTGCATTCAATAAATAATAATAAATAGTAATAATAACAACAAAATTTGTAAACAATTGTTGATTTGAAAACTGTATGATGTATATACAGGATACAGGATACAGAATAAATCACGAATTAAGTAGGAGAAGCTCCTTTTGATCCTCGGTTTTAAAATATCAAAATATCTGGGGTGGAAAAAGAATATAAACTGCGGTTAATGGGGAAATATAAATAAAGGGAAAATAATAAAATTAAGGAGGGCGTGCTTATTATAGGCCTGCTTAAAGGAGGTGGGACTGAAACAATATGGAATGGCAGATTATTCCATGGTGAAATAATTCTATAAAAAAATAACAACCGCGGAGACGGGCACAAGCTCTAGGCTTTAAAAACTTAAACTTATGTCCTCTTAACGAATCTGTGCGATACGCTTGCGTGACATTACGGGTCATATATATATATAATTTATATATAACATCTGTGTTTTTTTGGTATCTGTTTTTGGTGTGCAAGAGTTTGTTGTGTGCAGCTTGTGCAAAATGTGGTAACACCAGCACTTATTTGTCTTTAAACGATTATCACTAGCCTTCATCTAGTGATATTTTTCTTTTTTTGATTGATTATACATCTATTTTTCGCAGTGTTATTCTAGATATGACTTTCTCCAACTTGTCCAATTGTGGCCTACAACGCTGCAAGAAGGTTGTGAAAGTTGGCATTTTCTGTGCATTTTGCGGTAAATGGTTTCACGAATCGTGCTCGGGATTATCCTCCGAACACTATTCGCAGCTCGCTAATAAGTCCGATTGACTATAAATGCATGGACTGCAGATGTGAAATTGAACTACAGCAATTGCCCCCTGTCAACGACGACAAGCTGGATGTAATTCTAGAAACACTGGTAGACTCAAAATCCTATCTGTCCAAGATACAAAATTTAAACTCTAAACTCGATAAAGTAACCTGTTCTCTGGCAAATATGGTCTGTAATCTCTCTGATTCCCTAACTAAAACTGAAGCTCTAAACTCTTCCATCTCCCTCCTTTCCAACAATGTTTTGTCTGAAATTCACTTTTTTAAAGTTTACATCTCTAATTGCAGTCCTTTTTCCTTAGCTGCTAAATCTGTTATAAGACTTTCCCAGGAAGAAATTCTAGCTGCTACTAAACAACACATTGAGGACATTAAACGCGATTGTAACATTATCATCAAAGGCATCAAAGGCAGTGTCATTAACTTCAAAAAACTAGTATCCGATATTATTTCTTCTTGTTCCTCTAGGGATATTGAGTTTAAGTTAAGTAAACTCACCTGCAAGCGCCCTCATTCTGCCCCTTCTATCTTAGTAACCTTTAGCTCCTCTTTCATGAAGGAAAAAATTTTGCAGGGTTGGGCAAACATTCGCTCTAAAGTTTTAGGAGTTCGCCTTTTAAAGGACCTCCCACGGAATGATCGATCCCAGAATTTGTCTAGAACTGCCATTCCCTTAGACAATAGAATCCCTATAGTACGACTTACACCTCTCAGGCTTGACAATAACAATATACCAAATTTTCAGTTTCCACCCCGAAGTCATTCCCAAGTCCCCATCCTTTATCGACTAAGATAACTTACGCCTCTGCTCCCATCTCCTCTATAACGGTTTACTACACTAACGCCCTAAGTCTACTCAATAAATTAGCTGAGCTATATCAAATAGTAAAGGGAGCCCACCCTCACATTATTGGAATCACAGAAACTTGGCTCTCCGAAGACATACTAGATAGTGAGATACTCTTAGTTGGTTATAAAACTGTAAGGCAAGACTCGTGTAAAGGTAAAAGTGGGGGCTGTCTATTCTACATTCGAGAAGACCTTCTTTATGCCTTAGTATCTGTACAACAATGCTTAGCCCAGCGGAAACATGATTCCATTTATCTGGCATTAGGCTCGCATACTCTCTGCTCTCTTTTTTATAGGCCTCCTTCATCACCTAAATCATTTAACGACGCCTTTGTATTTGAAATCAAACAAGCTCTCTCCCTTCTTACAAACATTGCATACTATTGGGAGATTTTAATTGCCCCTCTCTTAAATGGAGATCTCTCTCTGGGTCTAATTCACTAAACGCCAAAATTTTAAACCTAAGTCTCAAGCATGCTCTCACTCAGCATGTTCTATCCCCAACTAGATATAGACTTGGCTCCTCCCCCTCTTGCCTCGACCTAGTTTTCACTAATGAACCTTCCCACATTGACTCCATATCGTATATTCCTCCTCTTGGGAAGAATGAGCATAATGTTCTGTCTTTTGAAGTAGGCCTTCCCTTAAACAGTTCTAGGTCTAAAGGTGTAATTTAACACCAATTCCTGATTTTAGGAAAACTGATTTTGGCAAATTGCGTGATTTTCTTGCAAAGGCTGATTGGGGTCCCCTGTATGAGAAAGACTTAGAGCAAGCTAACTCCCATTTCATTAAAATAATTATAGAAGGCATCGATAAATTTGTCTCTCATTGTATCCCTACTCACACCAACCCTAAGCTCCCTAGGAAGATTGTACACCTTATCCAGAAAAGGATTTGAATGTACTATCTATGGAAATCTACTAGGCTCCTATGCTTCTATTATAAATATATTTCTTTTAAAAACCATTGCTCAGGTCAAATTAAGTTGCACAAGGATACTACGGTGCATAAACTTCTACTCAAAGCAAAGGAAAATATGAATGCTCTATTTAAATTTATTAAAGATAAGCGTACCCTAGGGGATACCCAACCTTGTTTAAAGAATGACATCGGTTTACTACTCTCTAGACCTGTAGTCTGCAACAACTTCAGAGACTATTTTAAGTCGGTATTTCAGAATTCAGACTCTGCTCCTCTACCTTATTCAAGCTCAGTTTTCACTATAGGCCCCCTCTCTCCCATTGTGCATTCAGTTCTCTGTTAGCTTCGAGGGCTTAAGTCAACTTTATGCGGTGCTGACAAGGTGTACTCCAGAGTTTTAAAAAAATGTGCAAAGGTAATAGCTCCTCATCTAACCTATATTTTCAAGCTCTCCTCCATTGTTGGCCGAATTCCGGCTATCTGGAAGTCTGCATTTATAAGGCCGATTTTTAAATCAGGATCCAGATTTCTGCCTGAAAGCTACAGACCCATTACCATTCTTTCTACCCCTAGTAAAGTTATGGAAAGATTAATAAGGACTCATCTGTTAGATTTCATCACTAAATATAAAATTATCAACTCAGCCCAACATGGGTTCTATCCTCGCAGGTTTTGCCTTACTAACTTAATTACATATACAGAAAACATCACAAAAATATTAGACTTTGGCCTCTCAGTTGATGCTATATACTTCGACTTTGCTAAGGCATTTGACAAAGTACCACATGGCCTACTTTCAACCAAGTTGGAATCGGTAGGTATCACTGGTTCTATTCTGGTTTGGATCTCCGACTTTCTTTCCAACCGCTCCTTTAGGGTTCGAATAGGCTCTGATATATTTCTTCCTAGCCAAATCAGTTCGAGAGTGCCACAAGGGTCGGTGTTAGGACCTTTATTGTTTATTCTGTTTATTAACGATTTACCTGATGTTGTCCAATCCAATATTCTGTTGTATGCTGACAATGTTAAGATTTGGGGGGCTAATCCAGTTCAAATCCAGGTTGATATCAACAACATCTATAACTGGGCTGTGAAAAACTCTCTCCTTGAATTTAGCCAAGTGCAAGCATATGTTCTTTGGTAAAACAACTAGAAATGCTTTCACAATTCCTAACCAAAACACTCAATTAATAGATTTGGTTACTTCCATAAAAGACCTAGGAGTGGTTGTTGACTCTGGGCTCAAGTTCACAGACCATCATTCTAAAGCTACTCAAACTTGCTATCGACTAATCAAATTCTTTAAAAGAAATTTAGGTTGTCTCTCCCCGAGGACTGTTTGTTTACTTTACATGCTTTATATCAGGCCTCATTTAGAATATTGTGCACAGGTCACCGCTCCTACTTAAAACCGACTCTCATAAACTTCAAAAGTTCAAAAGGTTATCTCTAAGGCCTACCTAGGTCTCTAAGGAGTTTACCGTATTAAGATGGGCTCCTCTCGTTAAGGCTTTCCCCTAAGTGATAGGCGACACAGGGTGATCTCATTTTGGTATATCAGTATTTAACTGAAGCCCCCACCTTAAATATTTCTAACTTTCACTAAAGTCAAACTCTTGCAGAGGGCACTATTTTAAATTAAGTAAATCTAGAGTTTACTCTAAGCTAAGACTCCATCATTTCTCTCAGAGAGTTATCAATGCTTGGAACAGTCTACCCTCAAAGGTAGTTAACGCTAAATCGGTATTGGCTTTTAAGGCTGCCTATGATAGTTACGCCCTAGCTAATTTTACGTGATAATAATATAGTTTCATTGGAGGATTTATTTTATTTTCATTTTATTTTTTCTTTCTTAATACGATGTTAACGATAAATTTGAACCGAGGATCAAAAGGAGATTGTCTCCTACTCAACTTGTGAACCAACCTGTAACCTGTAACGAGTCCTGGGAAGGAACGAGAAACAATGCATTACGGCCAGAATTTACGAGTTGGTAAACTAAAATAAGGTCGCCTCGGAGTTTTCTGTCTGATAAAGGGAATAACTTTAATATTTTTAGACGATTAATATGATCAACTTTGTGAAGGATTATGGGTATTTTGGAGGCTTTTCTTTGAACTTGGATATCATCTTTGAGGGTGGAGAAGATAACTTGAATACAGCATTTAAGGTGAGGCCTAATATAAAGCATATATGGTAAACGTACATAGTTAGTGGAAATATTTTCTAAAATACGTTTAAAAAGGTTAATCAGTTTAAAACCTTTTTGCGCAGCTAGAGTGTGATGAGGGGGATAAAGTGAAAGTTACACCTAAGTCTTCAATAGACTGGGCTAAAGTGATAACGGCATTAAATAAAGCAGATGCTTTAAAGGTATTGCCCGAGGGTCTTCTAAAACTGATATTCTTACATTTAGAAAGATTAAGAGGGAGCGCATTTTTGGAAGCCCAGTCCTAAATATTGAAAATATCTTGCTGTTAAAGCTCAGAGTTTGAACCCCATATCTTAATATTATTAGCGTAGAGCAAAATGTTAGACTGAATTACAAGAGGCAAATTATTTATAACAATGATAAAGAGCCATGGACCAAGTACCGACCCTTGGGGAACTCCTGAGGAGATCCCACAAGAACTAGATAGGTCATTGCCTTGCCTAACTCTGAAATTCATCGAAAAAAGATAATCACTAATCCAGTCATACAGAGGCTCCACAATACCAAAAGACTTTATCCTATCCAATAACAAAGTATGTAAAATTTTTTCAAAGGCCTTGAAAAAATCGAACTATATGGCGTCAACAGAAGAAGTATAATCTAATAGCGAGGTAAGGCTATCAGTATAATATAATAAGTTTGTAAGACAGGAACGCTGAAGCAGCAAACCATGCTGAAAAGAATTGATTAGATTATTTTTAGAAATGAAATCAATTATATGAGCCTTGAGTAATCTTTCAAGAATTTTATTAGAAGTAGAGAGGATGCGGATAGGTCTATAACTATTAGGGACCAATCAATCACCTGACTTATATAGGAGACTCTTATTAGATTTGGCACTATGTAGAAGCTTAAGGAGTTGTTTACTCCTATAGGCTCTAATAGCATCTATACATTTATTACGAAGGACTGAAAATTTACGATAAAGACTTAGAAAACCTGAGATTTTCCAAAGCTTAAATGCTTTTCTCCGTTTTAGTAGACAACATTTAAGATGTCGAGGAAATTTAGGTTTATTATGTCTATTTACTTTAAAAGGGACAAACATCCTAGTTGCTTTAAGAATTACATTTTTTTTACAAAACCCTTTTGTTTAAAAAAATAATAAAATAAGTATGGGGCAATAAGATAACAATTACAGCAAAAAATTAACATCAAAGTCTCGTAATTCAAAGGGAACATGAAACAACAAGATGTTTCCATGTATTTGAACATTCTGCCAACGTTTTGCTTGTGCCTTGAGCATTCATTTCAATTAGATCTTCCCGAATAGTTCTTGGCAAGTTTTCTTTGGTCTGCCAACCTTTCTTTTACCATTTACAATTGTCCATTCCAAAACTGTTCTTGCTGGTCTTTCGGGCGGTAAACATAGAATTTAACCAAGTAATTTTCTTCGTCTAATTGCAATAATGTCATAGAGTGAACGAGAGTCAGTTCTTCTCATGATCTCATCATTTGAGATGTGATTGTGCCAGGTAATCATTAAAATATTTCTAAGACATTAACGAAAAACATCCACAATCTTATCAATATTGTCCGTACGTTTCCATGTTTCTACGTTTCACTCCCATATATTACCGTAGGAATAATTATTGATGCGTACAAACAAAGTTTTGTTTGCAGGCGAATGGAAGAACATGACCATATTGATTTAAATCTATTGAAGACTGACATTGCCTTTCCAAGTCTGGATTTAACATCAATTTTGGTTTTTCCGTCTTTACCAATGATGCTTCCCAGATATGTAAAGGAATCACCAGTATCAATATTTTGTTCACTAATTTTGATGGGCAAATTATTGTTTGACTTGATGTACAACACTTTTGTCTTTGAACAATTAATTTGTAAGCCAGTATGAGAACTGATATCATTGAGTCGTGTTGTCATATTTTGAACCATTTCTGGAGTTTCACTGAGTAAACTAATATCATCTGCAAAATCCAAATCTGTTAATCTGCCTTGGTTCCATTTGATACCATAAGATAAATTATTTATAGTTTGAGTCATAATAAAATTAATTACCAGAAGAAACAAAAACAGTGATAAAATATATCTTTGACGTACTCCCGTGACAATTTCAAACATAGCAGCATGACCACTTTTTGTTCGAACACAGCAATTTGAATTTTGGAATAAAGAACGCATAATATTCACATATTTTAACGGTATTCCGTAAAATTTAACAATTTTCCACAAAAATTCTCAATAAACATTGTCAAAAATTTTCATAAAATCAATAAAATTAATTGTTAGTGATTGCTGAAATTTTTGACTTTGTTTAATAATGTTACGAAGTGTGAGTATTTGTTCAATACAGCTTCTTCCTTTCCAAAAACCTGCTTGTTGTTCTCGAAAATGTTTATTTACCGCATTACATAAACGATTTAAGGTTACTTTGCAAAACACCTTACCAGGGGCAAACAATAAGTTTATTCCGCGCCAATTATTGCAATCGTTCAGACTTTCTCTTTTGGGAAGAGTAATAATTACTCCTTGCCGCCAATCGTTTGGAACTTGTTCATTATGCCAAATAACATTAAATAAATGAGAAAGCTCGCATGTTACAACGTCACCTTCATGTTTGAGCATCTCTGCAGTTATCTCGTCAAGTCTTCCTGTTTTTTTGTTTTTCAAACTTTGAATTGCATGGATCACTTCAGTTACAGAAATGTCATCAGTACATATTTCCGGATTTTGAGTCACATTTATATCTTTATCAAAAAATATGAGGGTATTTGTCATAGGTTGATTAAGTACTTCTTTATAATGTTCTACCCATCTAGATGATTGCTCATCATCTGTCAGAACTAAACGACCATCTTTTCCTTTGATTGGAATATCGGTGTTCTTTCTAACTCTTGACAGTTGATTCACAATTTTATAGAGTCTTATCTACTTCTTTGCATCTACTTTTTAAACCGTTTATTCAAAGTTCTATACTTATCATCAAATATTTTCCAGATAACAGAACTGCTAGATTGATCTCTCTCTAATTTTATTTTCTTTCTGAGATTAATTAGATTCCAGGAGACTGATGAAATCCATTGTTTCTTTGTAAAGTGACATCTACCCAGCACATTTTCCACACAGTCTAATTGTTTTATGAAACAATTTTCATTGATCATCAAACTTTTCTACCCTTATCAGATTTTGAAATGTATTTTTTAAGGAATCGTAAAATTGATTTGAGATATTTGAAGTTTAAGATTCTCACACGAAAATTGATGTAATTTTTTTGTGGTTTCTATTGTCTTTAATTTTAAACAAAATTTTCTAACAAGATTGTGATCAGAACCAACATCTGCACCGCGATATGTGCGTACATCTTGCAAAAAAGATCGCCATTTTGTGCTCATACACATGTAGTCAATCTCGTTTGCTGTTTTCCTGTTGGGAGAAACCCATATTTTTGTGAACGAAAAATGTACTACCAGCGCTCATTCCACAATAACTGTTTAACGTCAACAACCTATAACCATTATCATTTATGCTGTCAGTATAGCCATGTGGTCCAACATTTGAGAAGTACCCAAATCTGTTTTTGTTTAATTTTGCATTGAAATTACCGATCAATATTTTGATGTTTCTTCTTGACACATCATCTAACAAACTTTATAATTGATCATACAGAAGAAGATACTTTTTTAGTTCTCCTCAGTAGGGGTATAGACTTGCAAAATTGTTACTTTTGCCAAACTGGTGTTGAATCTGACTAAAATGATACGGTTGTTCACGGGCTTCCATCTAATCATAGCTTTAGCAGAATTTTTACTCAACATAATACCAACTCCATAAATATGATGTTCTTCATGTCCAGAATATAAAATTGATGTATCTCCCTTGAAATGACCTCAACCTTTCCATCGCATTTCACTAATACCCAAAATATCCAAGTTGTACTTTTTCATTTCTCGAAGGACTTGTTCTAACTGTCCAGTACAAAAAAGTGTGCGCACATTCCATGTTCCAACACTGGCTAAGGTTTTGGCATTGAAGATTCTGCAAATCGAAGATTGAGCTTCCACTCAACCCTGTCATTTGTGTAACTCTGTCATCGAGATACGCGCAATTACTTCTTTGCCGTTGTTTGCCGGAATGGCGTCCTCTTATTGTTTCCGTAGCAGTATAGATTTTTTACAGAGGCCAGGTTGCTAACCTTGCGCTCGAACCCTCCTCCTTTATCCAGGCTTGGGACTGGCTAGATTGAATCATTTTTAATCCAATCTAGGCGGAGTTGCTTTAAGAATTGCAGTGATAAAATGGGAGTAGGCAGCCTCAATGTCCCCTTTAGAAAGAAAATACCAGTTGAAGTTAGCTAGGTAAGACCTCATACCAATAAAATCAGCTTTCTGAAAATCAGGTATAGGAGCACTAATTGAATCATATACGCCATTGGAGGAGTAGGGGACAGTTATTTAAAAAAAGAACATAATCGTTTTTTCCAAGAGGAGGTAAGTAAGAGATAGAATCAACTTTTAAGAGGTTTTGAGAAAAAACTAAATCTAAGCAGGAAGGAGAGGAACCATGCCTATATCTTGTGGAGAATAAAATATGTTGGGTGAAGACATGTTCAATACTAAAATTTAATAAATTAAAATCAAACACCTTGAGGAAACTAAGTAAATTCTAATTGGTATAAGGAGTATTAAAATCACCTATGATAATAAAATGCTGAAAAAGCAAAGTAGTTAAGGAATGAAGTTCTTGAATAAGAATTTTATCAAATTGCTTAGAAAGAGACGGGGCGCGGTAAAGAATAGAACAAAGAATCGAAACACTAGTGCTAAGAAAGATGGCAACATAAAGAAAATCATAGCCATACCAATGATTGTAATTCGGCAGACAGAAAA
Source organism: Cardicola forsteri (assembly GCA_025895645.1). Classification (NCBI taxonomy): domain Eukaryota; kingdom Metazoa; phylum Platyhelminthes; class Trematoda; order Strigeidida; family Aporocotylidae; genus Cardicola; species Cardicola forsteri. The sequence continues at coordinate 315,524 of JAKXYG010000051.1, read as the reverse complement.
GAGAAATTGAAATCATTTTTGATATAGAAAAGGCAGCTACCACATATAATATGTATAAAGATGTACTGTTATTAATAATTTGTTTTTTATAATAATAACGCCAAACAAAGTATATTTTACTAATTTAGTAAAAACATTTACTATCTTAAAGGGTTTTAAATAATTTTTAAATTTTAAATTTAATTAATTTTTAACTGATAAAAACTAGTTTTAATTGTTAATTTGTAAAACACTAAGTTTATCTGTTTTACGTTCTTAAATTATTTGGCAATATATTTAATCAACCCTAAACTCATACAAAATGAGCTGTTATTGTGTGTTTCAAATATCATTTAATTTGTTTTGATGTTTTCACCTCAAATACTTTTTGCCTTTTTATTAGCCATTTTGATAAATTTTCTTTTTTTTCTTATTTATCTTCTCTTTTAATTCTATATTTTGTATTCTATGATGCTGAATATACTTGTAGCGGTGACAATCGACGAAGAAAGTTAAAAATAATAAATAATATTATTATATTACATTACAAAAATTAACACTTAATGTATGGAATTAATATTCAATAAATATTAATATTTTTGTATGAATGTGTCAACGTTTCATATCGGTGGAAACGGCTGTACAAACAACCGTTCCCATGCCGTTGAACACTTCCGTCTGGTTACGTTTAATATTGTTATCTTCTATTTCCATTTTGATTTCTGGTTTTTCCCGTAAATTCCTGTAAATTTTGGTAATAAACGTTTCTCGTCTGGTTTTTTGCATTCTTATTCATGACTTCACGTAATCAGTAAGTAAAAACGTTAGATATTGGGTAACATTGCAATTGGGCACAATACACGCAACCTTCGTCAATAAGCAACGCTGTTTGTTATTCGAAATAGCCTTATTGCGTAAATTAGTAAAACCGGGCTACGCAGCCTTTTTTGGAATTAATTTCACTAAATACTTCTACTAAAGTAATTAAGCTGACTGTAATTGCAATTGTAATTACACGAAAACTTAATAAACACTATATAAAGCAATTTTAAACAAGATATTTAAACGAAATAATAAATTTAAACTGCAATTGCTATAAGATAAACAATATATATATATATATATATATATATATATATTAGATTAATAGGCAAATTAATTATACTAAAATCTTGTTAATAATTTGGTGATTACCATTAAAAATTTTGTGTTATAAAAACACTAAAAAGAAACATAAGTAACAAAAATTAAGCTTAAGTTAAAAAAGAAAGTAATATACTACTTAATTAAAAATTATATTAAATAAAAATAATATACAGGATGTTTTAAATCTTAAAAATATAATGTACAATTTTATTAAACATTTTTGTTGTTTTACGTTTTTAAAAAAATGTTTAAATTAAAAATATTATATTTTAAAAGGTTTGTGACTGACGAAATGAATTCATTTCATAGTTTACGTTTTCTCATATTTTATTTGGAATGCTTTAAAATGCTTTAAAAAGGGTTAAATTTAAAATTTAAGTAATTTTATAAAAATGTTTACGTTTAGTTTGTACTAGATTTAAATAATTTATAATTGTAACTGTGTAATAAACTGGAATATATAAATTTAAAAAGTTAATTTGTCTAAAACAAAAAACTAATAATAAAAAATAACTTTAAGGTTTAAGTATAAGTTGAAATTTACAAGATTTTTTTAAGAATTTAAATTAAATTAGTACTTTTACTTATTAATTAATTAATTTATTAATAATAAATTTGTAAAAATAAAATTAAAAAATAAAACTTTTATTTTTTCTAAACATTTTGTTTATAATAAAATTAATTTGTAACAACTTATTAAGTTAAATATTTATATTTTTTAGTATTAAATTATTAATATATATAATTCAAGTTAACTGCTCGACTTTGTTTTAGTATATGAAGTGTAAGATTGAGTTCGTGCTTTTATTTGCATTAATATTTTACACTTTTTAAACTGCAATTACGATGGATTACTTGGTTTTGTGTTTATTTGTATATAATTTATTATTCTGTGTAATCTGTCTTGAAGTCCCTCGAGGTGTTTCGGTCTCAAGTAAGCCTGATCTGTTAATAATAAGTTAGAACTACCGTTTTATCAATTGGATAAGGCATTCACCTGTTTGGATGGATCAGCTACTATTCCTTCAATAAAAATTAATGATGATTACTGCGATTGTAGAGATGGATCAGATGAACCAGGAACTGCTGCGTGTCCAAATGGTCGTTTTGTTTGCAAGGACTTACAATATAAAACCCCGCCTATATATTCAGCTTACGTAAATGATGGCGTATGTATATATATATATATATATATATATATATATATATATATATATATATATATATATATATATATAATTGTTTTTATTTATATTGATGTGATTAAATTATCTATTTACAGATTGTTGTGATGGTAGTGATGAATACAATAATTTAGTTGCATGTAATTCGACTTGCGAGTAAGTTTAATTGTAATATGCTAAAAGTTAATTATTATAAGTATGTACAGTATACATATAATTTAAAAAAATATCTGGAGATATACATTGGATTCTAAGCTTGTTTACATATGTTTTTAAGACAATCTTATTGGTTCCTAAATTGATAATATTTTTAACTTAAAAAAATGTAAACGTTATATTTGATACTTAGTAATGTATTATTAGTAAATTAATATCTTTTGTTTTTCCTCTTCAATTAACGTTATTTTGGGTATTGATTTTGTTAAATAAAGTTGAAAACGATACTTAAAATTTATTTTTAAAAATTCAGATTATATCAAGGTAATTGAGGCACTAGAGTGTTGTTTTATGGCGCTGTGCTTGAGGATTTATATTTTACTTTTTATACATTTTTTACTGTGTATGATAATCGGGATTGTAAATTTTTATTTTATGAAATTCGTGGGTTGCAGTGGTACACAAGTTAATTAGGCTAAAGAATTTTTGATAACTATTCTCTATCGTTTTTTAAAATTTAAGGTTAAGACCGAAATATTTGGGAAATGGAAACAAATAATAATTAAAATTACTTCTAGAAATTTTTTGCTATGTATAAGGATAATGATAATAAGTGTATTGTTATATAGTGATGATTTAGCATTACACTGTTTACAAAGTAGCTAATGGGTCCATTGTGTCATCGCTTTTAAAATTGCAATATGTGTTGAGAAAGTTTGTTTGTAACGTTTTATATTTAATATTTTTGTAATTAAATTTGACAAACAATGGAATTAATGCTTAAACGTAAATTTGAAGTTTTTAACTTAATATTTTTTGTTTATAAATTTGCTTAGGTTCTTATTTTTATTCTTTAAACATTGTACGTTTTGATTTTTTGTGGTTTATAATATTTGTTTTTATCATTTTTTATCTATTTTTTAAATTATTTTGCAGTGTTCTCGCTGAATCACTTCGTGAAGCTAGGTCAATTAGGCGTGCACAAATTGAACAGGGGCATTCAAAGTTGAAAGATTATTTGAAGGAGGTATTCATCTTTAATGTTATTAAAACCCCGTCTTATTTGAGTTTTTAACATCTTAGTATGCCTTTTAGTAATCATACATTTTTGCGAATTCAATCTTATGTACTTTTAATAAATTACATTTTTATTTTTAAAAATTCTTCATGATAATTAGGGGTACTGATGATTCTTAGGATTCGCGTAATGTTTATAGTCTTACTTTCTGATAATGGCAATATTCCTGATTATTACCTCTATGTGTCGCTTCTTGAATTGGATGCAGACAACAGGGGACCGAATGTGAGCATACACCTTAGGTGATTAAAAAATATCTTAAGGTATACGTGTACTATATGTATCCTTTGGGCTAAGGGAGATAATCCTGACAAAATATTAAACGGTCTCATTAATTTATGCAGATAGTGGTGCCGTCATAAGGACGTTATTCATTGACTAAGAAACTTTATTATTCTGCTACGGTTGTTACAATTATAAAGCCATCGGAATCGATAGTTAATATGTTATAGTAATATGAAAACAGTGAGGTGACTATGTTACCAATCACAACAAATGAATGAATATGTGATTATTTAGTTTATAATTAAGGGCCAATTAATTTTTAATTTGTTAATTTTCCACATTGAAGATAGGGGGTGTTTATTTGTTTTGAAATACAAAAATTAGATATCTAGATCGTTGATTTAGTTTGAATGGCATAATTTAGTGAACAAGTTAATTAAAATATCAGATTGTTAGGTATACCACTGACAATTTTAGAGAGATTATTAGCATTTAGGAACGGGACTCATATTTTGTAGTATGAGAATTTTGCTGTCTCGAAGTAATAATTTAGTTGTTTAAAAGGAGATTTTTGAAGGGCATTTTGTGCTGAACTTTGTCTTACATTTCAATAGTGATATGGCTTCTTTCATTTTTATACCTCAACTATTCTATTTTATCATCTGGTTGTTTTTTTGTCGGTTTTTATTTAAGTGGTTATATCTGATACTGGTATACTTTAGGGCACGTTTTTAATACATATATGATTGCACTTATCAGTCAAACCGAAAGTACAGATTGACCATTTTGAATTAATGTTTTTAATTGTTTACAATTTAAGGTACTCGTAATTGCATTGTTAAGTTTGCAATGATGTTACTACAAGCTTCTTGTAGATAAAATTATGTTAATTATGGTAGTAGATTAGTATTTTTCTTTAATTGTGATGTGGATTACATTTATTACTTTTACAAGATGTACAAATAGAGTTCATAAAATTTGTTTATATTAGTTTAAACGATATTTTCTGATAGTCTTGAGTACAAATTGTAAATAGTTATTTTTTAAGTTTATTGTTAGTAGTTGAGGGTAGATTTTATAAGTTGGTTGTGTAATATTTTATAATAAATAGTGTTTTTAAACTATTTTTGCTAATTCAAAGCTTAAAGTTCGTTTGGAGCAGGAGCGTTTGCAAAAGGAAAAAGAAATTCTAGAACATACGATTGAAGAAGAAAATAAAAATAAAATTAATGAGGATCATGCAGTTCATCATAACGTTGATGAATTGTCTGATGACAGCGAGAATGCTACTTTTCACGAATCTTTACATCACGATTATAAAAATGAAGATGATGAAGATGTATTTGACGATGTTAAACCGCACGACCAGGTCCCCTCTCCTGACGATGCCAAATCAAGTGAACATGAAGATGAGCCTGAAAATGAAGAGTATAGTAGGTTTTATCTATTATTTATTATTTTAATTTGATAGTTGGTTATATTGTACTGAATGTTGAATATTCATTGTGGTTGATGAGTCACCACGTCATTATTTCTATATTTGTACGGCATATTAAACGATCGATTTTGATGGCTTGATTATTGTAACAAAGGTAAAAGAGTAACGAAGTTTTTTAGCTGTTAGATGACATTTTTGTGACGACGCCACTGTTTACAAATATTAATGAGGCCGTCTAATATTTTTATCAGGATCATCTCTCTTAGCCCATGGGATACATATGGTATACATATATCTGAAGATATCCTGGGTGCATGCTTGCACCACCTTGGCGGAAGCCCAGTTATACCGCTTTGTATTCGGTTTCTGCTGTTATTAGTCTAGATGCCTATAGGCACCTAGTCCATTTTAGACTTTGGGGATTGGACTGCCAAATTTGAGACGACCGTCAGTTTCACGATCTTCTATCATTGATATCGCGTCAATGAAGATTGCGCTGCTTCGGACACGTTCTTTGTAGAAAACCTGATGCAATTTCACGTATCGTAACCTTGGCTTGTCTAAATACCAACTGGAAGAAGAGGAAAGGTGGTCAGAAACGTTTTTGGACAAATGCTGTTTGGGACGATGTTTACACTATCTCGGTCGGGATCTTATCTTATCTTATCATTGACTAAGTCAATGGACTGACGTATCTCTACACGCCTCCAAAAACTGTGAACATTGGAAAGGGATCATTCGAGATACTATACGAACTTGGAATTAATGAAGATGTGACTTTGCCACTGATGTTGGTTGTTGTTGCACTTAGTCCAAGATGCACCACATAGAGAAGTAACGGTCAGGAATATTATTATTGGAAATTGAAACTTTATAAGCATTACTCAAATCTTCAGGTTTATTAGCATCCATTATTATAAATTATAGATTAATACAAAACGTAAAATGGATGCTTTTTAATTTAAAGAAGCGCAGATTAATTAGTTATTGTGGTTTAAGATTTCGTAAGAAAGTATATTTGGCAATAGAAAGAAATAATCTAATATACACATTTATGTACTTGGGTTTCATTCAATTTTAGCATTGTGTAGTCTATCATTTTGAGTGTATATTAAATGGATTGTAGAATTTAAGTTATAAATTTTAATTGATTGTAAAAAACTAACATAGCCTATTTAATTTACCTTAAAATTGTACAGAATAAATGTATTGGTATAATTATTAATCTATGAAATTTGAATTAATTCTACTAAAGAATGAATTCTTTATTTTAATTCATGGATACTAATGATCCTGTACATTTATTCGTTATTTGTTAAAATTGATTTTTACTATTTACACTGTTTTACGAAAAACCTCTTTCAGCATTGAACATTTTAGCGAAACCGAACGTGGGTCTGCATTTAGTACCGGTAATGGAATTTGAACCCATGCACACCCAGATTCAAGTCGAGCGCTGTGCCTCTAGACTGCTGCTTATAAAGTACAAGTATACATTTAGGGTTTTAAAAAGTATCTTAAGGTATACGTATACAATATGCAGCCTTTGAACTAAGTGAGATAACTGACAAAAGCATTAGGTGACCTTGCCAATTTTAGGATGCTAATGATCCTGAGGGTTTGAGTACTGTTTATATAGTCTCAATGTTCAACGATGGTAATATTTTTGACTGTTCATCCTCCATGTGGTGCATCCTGGACTAGGTGTCTATATGCACGTAGACTAATAACAGCAGGGACCGAGTTCACAGTGGTATAACTGTGCTTCCGCTACAGCGGATGGGTACAAGCTACATATAGGGTACTTAAAAGATATCTCAAGGTATGCGTATACCATATATAGCCGTCAGGCTAAGGGAGATAACCCTGACAAAAATTAGGCGGCCTCAGTTGCGTTTTCACAAGGTTGCCAAAAACTTCATTATTCTTTATGTTTTTTCAAGCCATCAAAATTGATCGTTTAATGTGCCGTACAAATATATAAATAATGAAGAGGTGACTATGTCATCAATCGCAATGAAATGAATGAATTTTTGTGAATAGTAGCGTTATCACGAGGATACCGTCTATTATCCAAGAAGCTTGAATTTATACTCACTCAGTTTGAGTTTGACGCTTCATCAATTCTGCCACATCAGCACAATTATGTGTAACGAATGGTTGTCTGAATGACGTTTTTTTAAAACTTCTAATGCCGATTGTACTTCCAGTATTATTTATGTTTAATTTCAATATTGTAAAAATTATTTATTTTAATCGATATTTTTTAATTAGGAGTTTTTGTATTTTGCATATTAAAAAATTAATTCTATTAAATATTTTTTTGTAGAACCATTAGAACAACCATCGTAAGTAATATATTATTGATATAGTAATTATTAACGATTTTAAAATTATTTAAATGATTGTGGAATATGTAATGCATTTTTTGATATTTACTGTTTATCAATACTAATACGTTTCAGAATATGAAAACTATTTTACTGAGGTTGGTAAAATGGTGTTTTAATGATAGTACTGCAATTAATTACTTAGTATATATATGAATAAATAATCTGAGATGCTAATAATTTTGAGGATTTGACTAATTCTTATAAGGTTTCAATCTCCAATATCAGTGATTTTTCTGACTGTTACTTCCACGTGAAGCATCCTGAACTAAGTGCACTTAAGCACCTAGACCACTATAGCAGGGACCGAGTGCACAGCGGTATAACTAGGCTTCCGCTGTGGTGGATGGGTGTATGGGTACATCCAAGGTACTTAAGGGATATTTAAAGGTATATACATATTACATGTGGTCATTAGGCTTAGAGGAACAAATCTGACAAAAAATTGAACAGTTTTGTTAATCCTATAAACAGTGGCGTCACGAGGCTACCGATTATCAGCAAAGAGATTGTGTTATTCTATGTTTGTTTCTGCATAAGAAACAAAAGTAGGCGATCGTCTGATATACTCTACAAATATAGTGAAGAGATATCGACGTCACCAACTGTACGATCAATTTTAAATTGTATTTTTACACAAATTTGGTTTTATAATTAAATTAGGTAATACGAATTAGATACATTTTTATTTATTTCTCATTCTCCTGCTCAGACATATCAAACCGATCGATTTTGGTCCGGAAAGCGCTTTCCGCATGTTGGTAGAATTGGAAGGGGATTGCTTGGAACTGGACGATCGCGAGTACACATACCGTTTTTGTCCGTTTAAGCACATTTATCAACGTTCCAAGGGTACGCCAGGTGACGGCGGAACTCTTATTGGTTCGTGGGGAAAATGGTTAGAGTCGGATGATGCAGAATCGAATTACCAAGTAATGCTTTACACTGGCGGTATTGGTTGCTGGAATGGACCTGCCAGATCGGCAAAGGTACGGTTTCTTTTTTTGGCACGAGTGGATGTTAATAATCTTGATAATGCTTATATAGTATCAATTTATAATTATGGGATGCCAATGATCCTGAGGATTTGAGTAATGCTTATAAAGTCTTAATTTCCAATGATGGTGATATTCCTGACTGTTAGTCCTCCACGTGGTGCATCCTGGACTAGGTGCTCCTAGGCATCTAGACTAATAACAGCAGGGTCCGAGTGGATAGCGGTATAACTGGGCTTCCGCTACGGCGGGTAGGTGCGAACATACACCCAGGATACTTAAAAGGTATTTAAATGTATACGTATATCATATGTAGCTCTTGGGCTAAGGGAGATAACCCTGACAAAAAATCAGGCGGCCTCGTCAATCTTTGCGAACAGTGGCGACGTCACAAGGATGCCGTCTACCAGCCAAGAAACTTTGTTATTCTTCCGCGTTTGTCTACGCTTGTCAAGTCATCGAAATCGATCGTTCTACATGTATAAATATGGGAAATAATGAAGAGGTGACCACGTCACCAACTAAAATGAAAAAAATGAATGAATTTATAATTATGGTGTTAATCCTGTTTTTATACCTCCATGTAGTGTATCCTGGACTAAGACTAACCTGGATTACGGACCATGTGCACAGCAGTATAAATGGGCTTTGCATAAGTGAAAATACACACCTAGGGTACTTTCTGAAGGTATACGTCATCAACCACAATATATTATATGCATTACTTCGAACAAAATTATTAACATTTTAAAATCCGGTGTTTGTTTTTGTGTATTAGTTTAACGATGGAGAAAGGCATCGTATGTAATAAAAATAATTATTACTGATGATGTAATGCAATATCAAATTGCACATTAGGTTAAAATACGTAGGAAGCTCTACATTAAATGTTTTCTGGAGATTCTAGAAATCGCTGAATAATAACTTAAACTATTAAGCATAGCTTTTATTATCAATTTTTATGTGTACATATTTTATAATATAATTTATTTTTAGCAACTAATTTGCTTGTTTTTCAATTTTTTCAAAATGTCAGCATTCTTGTTTTTGATCTAAATTCGAATTTTATAATGATATTGGTATAAAATATTTTATTTATACTATTAAGATAATGTTTAACGAATGTTTTAGTACTATTTAGATGTGCTTTATATAATTAAATAGTGCCACAAAAGCGAACGAATTATAGTATATTAATTTTGACAGCAGCTTGTTTATTTACTGTAGCTTACTCGGACATACAGGATATGCAGCACTTTTTTGAAGTAGATAGTTGGTAGATGTTTTTTGAAAGATGGGCATTGGCGAAATGCTTTGAACTAGTTAAAGGCATTTTACAAACACTTGATTCAATTTTCTATTTTGTAAATGAAGCTCGTTATGTTAGTGGAGTTTGTATTGTAATAATTAAAATATTTTTAAAGTTTTTATTAAATTGAAACCTGCGAGTGACTATGTTATTTGTCCGGATTCCACACCAGATTCGCAAAAGTAACAGCTGTGCAAATTTATGCCCCTACTGAGGCTATTGAAGACAACCAAAATATGTTTTTTACGAGCAGTTACAAAATTTGTTGGACGATCTTAGATGAGACATTAAAGTATTGACCGGGGATTTTAATGTCAGATTAAACAGACAACTGGATACTTCTTAGATTTTGGATCATATAACTATACTAGTAGCATACATGATAATGATTGATAATGATTGTGGTTGTTGACGCTAAGCAGTCACTGTGGAATGAGTGTTGGCAACACATTTTTACTCACAAAAATAAACACAAGGTAATATGGATTTCTCCAGATAAAAACACAACAAATAAGATTGACTACATCTGCATTAACACTGTAGAAGATGTACGTGCTTGTAATTATACTTTTTTTAAGAAAATGGTAGAAAGCTGGAAATGCATTAATATTTCTGTAGCTGAAGTAATTCATCCATTTTGAATTTTCAAAAATAACATCACTGATTAATACCAAAAGTCTGTTTTACTGAATTTGATGAATTGTATAAATACTATGCCTTTGTTATACCAAACCTCTAGTTCTCAAATATGAATTAAAAGCGTCAACACCACTATCTGTAATTGTTATAAGAGTACATCTAGGATGCATTTTGTTTTTACTGGTGATCGATTTCATTATGACAATTTATGGATAATTCGGTGAATGGTTTAAACCTAGCAGATTACACAGGTCTACTTAGTGAGAAACCAGAAATGAAGCAAAATGTGACCATATTTCTGTGATATTAGTTCTCGAGTTGAACTACTAATTAATTGATTAAAAACAAAAGTGTTTTTTTTTGCAAAAGCTAGTGAAATTCTCTAACGAAGGCCTTTGCCTAAAAAAGTCTGGTTTATACGTTTACTCTTGTTTGGTGTGGATGGTCGTACTACAATAATATACTCTGGCTTGCATAAGTTTGGTAATTAGCAAAGTGCACACATTCTTAAACGTCAAAGTGATTATTCTTTTGAAAAATAATTTATTAGAACACATTACATACAGCTCCTCATTAAGAACAGGATATTAATAGAATTTAACTTTTCATGATATATATATATATATATATATAGTATTTTTTAATGTTTAATTATGTATTTAACTATATTTTATTGCTAGTATTGAAAACATTTATTTATAAATTGTGTTTATTTTGATTTTACGGTAAATTTATTCTGGGTTATATGTTCTTTACTGCATATTATATAGGTTCATGTTCACTGTGGTGACGAAAACAAGTTGCTTTCTGTTAGTGAACCATTACGTTGTGAATACTCGTTGCAATTAATGACACCAGCTGCATGTTACAACGACCCGAATGAAATCATAAAGCGACTACACACTGAGTTGTAAAAGCTTGAAGGGTGTTTAAACTGCCTTTTCTACTCTATACTTTTATATGAATAATATAATAAGTGTTTTTAGACGGTTTAAATACTTATTGAAAATAATCATAAATTACAATTTTTTAAAGTACGTGTACTGTTTACCTTATACATACTACTTTCTTAAAAATTTAATAAATATCTACTTTCATAAATTTGTTTATTTATTTATTTACTTCTGACTTAATTACTTGAATGCTTTTAGTAGAAACAACGCATTAATACGGGAGTCATTTACAATTATCAGTAGTTTCTATTATTATTTGGGGTTTACTAGATGTTTTTCAACAGGTAGATATTTGATAAAACTAAATAACGGCACTTATTTAATATTTAAAATATAATATCTTCACATTGTGATATATACATATATAGGATGTCTATAAAATCTTACAATTTAATAAATTTATTGGAGGACAATTGTAAAACAGTGTAAAGTGCTTTATAGTATAATTATTTTCAGTTTTTAACATTTTGTTTCAATAAATATAAAATAAAACGGGTTTAATATTTACAGTATTTTTTATCAGGAACGTATGTATACTACTTTTCTTTTTATATATGAGAACCCCGTTTTGTTTCAATTGTAGTAAAAATATTTGTTAAAAGAATATCTATCTGTTTACATTTTTGACTAATAGTACACTCCTTACCTACTGTTTTCTCGTGTTTTTTGAATTTATTTTATCCTTTGTTATTCCTTTTACTGTAGCTTCATCTGTTACCTTAAAAATAGCGTTTAAAAAATGGGATCAAGTACTTAGAAGATCTCTGATTTAATCAATTAGTATATTAATTAACGAACTAGTTCAGTAATAGAAGTTCTTCATTCAGGCTTTTGGGTTCAATTCTATAAATGTTTTTTTACAATTATGGAAGCTAATAGTAGTACATACCTATAATTACATGTATATGTAGGACAAATAAGCGTTATGGTTAGGTTTACGGGTAAATGTTAAACGTCATATTAAAAATTATAGAAATATTTTCAATAGGGGTGTCGATGAAATCACAACAGTCAATAGAAAATGAGCTTTTTATTATCTGATAATGAAAAAGTAGTTAGTATATTGAAATAAAATTGTAATTTTAGGATGAAAAGCAGTTTTATTAAAGTTGTTAAATTATTCATTGTAGATATTTTAAAGGTTATTGCAGTAACACTGAAATACTTTGTTGAATGTAGTTTTTTTATTTTGTAGAAACACTTAGCAATGCATGTACTATTATTAGTTAAATTAAAGCATTGTTATTTATAGTTATCGGTTCCAATCTGTTTTTACATATTTTATTTACTTTATCCATAAAAATAGTTGACAATGTTCCCATTAATCACGTGTTATATTAACAACAGAAGGAAATTACATTATACATATTGCATAGAATGAACAATATGTACATAGAACTAAAATTAATAAGGGACCACTACTGTAATAGATTTTTACTATTGACTAACCTTTTACTGATAAAATAAATACAATTCAGTTTAATTACATAGGTCTTTTATAGACGATAGTAGGTACAGTATGGGAGGATCTTTATAAACTGACAATGTGTGATAAAATTAATAATTTGTTTGCGTTTGGTCCTTACTAAATTCAAATTACTTTTCCTTGTTAGTACTGTAAGTAGCATCAAAACATATTTTGAAGAAAATTTTCTACACAATGTCCTTTGATTAGCGTGGCAAAAAATGGTCACAGTATACTTTCTATCGCTGTCCCGTTCACATGCGATCAATCCTTTTTCCTTCAAACGGGACAGCGTTTCTTCAAGGTTTACAGTTTTTAAATGTTAAGTTAAATTTCATTATACTGTGACCCAATTTCCACCAAAGATTATACAAATCCCTCGTTCTGACTTCTTTTTTAAATTTGTCACGGGAATATATCTGAATTTAGAAAATAGGACATTTTTGCACAAATAATAATTTTAATTTAGATTCTTTGTGCTTTAATAATGTTCTCTTGTGAGGATTTAAAGAAATCTCCTTATTGGAGCATGTGTGATCGTGCTCCAAATTCGGTGCGGTTACAACATATTTATCGTTTTTAAGTCAAACTGTAAAACATGCAAAACAATTTAAATTTTTAGTTCTACAAGAAATTACATCAAAATAAAGTTACTTGCTTCTACAAAGTCCTGTACTTTCTGATTTACGTTTCTGATAAAACGTACATCTGTAAAGTACTTTTATATATGAGAATTTTTTATCTCCACAGTGATAAAACTTACTGTTGGTATCTATTTTAAAAGCGTGGACAGTGTTTTTTACGCCCTCTCAATTAGAATAACTACGTCGAGTCCAATCTGGTGCACATGCAAATGCCATTGCAAAATAAGGCAAGTGCAAAAAATTTACATTGAGTAGTGCCGGCAACATCCAATCGCAGCTCAATTTTAAAATAAATCAATTAAAGAACAAAACCGACATCCAATACAATTTACTCGAATTTCGACCAATTAAAAATTATATGACGTCCAACATTTGCCTTTTTACGCAACTCTAATATACACACGATGTACGAAAAAATAATATAAAACCATGTGGCAAAAACATAACTTGTGTATACTTACACAAAACATATAATTTGCTATTATTTAATTAATAAATTTTCTTGTTTAATAAATTTTTTTTGTTGATAAAGTTTTTAATAATACAAAATTTAAAGTAACTTATGATGAATATAATTCACAAAAACATGATAACGTAACCAAATGTTTATTGTATTATCTTTTTTATAGATATTAAAAAATATGCTTTTTGTAATTGTATTTTTTTTGTTATTATTTTTAATGATTGAAAATTAAGGTTTAATTTTTAAAACAAATAACGTAAATTACTGTTAATTTAAAAATGCAAATATTAAAATTTACATGTTGTTTTAAATATATATTTTAATAATTTTAATTAAAATTTTATAACTTACACCTACACAAAATTGCAAAATCTTATTCTAGGTTATTGACATAAACTTGGGCGCACTCTTTGACATTATCAGATGAGATAATAGTGGTACCAATAATAATATAAATAAAATATGAATAACGAGGAAAATTCTGAATGTAAAATTTCTGACTGTTCGGATTCAAGTTCAAATAAAAGTATTACTGTATCATCTTCTATAAGGATACTTTCTGTAAACCGGGTTAAAAATAATTCTTATTCAGAATTGATAATGCCGCGTGGGTTTATGATTAAAACATATCTTAATTATTATTATATTTAATGTTTATTTTGGGTCATAACTTATTAATTTAACTTTATTGTTTTAGTTTTATTTAATTAATCTAGTATTATATAGATGTAACAATTTGAATTAATTAATTAAAACATTAATTTATAATAGTTAATTTATTTAATTGAGGTAATTATTAAAACATTTGTTTTATGTAGCATCTCCTCCCAAATTCGTGTCAATGAATCAACTTACCGAAGCTGCAGAATCATTTTACAATATGTCACTTGCACATGAAATTACCGTAGATTCAGATTTTAAATTAGAAAAATATGAGCATTCAGATAAAAGGTATTGAAAAGTTAACATTTATATGGTTTTGTTTATAGTAATTATTAACAAGTTGTGTTTAATTTTATCTGTTTGTTTTATGTATAGAGGGTTGTAAATAATTTCAAATGATGCTTGTTTTTATGCCATCTGTGTTATTATTGCATATTAACATACTTATTATTTTTTTGAATAGGATTTTATATTTTAGATTTAGGATTATATACGAATAGAGTATGGTAGGCTAAATACCTACAAATTTCAATGTATTTTAATTATTGGGAAAATGAATAGTGAGGAAAGTGAATAATTTTTACTGAAAAATTTGGTAATTAGAATGAACATCAAACAAATAATTTTTGCATTACAGTATGATGACACGATAGTAATTTTTAAAAACAAAAAAGAACGCTTTAGATAATGTCCCATTTGATGTGTGGTGTGATGCGCGATTTACCTCTCAAGAGTAGAATCAAAACTATTCTTATTTTAATCGTTTTTATTTTAAAAATGACCTTTTACATTAACACTAATTGGATATATATATATGCTAGTATGTCTTATTAGTACAAGTATTTGGTGAATTATTGAGTCCGTTTTTCTTGATTTTTTATGGTGCAGGAAACTATGTCAAAAAACAAGCTGAAATTAGCACATTCTTAATGGTTATCAAAACGATTAAGACTTTAGTCCTTTAACATGCAACTACAAGCTGTTATTTTGTATTTTTAATATTTGTTTTAAGTCAATTTTTAAGATAGTATTGCTGGTGGTTTAGGGTACAGCGCTTGATTTAGACTTGGGTGGGCATGGATTCGAATTCCACCACTAGCACTAAAATGCAAGCCCACGTTCGACTTCGCTAAAATGTGCATTGCTGAAAGATGTTTCTAGTTAAACATTCAAAGTAGTAAACAAATAAAAGATTATTATTATTATTAATAATAATCATTATTGTGATTATTAGCTCAAGATTTTTAATTTGTGTTTGGATGCTAATAGCCCTGAGGATTTAAGTAATGATTGTCAAGTCTTAATTTTTGATTCCTTATCTTTATTTGGTGCATTTTGGATTTAGACTGACAGATCAGAACCGAGTGCACAACTGAGTAACGATTTTTTTTTGGCGAATGGGTGAAAACTTACACTGGGCTGCTTAAAATATATTTGAAAAGTATAATATTTTACCATTGAGCTAAAACAAACATAACATATATTTGAGTGCTTTTGTTAAATTTTATGAACATTGGTCCTGTTATATGGATGCATATTAGGTAGATAACGTTCTTTGTTTTTTACATTCTTTGCGCATATGAACCAATGGTAAGAGAATTATTACACTGAAAACTATTATGCTGAAAAAATAATTTTATTTGTCAGCGATGATACTTAATTTGTTGAATGTAACGCCGATGATGAGATTGTTTGTTATTTTAGATAATTCTTGTTTTTTAAGTGTTGTACGATTGTATAGATTACTGGTTTGTTGGCAAAATTTTTATTAAGTTTGTGAATATTTAGAACTTTTACTTAAATTTTTTAATAATATTTTAGTATTTAAATTTTGGTAGAAATGCTTAACTAGTATTTGTACCTACTTAAATAGATTTTATTGTTTAAAATAATTGCATTAAAAAAATTAATTTACGTAATTTATTTTTGTCAAATATTGTTTGTACTTAATTAAATATCGATTATTTGATTTAATTAGTTGTTTTGAGTAAATTCTGTGCATTGTGTTTTTCATGTGATTAACTAAACTATTTTTTATTGAAAGAAAGTTATAAAAAGTTCGAAACAAATGAACTATTAATTGGATATAGGGTTATGAATAATGTTTATAGCATTTAAACAAACATTCTAAAAAATTTTATAATTTGTGCAATATTAACATTAACAGATTTACTGAATAATACATATATTTAGTTTGAGATAACTGGGAGCATTGCACAGTTTAAAACATATGTACTTATTTGTTCAATTTGAAAATTTTAATATTGCATAGATTATGAAAAATTACTTTTATAAATATCTCATTATAAACAATTAATCGAGTTAATTTAGTGGTTTTTAAAATTATTAATTATAATGAATATTGACTTGTGTATTTTGATTTAAATAATGTTTAGTATTATGATAACGTGGACTTTTGATGATCTGCGGTACTTATTTTATATATAAGTTATTCTAACTTAAACAAAGTGTGGTATTTAAATCTGAGCTTCTTCCTTTTGATCCAGAAAATAGAGTTTTAACCATCCGGTTTGTGTTTACATGCATCTTTTTCTTCATTTTGTTTGTAAGATGATAGGAGATATACTATATTTACTTAGAATTATAAGTTTTTTGTGTGACATACATTTAAGTTTTAAAATATTAGTGTGAAATGCATATGCATTGATATTATTAAAGACAACCTTTAAATGTTTATCATTGTCATTAGAATACAGTATGAATGAATGACGTGTTCATTTTTTCATTATTTTTATATTTGCAGGGTATCCTGAACGATCATCTTCCATATTTTATATTTTAGGAAAATCGTTTAGGAGAGTTATTAAATGTTTTGGCTATTAAATCGCATTTTTATGACGGTGCCACTTTAACAAATTAAGAGGGCTGCTTGATTGTTTTGTTAGTGTTGTCTTTATTAGCCTAACGGCCAGATGAGCCTCAGTATATCTGTTTTAAATATTCTGTGTATACTTGTGGTTTTAAGGTTAAGGTGGGAGCTCAGGTATGCTGTTATGCACTTAGTTCTTGATTCGTGTTAATGTAAGTTTAGGATGTACTATATGGGGATACTGAAATAAAACAGTCAGTTTCAATCACCCGTAGCTCAGTGGTCAAGCCATTGGCCTGACCCAGATAGGGAGTGGATTTAAATTACTGTGAGTCAGACTTGAAAGGTATGCACTGTTGATGATTACAAATAAGGATGAAACAGCTTTCCAGTGCTCCTGGTTGATTGAAACCAAGTGGATTTATTATTGAAATGAATCATATTATTGTAATATTTCACTCTTAAAAATCCATTAATAAAAATTATTATTAAAAATGGTGACTTTATAACAATTAGTGAAAAACTTAGGGTTATTGGTATTTCAAAATGCAGTATAAATGTGTGTAAAAACGCGATCAGCCTAGTGGTACAAAACTAGATTTGAATTTGTTTGGCATGGGTTCGAGTACCACTACCGACGTTAAACGTGGATCCTCGTTTGGATCTCAAAAGTAACAACCAAATGAACTGAAAACGAAATACATGTTAACAATTGCCATTTCTTCAGTTTAGAACATCAGGTTAAAGAAATAATGCATCGAGCATTTTGGGATATATTACGATCTAGTTTGGAAGCTGATCCGCCAGATTACGAACCTGTTTTTCGCTTGTTGGATGAAGTTAAACAGGTTTGTAACTTTTAAACCTAATTTATTTTGTTTTATTCTTGATGTTTCAATATGATGTAATTATTATGAATAACTGATTTTACTGTGGAGGTTATTGAATAAGTTAAACATTTGACAAAACTAACAAATCAATATCTTTCTTGATTTTATCAATTATTTTTTTTCTATTAGAAAATAGGAAAGCGGATATTTGAGCAACTGTGTTGTTACTTTTAGATTATTGGAAAGCCAAAAATTTCAGAATTAAATTTAACATTATGTTAACGGTATTTTTTTTAAAAAACAGTGGGGCATAAGTAAGTCAGCTGGAATTCAACTCTAAGTACCGGTTTTTATTTACGTGTAGACAATTTTAAAAACAAGATGAATGGAACTATTGTATTGTGATTATGTAATGCACTGAATTTATTTTTATTGAAGCAAGTAATAATGATAATAATGAGTTCAGTATCTATTATTTGCATTCAGTTTATTTATAAATTTGTTTTAAAAGATCGGACTTTTTTATGTATACTATATATATATATATATATATATATATATATATATATATATATATATATATACTTTTTAATGCGTTTAATGTCACTTTATATGTGCTGTTTATTTTATATAGTCTTTGGAAAATCTTGTCCTTCCGCATCAATCGACACTGCGTAAACTGATTGACAATTTGTTGGATTTGGACGTTGCTCGGTCGGAGTTGGAGGAAACCGGCAGTTTGAGTTTGACGTATTACATTGGCCAAGTCATCGATTTGATGAAAAAGTTTTGTGCTCCGGTTCGCGATTACGAGGTGGAAGAATTGAGGCAATGCACTGATCCTATCGATGCATTCCGGTACGTTGAGGTTTTGTCCCTGTTTTGGTAACAAAGCTTCTTAAATTTATTTATTTTTATTTTTATTCCATTTTATGTTTATTACTATAAATGTTTTACGAGAAACATCTTTCAGCAGTGGACATTTTAGCAAAGCCGAATATGGGCCCACATCTTAGTGCCGGTGGTGGGATTTGAACCCATGGTCCAAGTCGAGCCCTGTACCACTAGACAAACTCGGTTTGAATTTTACTATCGACACTAAATGGGGGTCTTTATTTTGCTGCATCAAATATAAAACGTTTAAGTAATAGAAACTATTGGAGCTACTCCTTCTCCTCCTCCTCCTCCTACTACTACTAATAATAATTTAAAGTATTGGGTTCTCTTTATAATACTGAATAAAAATATAAGAATACGTAAACTGTGAGATGAATTCATTTTGTATATTCTCGTCATTTACAAACAAAATTTTAGTATATACGTATACAAAAAAGGGAGGATACAGATGATAATTATGCTAGTATAATTCACAAGTTGGTTAACCGACACATTGTCCGAACAATATAGTTGTCACCGCAACTGTAAGTAATTTTTGGCAGTCTCCCTTTACCCAACATTAAAACAGCTAAAGCCACAATTTCCGCCTTACATTGAATTTATTAGTTCACTTGCACTTGCAGTGACAAGTACATTGGTCGGACAATGCGTCGCTTAGTTAATCTGGCTAAAGAACACATTTTCAACTGGATCAATAATAGTTCAAACGGAAGTGAACACTTATGCACTTCCTCCATATTACGTCATTTACTGCAAGCCAAACATCAAATCGATTTCAAAAATTGCTTTAAAGTGTTGATTACTCGTCAAACTTCGAACAAGTTGAAAATCTTTGAATCTGTATAATTCACACAATAAAACCTTTTTTGTATATATATATATATATACACTAATATTTTATGTTTGTGACTAACTAGAATATACGAAATGAATTCATCTTACAGTTTACGTTTTATATATTTATTTGAAAACCTACGTTGTATGCACAAAGAGAGATTGTCACTTGGTCGTAATGTTTGTGTTAGTGTATGCTAGTGATTTGTAAATGTCATCAGCACTCCCCCTTTTTGTGAATGACGCAAATATACAAAATATTTCAAATTTGTTTATACGTAGTAATATTTAATTGTTTTAAAATGACTGATTCTACGTTGACTCTACATATTACAATTTGGCCAAAATCTTCAACAAGTAGTAAAATATCTTTCACTTATACACGAAAAATGTTTTTGTATTGAAGTGTTTCAGTTCAAACAATTTGTTATTTAAATTTGTAGCTCATTGTATTTTCCGTTGTTTCTTTCCATATTTAGCAGCGCATTTATTTTGCTTGAAAAGATGCACATGGATTTGGCCAATTTTACTATTGCCCAAATGCGTCCCTATATCCGACAACAAGCTGTGGCCTACGAACGCACCAAATTTGACAATTTCCTTCAAGCGCAACAAAGTACGTTTGTTATCTGTCCAAAGTTGTACTTACAGCGCGAAGAATAAGCGTTTTCATTTTTTAGATGTTTTGTTAAAGGCAGTCTACTGGGAACCTAAACGCGGCTTTTTTATTTAGTGTCGTTAGTGGGATTTGCAACTCCTTTTTACCAATTCACCACTTAAATACAAAATTGAGTTTAGATTTAGTTAAACAAGTTTGGACTAGTGAATCGCTTTTTATACAAAAAACGAGGGTTTATTCCATTTGTTCATTTGGTTTATATATTTATTATATATATTATATATACACTTGTCAACCTTATTGTTTCTGTCTTCTGCCTTATTTTCACTAAAAATCGCTGTTATTATTTATTTATTTGGTTTTCGTTGCATGAATGCTTCATGGGAAGTGTTTTCAGAAAGTGCACGTGTTGCCAAGTTTAATCAGAAGCCCACATTCAGTGCCGTTCATGTTCATCTAGCTACAAGTTTAGCTTTTTAACCACTTCTACTATTCTAACATTTTAAGGGCGATTTTTTTAGAGCCAGTCTCAGGTTAGGGTCATTTGATTTAAGAAGAACGATTGAACTAAATTATTCCTATTGACAGTTTGCCATAAGTCTTTTTTGAAAATAGTAGATCGAGAAGCAATTGAAACAAGATTAGGTTTGCATATATATACTTAGGATGAATTGGAATGGAGGGCTGTTATTTGTGAGTTAAATGTAGTAATAGTTTTTCAACATAATTGAGATAAACCACTAAATGAATTGATAAATTCTATTATTTGTATGTTTCCAACTTTTTAAAAATTATTTGTAAAACTGACATTTTTGGAGTTTATTTGGAATTTTCAAAATAATAATAGTTACTCGTGGATATGATGTTTTTCTTCGACTGATTTAAAATTTTAGAAAAATGTTAAAATCAGTGACTAAATTGTTTGTGTTTGATTAGTTTGTATAGGTGAGTTTCAATGAAGCGTAAGAAGACAGATGGCGTATAGCATCTTTTAATCTCGGCACAAACTACTACCAGCACGGGTTAATAAGATATATATATATATATATATATATATATATATATATATATATATATATATATATATATATATATATATATACAACTCCTTAGCTAATTAGTGTTAAAAATGTAGTTATTAAAGTAAAACATATGTAGCAATCACATGACTCAAAAAAAGAACTCAGTTTAATCATGTTATATACAATATTATATAATAAGTAAAATACAATTACGATTTTGTTAATATCTACTGTTAATATAAAAAATCATTATATAAAAGTTAAACTTGTTCAAAATTACAAATTGGGTAAAATTATTAATATAAAATATAACGTCAAATGTGAAAAAAACAGAACACATGGAATATTTTCAGTTACCAAATGATTGATTAAATAATAAAGAACAAAATGTTTAATTATTAATGTGATTGCCTTTCTTTTTAACCACTTGATCAAGGCGGTTTGGAATCCTGTCGATGAGATTGTTGATATATTCTTGTTTCATCTCATATTGAACAAAAAACTGAATACGATCACACAAATCCTTAATTTCAGTTTGCTTATTGATGTTGCGCTTTAGCATACTAAATAAATTTTTAATAACATTGATATCCGGGCTGTTAGGTGGCAATTGAGTGAAAGATAGTTTTTTCGATTTCAGCCCCTCTACTGTTTAAATGTAAATATGAAGCAAATATAGTGAACTTAGAATAATATGACGTTACCTGAAGCATTGTCCTGAAGAGCATTAGTAAGCCTGGTGTGACTATGTTGCATTTCATTATAAGAAACTTCCTTCATTAATGAAACCAAATTTGCACTATCTAAGGTACCGGATATAATTTTCCATTTAATAGGTTCATTATACTTAATACCAAACCAACATATCACTTGTCGAGGGTGGGCTTTTTTTTAAATACCGGAAGTAAATGTTTTTGAAAATTAGGCCCGCGTAGTAATTTATTTTTGTATCCAAATATATATCAGAACTTGGCTTCGATGGCCTGGCGTCTACAAGAATATGGATCAATGAGGCATTTGATTATCTCAGTCACAACAAAGCTGAAACAGGGAAGACGAATTTGGAAAACAACAATCGAACCGAAGGTGGGGCATTTGTTCCGGCCACTCCAAACAATATTTTGCGTGAAGCCTATTTGGCTGTGCTTTGTTGGCCCCCCGATCGTAATTGGCCTGAGGTTCGTTTTTGCATTTTGATTGCTGCTACAATGTATTTGGTTGGTTGACATTTTTTGTTTTATTCAAACAATTTGATCGATCATTTGGTCATTGTTGAATGGTTAGTGGAGTAGAACTTATCAATCAGCGTAACGTTGTTTATCGGCAGTTGTGATACTGTCCAATGTACATATAAAACGGTAATTGTATACAAATTGGTTGTAGTGTGTCTGTTTGGCATTTGGCATAGGTGGTAAATATTCGATTTTTTCCATTTGCTTTGACATAACTCAAATTAGCTTAAATTTAGTGGGTAAAAAGTTTTTATTTACTTTGGGCATTGCATTTTGCACTTTCAAATGCAAAATGTATTGTATTCAGTGTGGATAAATTGAATTTGACTAATTGTTAAGGAATTTTTGAGTGTGTGAATATTATATTTTCTTAATACATTTAGGAATAGATGTGTATTTTGTGATTTCACTATTGAGATACACAGTTTCTGAGTAAGGAAACTGTATGAACCACAATGTTAAAACGGTAATTTTTATATTTGTTTAAAGTATATTACTAATAAATGAGAAGTAGTATTAATTTATTTGATGTAGAACTACAACCCTCACAACAATTACTGCAAAAAAGTGATTATTAAACTAAAACCTCTCTAGCAACTACATAACATACAAGAGAAACGTCACTTCAATTATAAAATATACAATACTATATAATAATTAAAAAAAAAACTATAATTGTATATACATATATATTGTAAGTAAAAAAAATATATAAAATATCAACGGGTGTAAAATCGGAAATGGAGTAAAATGATTAACATGATTTATAACGTCAACTATTAATAAAAATACAGATTACACGCAATTAGTTCAGTTACCAAATAATTAAGGACATTACAAAGTTCAAAAAATTCAATAATCTATGTGATCGCCTTTCTTTTGAATAACCTGATCCAGGCGTTTTGGAATGCTGTCGATGAGAGTGTTGATATATTCTTGTTTCATCTCATATTGAACAACAAAACTAATGTGATCATATAAATCCTCAATTTCGGTATGCTTATTGATGTTGCGCTTTAGCATACTGAAAAAATTTTCAATAACTTTGATATCCGGGCTGTTAGGTCGCAATTGAACTTAGATAAATATAACGTTACCTTTTTGGACGTATGACATGGAGCATTGTCCTGAAAAACAGTAGTAACCCCCGTGTAAGTGTGCTGCATTTCATAATGAAAAACATCCTTCATAACTGAAATAAATTTTTCACTATTAAAGGTACCAGATATAATTCTCTATTTGATAGGTTGATTATACTTAATACCAAACCAATACATTACTTGTCGAGGGTGGGCTTTCTTTCTAACAACCGAGAGTGAATATTTTTGAAAACTCGTCCCACACAACACTTTGTTTTTAAAGCCAAATGGTTTATCCCGAATCATTGTTTCATTAGCAAAGTATACGGAACGCCAATAACATAAGCGTCGTTCACTCCATAGTTTACAAAAGGCTAATCTGTCATCCTTTTGTTTTTGGTAATAAATGGCTTAATCTTCGGTGATTGTAGAGCTAAACCGGATTCAATTGCTCTGTTCCTTATAGTGGAATATGTAAAATTGTTTAAACTATTTCTTTTAGTTTCTGAAATAGGTTTATTATAATTTTTTAACATCTATAATAATTTTTTGGTCATCCGTACTTTTTGTTACACGTTTTCTTCCAACATTATCATAATTTCGTGGTTTTTGACCGTTGATAATCCGATAAATTGTTGAAAAGTTAACTCTGTATACATCTGCCAATCTTTTCGGTGAAAATCCTTCATTTTTTAATTCTTTAATAACACGGTATTCATTTTCGGTGAAATAAAAACATTTTTTATCACTACTGTCTATTTCTCAAACGATGCAATCAGAAAGCAGAATTAGCGGGTGAGCTGAATCTCAAGGTTAAACGTAAATAATAAATTATTAGATTTATTTTAAAATTTTTATTTAAAATTAAGAAAAATTTTTTTATTATTATTTTTATTTATATAGATTAGAATAATTAAATGTTTATTTTGATAATTATTATGACATCACAATTAGGGCAGATTTGGATGTTCGTTTAACATCAATTTTAAGGATTAGTTATTGTTAATTTTTAATGAAATTAAGCACACAAAATAATAATAAGCTTATTATTATAAAAATTATGTAATTTCAACTTATTATCCACGTTAATATAGAAGTAGCTTTTAAAATATGCTATTTTGGCCGACCCAGCCTTCTTAAATAAATATTTCTAAGTATATATAAAGGATCTATGAAGCACTAGACATTATTTTTAATTTTCGATATTTGTTTTTACAAAAAAACAATTGGACATAACAAATTAATTTAGATTAATACCTTTGTAATTTTTTGCGTTAATTGTTAAAATGGGTGTATACAATTTTATTTTTTTACTAATTTGTTTGCAAGTGTATTTGCCAAATGCAGAAAATTAATTTCCAGAATGTGTTATATTACTGAAATTTATCCAAAAGTAGCTAATAATTACTGTTATTTAAATTTTCTATAACACTGCTTCGTGTGAACTGTGCTTAGGTTCATTTCGACACTGATGTGTTTTGAATTAGTTTTTGTTAGATTTGAATGGTTTACTGTGGTTTGAATGTATCTTTTTTTTAGAATTGGGTTTACTGGCACAAGATTTAATAAACTTTTAGAAGACTTTATTCGTATCACGGTATTATGAATTGCGTTTAATCATTTGTTCTTATATTTCCTTGCTAATTAAATTTTTAACAATGGGGTTTTTAAGGGATTATGTTTTTAGAAATGTTATATTAGTATTGTCAGATTCACCTGAATAATAAATTTACTAGGTTTTCCAGTCAACCAGGAGCACTGTACAGCTGTTTCATCCTTATTTGGAATCATCAGCAGCGCATACCTTTCAAGTTTTACACACATGAACTTGAACCCACGCCCTATCTGGTGTCAGGCCAGCGCCTTAAACCACTGAGCTACGGGTGGATGACCTTCGACCTGTAAATTTATTATTTATAGTGAATCTGATCAATTCTAATTGCCCAGTGTCCTCAAATGCTGCTACGTTACTACCGGTTTAGCAAGTGAGAGAACCCTTTCACTAGGACTTTAACATATAGGTCCTTGCATACTGCCAGGTTTAATAGCCTATATAATATTAAATCATATTGAATTAAGTTTAAAATTTTGTTTTTATTGTTTTTAAATTGTTTACAATTTATTGTGAACCAACCAATGACATGTTATATGGCAACTTTGTTATGTTATTTTGTAATTACGTTAACCGCTGATGGTTTTAGATGATAATAATGAATTGTTTTCACCATTAAAATTGATTTAATTGGCATTTTTATTAAATAATATTTTAATTACGTTTAATGGAATGTATATAGTGAACTCTAGAGAACACAGATTACAGTTGCATTTCACACCGAATGAATAGTTAAACAACTATTGTTTGATTATAACGTATTTATACATGATAGTTTACTGAAAGGTAATGTGTAAGATGTACTATTTATACGGTAAATTCAATGTTTACTAACTATCCTAAAATTGATGAAAAACATTTATGTAACATACAGAAATTGTTTGGTGTTTAGGAAATAGTAATAGTAATGATAGCAATTATGATCATAATTTTTTTGAAATATTTTCTGTCTAACATTGATCGTATTTTCAAAAAATCTATAATTTGCCTGTTACTTAAAACTTTGAATTTGGAACTCAGAGTTACAAATTTAGGCAAGTTGGTTTTAGTTATTTTTCAATTTTTGTCAAAAATATTTTAGTGTTCTGAAAATGGTAGCGTAGAAATTTGATTCTGATCGTTTGACACAACATTGATATTTTAGCGAAATAAATAATTTTTTGTTGCTCGAGTTTGAATGGTGTCCACTTAATTTTTTAAAATTATTTTTTAAATGTTTATTACTTCGAATGTTTTACGAGAAACATCTTTCAGCAGTGGACATTTAGCGAAGCCGAATGTGGGCCCGCATTTTAGTGCTGGTGGTGGGATTCGAACCCATGTCCACCGAGGTCCAAATTCGAGCGCTGCTCTAAAATTACACTTAAATAGCTACATTATTTTTAGAAAAGTACTCATTACTTAAATTTTGTGACGTGCTTCATTTTTCAAACATTATTGTTGACTGTCTTTCTTTCGTTGATACAGACAATGGTTATGGACCAGAAACGTTTGACAGATTTGGGCACTCAATTAAAATTGGTGGTTAATTTGACATCGCTGGTTTTGGTCATATGCAATTATGTTGCTTCCGCTCTATCTCCTCCTCCATCATCTTCATCAACTGGTGTATCAGTTTGTCCAGTTGAAGATTCGGTCGTTCAGTTGTCCTCAACGTCAGCGACCTCGTGCCCATCAACACCATCGTCATCATCATCATCACTGTTTTCTGTTTGTGTGCGATCGACTATATCGTCAGATGCCATGATTAAGTTGAAACAGGCTATTTGCCACGATTGTTCAGTTATACTTCATGCAATGTTTATCAACGTGTGAGTTTTATTGAATTCAATGAATATGTTACTATTGACTATGTTGCGGGTTTGCGTCATATTTATATTTTTCTTCCTCGCTTATTTTGAAGCAATACACAAAAAATTATTGACACGCTTTCCGATCAAGTGGTTTCGACGCTGGAGTTTTGGTATACTTTGCATTGTTTTCATCAATCGAATACATCTGGGGGTCCGACTCAGCAGACGACTAATTCGGCTGTCTATGTGACAGATAAAGCCAAATGTGATTTGACAAATCTTATCACTTCTGTCATCTTTTCCGAGCATCCGGTCTATAAGCTAATGCGTAAGTTTATTATTGTTATTAAGTGTTATTGTGAATTGCAGGGATCTAATAAATGCTGGAAGATCGAGTAACGCTCATGTTGATGTTTGGCAATAGTGTTGATACTTGTATTTGTGTTTTTTCTTTATGTGGTACATTCTTGACCTATATAAAAACGCATTACGGATATTATTTTGTTTCGTGCATTTTTGTAAACACTGATGCCGTTGTGGCAGTTTTTTCATTAGTCCAAAATCATTCAATCTATTGTGTAAACGGCGATTAATGAAAGTTTATTTTTCAAGATTACGAAATTATCATTAACTGATGATGATGATGATGGTTAACAATGTTTAACATGTTAGAAGATGAATAATTGTTTTTTAGTTTGATTTATAGAATTAAACGCTATTAAAATTTAAAAATGGATACTAATAGTTTTTGTATGTATATGATAGTCATGCATTTCTTAAAAGTTCATATTATTTATTCCTACATGTTCACAATATAGATAAACGTGCCATTGATTTTTTGCGCACCGCTTTGTCATCGCGTCCACCTGAGCCACTGCCTTTACCTCCGGGATTTAGTATTTTGTTGGATTTAGATAAACCACTTGATTCAAGCAACGCCAATCATTCGAGCAGTGGTCATTCAAAAACCGCGGAATTGATTTCTAATAAGTCAACGGGATCGCCCAATAGCATACCGATTGGTATGAAATCTGGCGGATTACTGCAAAATTTGTCACGTGATCGGTCGAAATCAGAAAGCGACAAAAATCAAACTCAATCCAAAATCCTCAGTCTTTCCGCTTTGGCAGGACGTTTGTTGCCCTTGTTTGCTCACAATCGTCACGTCTTTGGTCCACAATATGCCGAAATTATTCAGTCTTTGTTGATACCGAAAGGTGGAGAACAAAAGCGAAACACCAGTGGGAGTGTTTGAACTTTTTCTTTTGAATTATTTCTTTTGCTGCTGATATACGTGTACAAATATTTTTGGATATTGACGATCTTTTAAGTAATATATTTACTACTTATTATGTATAATAAGTAGTCGAATGTTTTTGTTCAACATTCTGAATGTGACAATCAATCTATGCTGCATTAATGTATTCGTTTATTTTCAGTTAATATTTTTATTGTTGACGTGATATTTACATTATTCAAACAGTATTATATATTATTTGTTTATTATATTTTTATTTAATAAATGGTTCACGAAATAGTACTTTTGTTTGTACTGTATACAAAGTTTGTCTTTTGAGTAATGATTAATGAAACAAAAGTACAACTCTCACAACAATTACTGTAAAAAAGTGATTATTTAACTAAAACCTCTCTAGCAACTACATAGCATACAAGAGAAACGTCACTTCGATTATAAATATACAATACTATATAATAATTGAAAAAAGAACTATAATTATATATACATACATATTGTAAGTAAAAATAATTGTATAAAATATCTGATGGAAAGTCGAAAATTGAGTAAAATGATTAACATGATTTATAAAGACAACTATTAACAAAAATACTGATTACATGCAATTTTTTTAGTTACCAAATGATTAAAAACATTAGAAAGTTCAAAAAATTCAATAATGTATGTGATCGCCTTTCTTTTGTTGTTATATTCTTGTTTCATGTCATATTGAACAACAAACCAAATGCGTTCACATAAATCCTCAATTTTGGTATGCTTATTGATGTTGCGCTTTAGCATACTGAAATTTTTTTAATAACATTGATATCCGGGCTGTTAGGTGGTAATTGAATGAAAGAAAGCTTTTTCAATTATAGCCCTTCTACTGTCTAGATGTAAATATAAAGCAAACAGTAAACTTAGATAAATATGACGTTACCTTTTTGGACGTATGGCATGGAGCATTGTCCTGAAAAACAGTACCAACTCCGGTGTGTGTTGCATTTCATAATGAAAAACATCCATCATAAACAAATTTTTCATTATTTAAGGTACCAGTTATACTTCTCTATTTGATAGGCTGATTATACTTAATACCAAATCAACACATTACTTGTCGAGGGTGGGCTTTCCTAACAACCGGGAGTGAATGTTTTTGAAAACTCGTCCAACACAACACTTTGTTTTTAAAGCCAAATGGTTCGTCCCGAATCATTGTTTCATTGGCAAAGTATACGGAACGCCAATAACACAAGTGTCGTTCACTCCATAGTTTACAAAAGGCCAATCTGTCATCCTTTTGTTTTTTGGTAATAAATGGCTTGATCTTTGGTGATTGTAGAGTTAAACCAGATTCAATTGCTCTGTTTCTTATTGTGGAATAAGTAAAATTGTTTAAACTATTTTTTTTAGTTTCTGAAATAGGTTTATTATAATTTTTTTAACTCTATAACGATTTTCAGATCATCTGTAGTAGTCGTTACACGTTTTCTTCCAATATTATCATAATTTCGTGGTTTTTGACCGTTAATAATCCGACAAATTGTTGAAAGGTTAACCCTGTATAATTCTGCCAACCTTTTCGGTGAAAATCCTTCAATTTTTAATTCTTTATTGACACAATATTCATTTTCGGTAAGATGAGAACATTTTTTATCAGTACTGTCTATTTCACAAATGATGCAATTAGAAAGCAAAATTAGCGGATGAGCGGAATCTCAAGGTTAAACGCAAACAATAAATTATTCGATTTGTTTTTAAATTTTTATTAAAATTTAGTTTTAAATTATTTTTATTATTTTTATTTACATAGATTAGAGCAATTAAATGTTTATTTTGATAATTACTATAACATCACAATCAGGCAGATTTGAATGTTCGTTTAACATCAATTTTAAGGATTAGTTATTGTTCATTTTTAATGAAATTAAGCACACAAATAATAATAGGCTAATTATTATAAAAATTGTGTAATTTCAACTTATTATCTACGTTAATATAGAAGTAGCTTTTAAAATATGCCATTTTGGCCGACTCAGCTTTTTTAAATATATATTTCTAAGTATATATAAAGGAACTTTTACGAAAAAACAATTGGATATAACAAATTAATTTAAATTTAATAATTTTGTAAATTTTTGCGTTAATTTTTGAAATGGCTGTAGTACTTGGAAAAATTACTTTATGTCAATTTTTATATAATCAGTTAACTGTTAAAGCACCGATATTAAATGATAAAGTTTTCATAATAAAGATGCATAGTCTCAGTTGTTGATAACTATGATGAACTGGACTATTTGTATTTTCAAAAATTCACCATAATGCGGTTACTTGATTTCACTCTAATGAACAAAGATTTAAATGTTTCAGAACACTAAATTATTATGTGAAAACATCACTATCATTACACACACACATATATATATATATATATATTGTTCCATAGGATTGTACATTAAATTTTCAGCTTTGAAGATTGTACAGCTCGAATATTGAAATTCTATTCAGAATCGTGCTGCTTTGACTACTTTGCCGTAATTTGATAAAATGGTTTCCATTCCTTGTTTTTTTGGCAATATTTTTGTAGAGGCCAGGCTACAAATCTTGTGCTTAAATTCTCCTTTCAAAACCAGACTTGGGACTGTTTACGGTGGATATATATAATTATTAATAAAATCAAACCGTTTAATCGTATTGTCATCAGTTTAAGCAGTACTATTCGCTAAACGTGTTTTACTTATATGTTTGAAAACATTTATTGATAATAACCTTTTTTAAGAAATTTTTAATTAAAAATTAACCGTCATCCTTAGCTAATAATTTCATATAATCAACGATTGCACTAATTTTTGAAATAAATAGATACTATGTTCTAAAATAAAAAATTATTAAATGAGTTTATTCTTTTTAACAATAGTGTTAAGTTCGATGTAACGAGCTTCCGTTTCAATTTTTTTAAGAACAAATCTAAACTTAAAACAATAATTACAATAGGCGTATTGTTTTGAAGTTTGGGAGCGTCTCTCTTTTTTAATAATAGAAACAAATATATAATTAGATATAGGTGAATTTATTTAAACGAACAAAAATGTAATATTAACACATTATTGTATATATATATATATATATATATATATATATATATATATATATATATATATATATATATATATATATATATATCGTGCGCATTGATTTATAGAATTAACTGTGTACAATACAAAAAACGTAAATAATGAGAAATAAACGTTAAGTTTTCCTTCATTATAATAATTAAACAAAACGTTGCATACAAATTACCTAAATTTTATTAAGAGAACCAATTAACAGCAGTTAAATTTGTAGAAAAGCTACTGGTATAGTAGAGGGCTTCGTCAAAGCCGATTAAAGGTGAAAGTAATATTCAAATTTAGATTATTTTAATTGTGCATGAGACAAACAAATTACATAAAAATGTAATTAGCAAAGTTGGGTGAATGGAACCAGAACCATTGGAGAATGATGGGGGAAGAAAACAAATATTAATTTTCTTAAAATTCTATATTTATCTACTAATCATTTTGGTTAATACATTGTATCAGTGTTTATGCAACTTGAATTATTCAACATGATAAAAGACAAAAAAGTCAAGTGGAATAAACGGTATACAATAGTATAGGCCAGTAATGAAATTTTTATATATAATAATTCGACATTTGTTTGCGAAGTTGATCTAGAGAAAAGGTGTCATGATATGTGTCTTCGTCATGCATCATAATCTGTCTGTCTTTTTTCATTTTATTCATAAATTTGCACAAACGATAGAGTTGGGCTTCACGAGCAAACATTTCGTCGTCTTGTTCCTTTTGCGACAAGTGTCCAAATTTGCTGACCAAAAGTTGTTTTTTCAATTTTTTGACCAAATCGTTCTGCTCCATTTCGTTCGAATCGCTCAAATTTTTGTCAAACAGCATGTCGTCATTTTCATTTTTTTTATTCAAATTGTTTTCGAAATTTGTGTTGCATACTTGTTCTTGTTTGTCAGTTCCATTTCCTTGGTTTGAAGAATCTTTTACTAATTGCGCTTGTTCTAAATCTTGTTCGACGTCATCTGTGAATTTTTATTTTTAAAAAGTAAAGATATTTTTGTATTAAAATTAAAATGTAATATTTTAATTCAATATAACGTTTTTTGGTATCTTTTATAATTCAGAAATATAAACATTATGCATAAAAACGTTTCTCATACCATAAAATATATAATTTAAGCGTTTTGGGAATATTATGTTTAATAACAATTGCAAAGAAGTGATTGCCCGCATCTGGATGACAGAGTTACACAGATGACAGGATTAAGTGAAACCCGAAAGAATGGTCAATCTTCAATTTGCAGAATCTTCAATGCCAAAACCTTAACCAGTGTTGGGACATGCAATATGCGCACACGTTTTTGTATCGATCAGTTAGAGCAAGTCCTTCGAGAAATGAAAATGTACAGTTTAGATATTTTGGGCATTAGTGAAATGCGATGAACAGGCCAAGATCAATTCAAGAGTAGAGAAACACTAATCTTATATTCTGGACATGAAGAAAATTATATTTATGGAGTTGGTATTATGTTGAGTAAAAACCTATGATTCGATGGAAGCCCGTGAGCGACCGTATCATTTCAGCCATATTCAATACCAGATTTGCAAAATTAACAATCGTGTAAGTCTATACCCCTCTGAAGCTACTGAGGAGAACCAAAAAGACATCTTTTATGATCAATTACAAAGTTTGTTGGATACTGTTCCAAGAAGAAACATTGAAATATTTATAGGTGATTTTAATGCAAAATTAAACAAAGACAAATCTGGGTATTTGTCAAATGTTGGACTACATGCCTATGATTATAGCATAAATGATAATGGTTATAGGTTGTTTACGCTAAACAGTCATTGCGAAATGAGTGCTGGCAACACGGTTTTCGCTCACAAAAATATACACAAGGCAAGGTGGGTTTCTTCCGACGGCAAAACTGTAAGCGAGATTGATTACCTTTGTATTACCAAGATGTACGTGCATACCTCGGTGCAAATGTTGGTTCTGATCATTTTTTGTTGGAAAATTTTGTTTAAAATTAAAGATAATAGAAACCACAATAAAATGATCTCCATTTTTGTGTGAAAAATTTAAGCAGCCAAATATCTTAAACCAATTCCACAATTCCCTAAAATATCCATTTCAAAATTTGAAAAGGATAGAAAGGTCTGATGATCAATGGAAATTGGTTCATAAAACAATTACAAACTGTGCAGTAAATGTGCTTGGTAGAAGATGTCGCTCTCTAAATGATACAATGAATTTCATCAGTCTCCTGGAATCTTTGTTGTTGTTATTGTTATTTTGCTGTGATCGTTGACATATTGCCCTATGCTTATTTTTAAAGCAAAAGAGTTTTGCAATAATAATAATAATAAATAATTCAGCAATGTTCCAATATTATACATCTGTGCAAGTGTCTACAAAGTCATTTGACATTATATCTTTTTTGATTTTGTTGTGTAAATATTTACAATAAATATTTTAAAACGTGCAGAAACAAAAAAAAGCTTATTATAAGTTTGCATTAAGTAACACCGGTCAAACTGAAATATATGCTCAGACGGATGAAAGTCAATCGCTTTCAAAACTTTTATGCCATTCTGATACAAAAACTTTTATAACCAGTATTGCTAGATGATTACTTGTACAAAAACGAAGACGATGCAGTTTTTATGGCAGAAACAGAAGAAGATTTGCAAAATGCGGTTGAACTTACTCAAAAAGCTTCAAAGAAATACGGTTTGTATCTTAATACTAAAAAAACAGTGGTTTAAACTAAAGTCCCTTTTAGAAATCTAATCACTGTTAATGGTAGCTCACTCCCTGTGGTTAATGAATTTACGTACCTAGGCTCGGTTATAGATAGTAAAGGATCCTGCTCTTCAGAGATTTGGCGTCGTATTCGCCTCTCTGCTGCAGCCTATAGGCGTTTAAGTAAACCTTTATAAAACAAAAGTAATATTTCTATTAAAACCAAGATTAGAATATATAAGAGTTTAGTGCGTTTCATTCTTCTTTACGCATGCGAAACTTGGACTCACCCAAGCGGATACGCAAAAGCTTGTTCTTTTTGAGCGAAGCTGTTTAAGATCAATATGGTATCGCTTGTTGTCTTCTATTGAACGCACTCATTTAATAACTAGTAAAATAATTCGACCATTCCCAGATATTTGTAAGTCTCTTAACATTTATTAGCCATGTATCTCTATCATAGTTAAAGAAAGACGATTAAAATGGATTGGCCATGTTTTACGTAGATCGCCCACTCATCCAGCCAGAATAGCTATGGAAGCTCACCAATTACCCGGATGGAAAAGAAGGCTAGGCGGCCAACGGAAAATTTGGACAGACATTGTAGCATGCGAACTCAGTCCTTCTATCTATGCTAAGCCCCCTCGTCCAAATAAATTATTTAAATGGGCGTTCGTTTGTTTACCCTATGCAGCCAACAGAGATTATTGGAGGGGTTTAACTCGGGATGTAATTAACATTTAATGTCAGCACACCTCAAGTGTCGTTCTTTGAGTACACACAACAAAAGTTGACGTTTTTACAGCCGGTTTGGTTTTTTTGGACTTTCTTGAGTGATAATAACCGGTGGGGGATGTTTATCCCCGATGATGATGATGATGATTTTCACAATTACAAATTTTACTAACCTTTGTTTAAACCAGTATTGTTCAAGTTTGACGCCGTAATTTTAGTTTTTAATTTTGTTTGCAGTTCTTTATCAAATCCCGTTTGGTTTTCTTTAACCTCCGCGTTGGCTTCTGCACTTGCTTGTGACTTGTTAAATGCAGCCATGAATGGACAATTTGCAAAAAATTCGTCCAAATTACCAACTGATTTCAAAAACGACGGAAGTTTGGGATGATCTTTGAATTTGGCATGCATTATTTATTATGTTTTGTTAAAATGAAAAATTGTATTTGGTTTTCTAAGTTTTAATATAACTTTTTAAGTACTATTTGGGAAATATAACCAAAATTAATAAAAAATTAAAATTATATATATATATATATATATATATATATAAACCAATTAGAAGGGTGTTAACGTTATAAGTAATTAGCAAAAATATTTTATAATTACGACCATTAAAATTAATTTCTATTTATACAAAATACATTAACGATAATTTTATTTTTTATTATTATAAATTATTAATTTAAAACTGTAAAGTTTTATTAATGTAAAAGGTAACGGTAAATGAGAAATTTTTTAATATAAACAATATGGAAACTAACAATATGTTAAAATGCATACGTTACAATTGTAATAAAGTACTGTATTGAAAATTTATTCGCAATATTTTAAAAAGAAAACTTCTAAAACAGATTCTCTAAAATTACTTTAACATCGACTATTGATTATTTAGTGGTTATATAACTTATTTTTATGTAAAAATAATTTAAAATTTTTGTAAGTTATTAAAACTAGTTTTAAAGCATCATTTAATAATTATAGTTTGTTAAACATTAGATTTAAAAGAGTACATATGTTAACGGTAACCATTTATTTAATAATATTTTATTGAAAAAAGTTAAAATAGATATATTGGATAAAACATAATCTAATTAATTAATGCACTTGTATTGTAATAGGTTTCTGTATCTGTCATAAAATAATAAATATATAACACAAAGAAAATAGTTTTAATATAAATTTTTTAAAATTAGAGTTATTAAATACTACTTGTCAAAAATTTGTCAAAGTCTTTCAATATAAGTTAAATGTAAATGTAAATTTAAATAATAATAATGCAACATACAACCATGATAATCTATAGCAAATATTATTCACCATATATATATATATATATATATATATATATATATATATATATATATATATATATATATATATATATATATATATATATATATATATATATAATTAGTTTAAAACAACTCTGTGCAAGTTTCATTTTTGAATAATTTAATTTATTATCATTCACAATTTATTTACAATTGAACAGAACTAAACTAAATTAAATTAATTATCAACTTTATATTTTTAATTTTTAATTTAAACTACTTAAATTAAATATAAGTAGCTTAAACGTAAAACTACGAATTATTGCAAGTGAATTAGTAACCATATTTTGTGGTTTTTATTAGCATTAATTCGAAACATAAAATTTTTTAAACATATAATTAATAATTATTGTTTTTAATTAAAAAAAAATAAATTTTATATTATTTTTTTTTGCTAAATATGTAGACTTTAAAAAGAATAGAATGATTGATATTGCAATTATTATTGTCATTTTAAAATTATATTGTTGTTAAACCAAGCCAATTGTTTGGAATTGTCACAAAAGCAAAATACATCTAATTGTTAAATTATTTTAAATTAAATTACGAGTTTTGTAATTTTAAACATAATAAAAGTATTTATTTGTACTTAAACAAGTGACTTTAATTAACCATTTAAAATATAATTTTGTAAAGCAAATGCTGTGATGTTTTCGATTTTCCTTTATACATCAATACTACTATTACGTATTATTTTACTGTTATCAATTGCTTAAATGTCATAGTCAAAAATTTAATATATTTAGTATATTTTGCATTTAGAAATCTAGTGCATACACCAGTGGTAGCTAGATTTGTCGTTAGAATTGTAATGCAACTAGGCTGTTTAAATTCAGACAATTAACACTGGTGCTGATACAAATTTAACTTTCCATCTTTAAAGTACTAAACGTATCGTGTAAAATTTTAAAAGTAATATACTGGTGTAGACACATTTTATGTTGATAGGTAGTTAAATTGCTTTACAATTGATAACAATAGCAGCTTATTTAAAGAAAATATTTGAAATATTTTGGTTAGTGACGGTACAAAGACTCAAATTTATAATATACACACACACATAAAATGAAATAAATTCTTCAAATTCTGCATTATTAAAAATGTGTGTTTAAGACTTAATTTTGTAGATAGTTGTAAATACAAATAATAATTAGTTTGAATTAGTTTAATTTCATTTTCTAAATTAAATTGAATTGTTATGCGTAATGTTTATTAAAGACTTAACAAAAACCCATAATTCTTATAACATTTTTTGCAACAAAAATTTCATTATTGTTTATAATTTATAAACAATAATAATATTGATTAAAGAATAACATGTTTTTTAGTAACCTTTTTATTTGGTTTTTTATTACTTGAATATTTTGTGTAAAAAGGATTTAATAGTAAATAGATATTTAGCAAAGCCAAATGAAGATTTCGCATTGAGTACCAGAATTAAAACTTGAACCCATACACTTACTTAATTTAAAGTTTTATGATCTATCCATTTTTGCCATTTAGGCATTTGCGTTTTAAAACAAATTTTATATTATTTTTAACTTATATATTTGTATAAACCAGTTCAATATGTAACAAAGTATATTTAAAAGAAATGGAATTAGTAGTATTGTATTTCAAATATTTAATTAGTTTACATGTTGAAAAAAAGATAATCAACTCATTTTTACATTACGAAGATAATATTTGACTTGTATAATTAGCATAGGTATTGAAAGCACTTTTGGCAACGATTTTATAAATTCACAAAATAATGCGTGATATAGATAGCCATATGTACCATTCTCCACTCCCAACATATTCAAAGCATTGTGAACATACGTTTCGGCAGTGGGATACAAAAACGAATGCGATATGAGTCTGGACATAGCAGTTTTAACAATCCACGGATAAACACACTGAATTCGAATTTTACTCGAGTCTACCTCAGAAGCCAAACAATTGGTA
This sequence comes from Cardicola forsteri, assembly GCA_025895645.1. Classification (NCBI taxonomy): domain Eukaryota; kingdom Metazoa; phylum Platyhelminthes; class Trematoda; order Strigeidida; family Aporocotylidae; genus Cardicola; species Cardicola forsteri. The sequence continues at coordinate 276,982 of JAKXYG010000051.1, read as the reverse complement.
AAAGACATAATCATAGATTTGGTGCCAGAATACATACACGTATTGGGCAGACTCATAAAAGAAATTCCTGAGCTAAGATTGATAATGACAGGTTTTGATTTGTACTTTTCATTGTCCTGGTTTAACATTTTAGGCAAGACTATTTTCGTCATGGAGCATGTTGACAGACAATTGCACAATATCATATTTTTTACCAGTTCCAAGCTAACTTCATTGGCAAATATTGTTTTAAATTTTGGATAAGCAATTCCAACATTGTTTACGAGACATGCTATAGAAGTCAATGCGTTGATTTCGGATTCAATTTTTGAATAGATATTTGACTGAAAATATATCAAAATAATTATTGATAATAGAGTTTTTACTAAAACATAATTGTGTTAAAATATTTAATTATTTTATTGTTATATACAATCCTTACAACAAATACTGCAAAAAATTGATTAATTCATTAAACCATCAATCAAATTATATACGAAAAACATCACTTTAAGTACAAAATCTAGAATATTGCATTATAATTAAAATACAAGTACATTGTGTTTGTAACCACTTGGCTTAGGTGTTTTGGTATGTTCCTGATTTAAATGTTCATGCACTATTACGTAATCTATATTTTAACAAGAATTGATTTGGACAATTAAGTTTTTGATTTAAATATGTTTATACTTCCATTGTTTTATTATACAAAAAACAACATAAATATTGTTAATATTAGAATTATTAAATAACGATTTAAATTAAATTTTTTTATGTAAAAAAATAAAGTTAAATATAAATAAAATTAATTTTGTGATATTTTAACACAGTTTATTATTTTTGTAAACAATTATGACACTTGCATATTTAAATGACATTTTAGCCTAAAAATATTGTTATATTTTACTGTGAAAATTGATTGATATAATTTTTTATATAAGGGTTATTTAATACTTTTTTACATAACCAATTTAATATTTACCATACAAATCCTTTTTTAATCGTAACATTTTAAGTTTGTACAAAATGTTTTATACACAATACCTCATTTTATTATGACAAATATTAATCCTTTTAAGTCAATGTTTTATTAGCTACAATTAAAATTAATTATGATTAAAAAATATTTCATTTTACTATTGTAAAATATACTTCTGGTGCATTATTTTCGTAATAAAAATCAACCAAACTTTCTGCAATTAAAAAGTTTAAACGTATTATTTTTTCTGCTTCTAGCTAACAAATAACTAAATTTGTGTTAATTATATTTTATAATTTGTTATTAATTGTAAGTTACACAATAAATTTTTAACAAACAAAAATACGTTTTAAATATTTTTAAGGATATACCCAAAACACTATCAAGAATAATACTGTGATTTTAAAATTGTTTCAACAAGATATACTGCATTTTTAATTTTAATTTTTATGCGAATATTAAATTTTAACATAAATTTATCTACATATCAATATTTTTAAGTAAAAACCAAAGTAATATTATGAAAATATTTGGTTTTGAAAGTCGGTTTTTGAATTATTTCAACTATTTATTCTTATGGAAACTTGTTATTATAGATAATCGAAAATATTTACCTAGAAACTAAATATTAAAAAACAATTAATTTATTAATATTTTATTATTAATTAATTAATTTTATTTAAATTAAAATATTTATTATATAGAAGTAGCTTTTAAAAAATATTTTTTATCCTGCTTAAACATTTTAAAATAAATATTTCTAAGGGTATATGAAGCGACTATTAAATACTTTATATTATCTTTAATTATTAATATTCATTTTTACGAAAAACAAATCGGACGTTACAGATTAATGTAGATTGATACTTTTATAAATTATTGCAGTGCTTGCTATAATGGCTGTATATATACAATAATTATATATTTAATATTTAAATTTTAAAGTAAAGTTACAAATATAATTATACGTGCTAACAATAAATCAAAAATAATAATGAAATAATTACCATTAAACAATTATTTACTACAACACTACACCATATTCAATTATTTTTCGATAAAGATATTTACATATTACCGAGCTATTCCATATAAATATATTATAAACAAATATATACTTCAGTAAAATCTGCAAAAATAATTTGCGTTTTCACATTGTACTGTGTCTCTATTTCTTTGGAAACGCATTCGAGACCTGTCGGATCATTGCTGATAAGCATAATGTTGAGCGATTCTTTAGCCAGTTGCAAAGCATATTGTTTGCCAATGCCGTCACTTGCTCCAGTCACAATAGCCCAATCACCGGCGTGTTTCAATTGGTGTCTTTTGGAAAACAATTTGACGCCCAGTGTGTAGACAAGTATAATTTTTATAAACGGAAGCACATACTTCCAACAAATGACAAAACATACAATTGACCAAAAATACGAAAATAACATAATTTAATTGTTCGGTATGTGGAAGCAAATTGGATATTAATTGAGATGTGCGACAAATCAATTTTTAATATTTTCAAATAAAATGCAACATTTATCAATCGTTCTCTTTTGTCATTATATATATATATATATATATATATATATATATATATATATAGATATATATGTTTTGATTAGCTATATATTTATATAATTGTTTTGATTAGCTAAGTTTTGTTAATTTTAAGTAAAATTAAAAATGAGTATTTTAGTACATTATTATTAGTTTAATCTGGCACGCAATTAATTACGTAATTGATGTTGATTCTAATTAAATCAAATTAGTCATGGAATATATATTTAAACTTTTTTTAAAAAGTTTATACTACTTTTAATGTTTACATCTTTGAGCCATCAATATTTTAGAAAATTTGAACGTAGGCACACATGTATTGTTAGTGGTGGGATTTAAATCCGTAAAATTTTGAGTTTGTACAAGATGCTTTATACACATTACCTTATATTATTATGCAAAATATTAATTCTTTTACAGTTATTTCAAAAATTAACGCAAATTTTATCAAAGTATTAAATCTAAATTAATTTGTTATGTACAATTGTTTTTTCGTAAAAATAAATATAAATTGGATTCAATAGTTTTTTTATATATACTTAGAAATATTTATTTAAATAGGCTGAGTTGGCCAAATTAGCATATTTCAATAGCTAATTCTATATAAACGTGAAGTTACATAATCTTTATAATTATTATATTATATTATTTTATACAAAACCCTTTTGCTTTTAAAATAAGCATGGGGCAATAGGACAACAGTTACAGCAAGAAAACAACAACAACAACAACAAAGTTCCGTAATTCAAAGAGAATATGAGACAACAAAATTTTTCCATGTATTTGAACATTCTGCCAAACGATTTGTTTAATCCCATGAAACATCCATTTCAATTCGATCTTCCAGAATAGTTCTTAGTTCAGTTTTCCGTGATCTACTAACCTCCCCTTAACCATTTTCCATCTTCCATTCCAAAACTGTTCTTTCTGACCTTTCGAGTGGTAAACGTAGAATTTGACCAAGTAATTTTCTTCGTCTAATTGTAATGATGTCATGTAGTAAACGAAAATCAATTCTTCTTATAATCACATTATTTCAAATGCGATTGAGCCAAGTAATCTTTAAAAAGAATGGCGATCACATAGACTATTCCATTTTTAAAACTTTATAATGTCTTTAATCATTTGGTGACTGAAAAATTACATGTAATCTGTATTTTTATAAATAGTTGACGTTCTAAATCATGTTAATCATCTTACTCCATTTTCGATTTTGCATCAGTTAATATTTTATTTATTTATTTATTTACAAAACCCTTTTGCTTTAAAAAATGATTATGGGGCAATAAGACAACAATTACAGCAAACAACAACAAAGTCTTGTAATTCAAAGAGAACATGAGACAACAAAATGTCTTCATGTATTTGAACATTTTGCCAAACGTTTTGCTTGTGCCCATGAAACATTCAATTCAATTAGATTTTCCCGAATAGTTTTTAGCCAAGTTTTCTGTGGTCTGCCAACCTTTCCTTTACCATTTACAATTGCCCATTCCAAAACCGTTCTTGCTGGTCTTTCGGGCGGTAAACGTAGAATTTGACCAAGTAATTTTATTCGTCTAATTGTGATGATATCATGTAATGAATGAGACTCAGTTTTTATCATGATCTCATCATTTAAAATGCGATCGCGCATGATAATCTTTAAAATTCTTCTAAGACACCGGCGATGAAAAACATCCACCATCTTATCAATCTTGTCCGTTTGCTTCCACGTTTTACTCCCATATATTGCCGTAGAAATGATTATTAATAAGTACAAACGAAGTTTTGTTTTTAGGCCAATGGAAGAACATGACCATATTTATTTGGAAAATTAACATTGCCTTTTTAAGTTTGACTTTAACATTAATTTCGGTTTTTCCGTCTTTATCAATGATACTCCCCAGAATTGTAAAGGAATCAACAGCATCAATATTTTTTCCATTAATTTTAATAGGCAAATCATTGACATAGTGTACAACACTTTTGTTTTTGAACAATTAATCCGGAAACCAATACGAGAACTAATATCACTAAGACATGTCATATTTTGCATCATTTATGGATCACTTCAGTTACAGAAATGTTATCAGTACATAGTTCCAGATTTTGAGTCACATTCATATCTTTATCATTATCGAAATCTATGAGGGCATTTGGCATGGGATGATTAAATACTTTTTTGAAATGCTCTACCCATTCAAATGATTGTTCATAATCTGTTAAAATTAAACGACCATCTTTTTCTTTGATTGGAATATTAGTGTTTTTTTTAACTCTCAACAGTTGTTTTGGAATTTTATACAGACTCTTGGAGTCCTTTTTTGCTGCTGTCTTATCTGGTTTTTTTTTGCATCTGCTTTCTAACAAATCATTCTAATCCTTGCGGAAGCTTTTTTTAACCTGTTTGTTTACAGCTCTATACTTATCATCAAATATTTTCCACATAACAGGATAGTTAGATTGATTTCTATCTTGCCTTGTGTATATTTTTGTGAGCGAAAACCGTGTTGCCAGCACTCATTTCGCAATGACTGTTTAGCGTAAACAACCTATAACCATAATCATTTATGCTATCATCATAGGCATGTGATCCAACATTTGTTTAATTTCGCATTATAATCATTGAAAAATATTTTGGTGTTTCCTCTTGGTACATTATCCAACAAACTTTGTAATTGATCATAAAAATATTTTTTTGGTTTACCCCAGTAGCTTCAGAGGGGCATAGACTTGCACAATTGTTACTTATGCAAATTTGGTGTTGAATCTGGCTGAAATGATACGGTCGCTCACGGGCTTCCATCCAATCATAGGTTTAGCAGCATTTTTACTCAAAATAATACTAACTCTATAAATATGATGTTCTTCATGTGCAGAATATAAAATTGATGTTTCTCTACTCTTAAAATGACCTTGGCCTTTCCATCGCATTTTGTTAATACCCAAAATATCTAAGTTGTACATTTTCATTTCACAAATGACTTATTCTAACTGATCGGTACAAAACCGTGTGCGCACATTGCATGTTCCAACACTGGTTAAGTTTCTGAAATTGAGTTTGCTTTCGGGTTTCACTTAACCCTGTCATCTAGATTCGTGCGATCACTACTTTGCCGTTGTTTACCGGAATGGCGTCCTTTTATTGTTTTGTAGCAATATATTTTTTTTCAAAGGTTAGGTTGCTAATCTTGCTCTCAAACCCTTTTCCTTTATCCAGGATTGGGACTGACTAGATTGAATCATTTCTGGTTCAAAGTGGACGGAGTTATTTTTTTTAATAATTAGCCTATCATTATTTTGTGTGCTTAATTTCATTAAATATGAATAATTCCTAATCGTTAAACTTGATTTTAAATGCATATTCAAATTTGACCTAATTGTGTTGTCATAATAATTATCAAAATAAATATCTAATTATTCCAATCTATATAAATAAAAATAATAAAAATAACTTTTAAAAATTTTTAAATAAAATTTTTAAAACAAATGGAGTAATTTATTATTTACACTTAACCTTGAGATTCCGCTCATCCGCTTATTTTGCGTTCTGTTTGCGTTGTTTGTGAAATAGACAATAGCCATAAAAAGTGTTTTCGTCTTACCGAAAATGCATATCGTATTATCAAAGAATTAAAAATTAAAGGATTTCCACCGAAAAAATAGGCGAATTTATACAGCTTAACCTATCAACAATTTATCGGATTATTAATGGTCAATAACAGCGAAATTACGGTAGTGTTGGAAGAAAACGTGTAACAACTACTGCGAATAATCAGAAAATCGTTGTAGAATTAAAAATTATAAGAAACCTATTTCAGAAACTAAAAGAAATAATTTAAATAATTTTACATATTTAACGATTAGAAACAGGGCAACCGAATTTGGTTTAACACTTCAATTATCAAAAGTTACGCTATTTATTACTAAAAAAACAAAAGGATGATTGATTAACCTTTTGTAATCTATGGAGTAAACGAAACCTTTGTTATTGGCGTTCCGTATACTCTGTTAATAAAATAATGATTCGGAACAAACCATTTTGTTTCAAAAACAAAGTGTAATGGAAGTCGAGTTTTCAGAAATATTTATTTCCGGTTCTTAATGCTCACCCTTGACAAGTGATGTGTTTGTTTGATATTAAGTATAATCAAAATATCAAATGGAGAATTATATCTAATACCTCAAATAAGGAAAAATTTGTTTCAGTTGTAAAGATTGTTTTTCGTTATGAAATGCAGAACACTCACACCGAAGTTATTACTGTTTTTCAGGACAATGCTTCATGTCATACGTCCAAAAAGGTAAAGTCATATTTATCTAGATTCACTTTATTTGTTTTATATTTGCATTTAGACAGTGGATGGGCTAAAATCGAAAAAGCTAATTTTTGTTTAATTACTACCTAACAGTCCGGACATCAATGTTTTGAAAATGTTTTCATTATGCCAAAACGCAATATTAATAAGTATTCTGAAATTGAGGATTTATGTGAACGCATTAAGTTTGTTGTTCATTATGAGATGAAACAAGAATATATCAACACTTACAAAACGGCTAGTTCAGGTTGTTCAAAAAAAGGCGATCATGTAGATTATTGAATTTTTTGAACTAAGTAATGTTTTTATTAATTTGGTAACTGAAAAAAATTGAATGTAATCTGTTTTTTTATTAACATTTGACTTTATAAATTATGTTAATTATTTTACTGTATTTTCGATTTTGAACCAGTTAATATTTTATACGATTTTTTATTACTTACGATATATATGTATATATAATTATAATTTTTTAAAATTATTATATAGTATTGTATATTTTTTAATTGAAGTTCCGTTTCTCCTGTACTTTGTGTAGTTGCTAGTTAGTTAAAAAATCACTTTTTTGCGGTAATTGTTGTAATGGCTGGAGGTCAGTATTTTGTCGTCTACTATTACAATTTATTAATACTAAACATTATTTAATTTTACTTCTGGCAATTTATTTTTGTACTAAAAATTAACTAAACTTTCTATGATTAAAAAGTTAAACAATAATTTTGCTCCTTGCTAAAAAATAACTAAATTTGTGTTCATTATATATTATAATTTCAAAAACTAGTGTATCTTATTATTTTTAAGTTATACAATAGTGTTTTTAACAAAAACGTTTTTTAGTATGTTTGCAGAAATGCCCAAAATATTTTTAATAAAAACATCATTGTAATTTTTAAAGTGTTTTAATAAAATTTACTGCATTTTAACAAAAATTAAAAAATTAAACATTTTTAAGTAAAAACGAAATCACCTGCACTAAAATTCGGGCACACTTTTGTCTTCGCTAAAATGTCTACTGCTGGAAGATGTTTTTTGTAAAACATTTAAAGTAGCAAACATAAAATAAAAATAAATAATAAATAATATTGCTTAAAAAATCGGTTGTTGAATTATTTCAGTTTATTTCTATAGTAACAAATATATTTTAAAAATATTTATTTAAAAACTTAATATTAAAAAATAATTAATTAATTAATTTCTTATTTAAACTTAAGTTTTATTATGAGATAACTACAACGTTACATTTTATTTTGTAGAAACATAAACTTAGAATATCAAATTGCATTTTTAAACAAAGAGTTTACGCGCATAAATTAATAATTGATTATTTATTATAAAAAAGTGAGTAAATTACATGCGTAATTCCTTTTATATGAAACTAGCTTTTAAAATATGCTATTTTCACTAATTGAACATTTAATAACATATATATTTCTAAGTAAATATGACGTAACTATTAATACGTTACATTATTTCTAATTCCTAATATTTATTTTTACAAAAAACAATTGGACGTAACAAATTAAATTAGATTTAATACTTACATTAATATTTTTAGAATTTGTTTTCGTAGTTGTATATACTGTTTTAAATTTTTTAAATGTCATCTTACCATAAGTACGTTGTTGTGTACTAACATAATTTTTAAATAAAATGGTATGGTAGTATTTTATTAATTCATTACATTAAAAATGTTTTTTACAATTAATATTGTTGTAGATAATTAAAATAAAAATTTAGAATACAATGTTTTATTTCATAGCGATACAATTATATATATTATATTATACAAAACCCTTTTGCTTTAAGAATAAGCATGGGGCAATAAGACAACGATTACAGCAAAACAACAACAACAATAACAACAACAATAACAAAGATTCTGCAAATAACAAATTGGGCTTTCTTTCGGCTTTTACTCAACCTTGTTAGTTCATAACTTTGCCATCCAGATACGTTGTTGTTTGCCGGAATGGCGTCATCTTTTGCTGTTTCCGCAGCTGTACAAATTTTTACAGAAGCCAGGTTGCCAACTTTGCACTCAAACCCTCTTCCTTTATCCAGGCTTGGTACTGAATAGATTAAAAAATTTCTAATCCAAACTAGGCGGAATTAGCGATAAAATATTAATATAAAATGTATTAATATAGAAAATGTAAAATTAATTTTTTTATTTAAAAATAATTGTGCAAATAACCAATAAAAATACAAATATGTTTAAAAATATATAAACATTAAAAAAAGGTTATATTTTAAATTTAACCTCTATACAGACTTAATTATGAAATGCAATTAAAATATTTTTTATATTTATTAATACACAGCTATTTCAACAATTGCCGCAAAAATTTATAAAAGTATTAAATCTATATTAATTTACTGTGTCCAATTGTCTTTCTGTAAACATAAGTATTAAGAATTAAAAATAAAGTAAAATACGTCATAATTGCTTTATATTTACTTAGATATATTTATTTGGAAGTGTCGAGTTAGGTTAAAAAACATATTTTACAAGCTACTTTTGTATAAACGTGGACAATAAGTTAAACTTACATAATTTTTTATAATAATTAGTTTATTATTAATTTCTGTGTTCAATTACATTAAAAATAAACAATGACTAATTACTAAAATTTATATTAAATGCACATTCAATTGTGATTTGCAAGAAGGCGTAATATCCACCAATCCTTTTAGCGACTCCTCATAAAAGAGAGAAAAGCTGTAAAAAAAGAAGAAGAATATAACATATATTATTAATATAAATGATAAAAATAACTTTTAGAAGATTTAAATTATTTTATTTAAAGTATGCATATTTAATCGAATTAAAAATTATTTTCGTTTAACCTTAAGATTTACATTATCCGCTCGTTTTTTATCTGTTTGCGTTGTTTGTAAAATAAACAATGGTAATAGAAAAGCTTTTAATCTTAATCATGTTATTAAAGAATTAGAAAGTGAAGCATTTTCCCCAAAAATCTGGCAAAATTATTTAGTGTTAAATTTTTAACAATGTTTTGTGTTATAAATGATCAAAAAATGTTATAAAATTAAAAACATTATGATAAACTTATGTCAGAAACGAAAAGAAATAGTTTAAACAATTTTACTTATTCCACAATTAGATACAGAACAACGGAATTTGGTTTAACACTTTAATCATTAAAAGTAAAACCATTTATTACTAAGAAGCAAAAGGATAACATATTTACCTTGTCTAAACATTGGAGTGAACGACAGTTATGTTTTCCAATGAACAAGTGATTCCAGACAAACCATTTGGTTAGAAAAACAAAGTGTTGTGTGAGTCGAGTTTTTAAAAACATTTACTTCTAGTTGTTAAAAGAAAAGTCTGTTTTCAACAATTAATGTGTTTGTTTGGTGTTAAGTATAAACAACCTATTAAATAAAAAATTATATCTGGTACGTTAACTATTAAAAAAATTGTTTCAGTTATAAAGGATGTTTTTTATTATAAAATGTGGCACAAATTTACGGGGATTACTCCCATTTCCTAGAACAATGCTCCAAGTCATACGTCCAAAAAGGTAACGTTGTCTTAATTTTGGTTCACTTTATTTGTTTCATATTTACATTTTAACAATAAATGAGATGAAATGAAAAAAAAACATTTTTTTATTCAGTGACTATCTAACAGCCCGGATATAAATGTTATTAAAATATTTTTAGTTTGCCAAATCGTAACAACAATAAGCTTACTGAAATCGCAGATTTGTGTGATTGGATTTAGTTTCTTGTTCCATATGAAAGAGAAAACAAATATATATTAACACTCTCATCAATATTATTTTAAAGCGACTAAATCTGGTGGTTAAACTAAAGGCAGTCATATTAATTATTAATATTTTCTACATTGTAATGCATTGCATTAATTGGTAACTGAAAATATTGCATTTGATTATTAATATTTGATGTTAATAATTTTTCTCCAGTTTTGATTTTCCACTAGTTGATATTTTATTACATACAATATATATATATATATATATATATATATATATAGAAAATAAAATTAATAAATAATATATTACATTAAAAATAAATCAATTATTTAATATAATATATATTAAACAATTGTTTTGATGTAACGTTATTGTAAATCTAATTATTTTCGCTGATTTAGGTTTTTCTGTAAAATAATGCAATTAAAAATGTATCATATTAAAAATATTTTTAAAAAATTTTAAATTAAGTAAAAAATTATTTTTATTAACAATTATAGTAAAAATTAAGAATACATTGTTAAAATAATTATACATTTTGATTAAACAAAGTTAACTTTTAATAGAAATGCAAAATAAGTTTTTTGTTTATTAGATTACTTGTTATGCAAATTTAAAAACATTACTTGTTTTTTAATTGTAAAATATAATAATTATTGCATTATTACAAAACCTTCTTGGTTTAAAAAGTTTGGTGCAACAAAATAGCAGATAGAACAAAAACAACAAGAGAGCTTCATAATTCAAAAAGAGCACAGATCAACAAATTGATTGCGAGTATTTAAATGTTTTGCTTAAATCTGTGTTTGATCCTCATGTAAAATTCAATTTAATTACATTTTCTGGAATGGTTTTAGTTATGTTTTTGGTAGTTTGCCAAGCTCTTATCGCCATTATTAATTGTCTATTTTAACATTGTTTTGCTAGTCTTTTGGACGGTAAACGTACAATGTAATTAAATAATGTTATATGTTTAATTGCGATGATGTGCATCGGATAAGAGTCAGTTCTTCTCATGAGTAAATTATTTAAAATGTGACCACCCAGCCATATACATATATATTTGCAATAAAATAAATTGCTTGACATAAGCTTTCACAATGTTGAAGCAAAGCGATATACTTAGTTGTAAAAATAAATAATTGACTGTGTATCAGCTGCCTCCAAATTGTTTACAAAATTATGCACAAAATTCAGGGTCAACATTTGTATTATCCAATATAATTAATTTAGCATGCGTAAAAATACCTTGGTTAAAGATAAATAGAAATAACATTCAATAATGCACACAAAAGCTTATACGTTTTCGCCAACATTACATTTGAATTGAACAATTTCTTTATTTATATCACTACATTATATAAAATTGGGAGTATACAAAATTACACTGCACTCGTAAATACAATGACTATTTCATTTGACGGTTATAATTTTACAACAGAGGAAATAATAGTCTACAGATTTCGTGCTTACATTACGCCCATTATAGTTGTATTTGGTATAATAGGAAATGTATTAGTTATATATACATTTCGAAATATGCAAAAACGGCATCAGTCGAGATACAACATATACGTAACGTGGATTGCTTTATTTCAAATTGTCTATCTTATGTCAGATACATTTCTAGACGACTATTTACAAAATGGATTGGCGTGGATTAGTAATGGCAAAGTTTATTTCAAATTTGATACATATTCACCTTTAACGTGTAAAATTATAAACTATTTACCAAAAGCTTCTAATTTAACTGCCAATACATTGATGATTGTTCTTACTATTGATCGTTTAATTACTGTATATCAACCTTTAAAATTTCGTGGAAATCATTACCTCACTTTATCACATTTAATATCCTATTTTATTATATTTTTTTCACTATTCACATTGATACCGGATTTAGTTTATTCTAATGTACATAGAAATACATTATCCCTTGCATTTAACAATTTTCGTTGCGGATATAAAACGTCTTCGCATTTTTTTGTACAATACGTATTATACATGTCAATATTTGGAATCTATATTATTCCCATTGTCCTAATTGCAATTATGTATCCATTCATTATTTTTAAATTAAATTCTGTATCAAAATACCGCAAATACTCATTCCCGCAAGTGCATGGAATAATAATGAAATTCATCGTATTGTCGGACATTTAATAGTAACTTTAATTTTTCTTATGATTTCTTTGCCACTAATTGTTTTGATAATTATAAGAAAGCAGTTGGATGATTACAATTATAAAAACACGCATCCAATATATGCCAAAAAAATTATTTATTTGTCCAAATTGTTTAGTTCGTTGCAAGCAGTTTCGAGTTCGTCGCAATTTTTAATTTATTTTATATTTCTGCCAAATTTTCGCATCAAATTATTCTATCTAGTCGCTTCTTGGCCTTTGATTCGAAATTCTAATTGGGTAAAAAAACGCTTGCAATCTTTAAAATCGCGCCGAACAAAGAAAAATACAAACGTAGTGAAAAAAACTACGTTTGGTATAATAAATTATGTAACATTTCAAACATTTAAACACACATACTAATAAAGCTTGTTAATTATTAAAAAAATAAATATATATATATATATAACAATAATACAAGACAATTACATTTATTGTTGAATATTTTGTACTTTATAGAGCAGTTAATTATTTGCTAATTGAAATAATTGTGTGTAATCCGTTTTTTATTAATATTTTATGTTATATTTCATGTTGCAAAAAATAGCAACAAAGTCCCATAATTGAAGGAAACATAAAACAACATAATTATTTTGTGTTTGAATATTTTGCCAAATTTTTCGTTTGATCTTATGTAAAATCCATTTCAATTATGTTTTTTGAAATGGTTTTTAGTCAAGGTTTTTGTAGCTTGCCATCGCAGTACAATAAGCATAACTTGTTACAAATTAGTATTCCGGTATTTTACTATTAAACTTAACACTTGTTTTACTAATACTTATATTTTAACATAGTTTAGAAAAGATTAGAAATAAATAAACTTAGTTGGTACCAAGTTCGAATACGGGAAAAGGGGGTTTGCGGAATCAATGGCTTTAAAGCAATTATAAACATACGCCAAAACTTTTCAATGGTCACAATTACTAATAATTAAATTTTATTTTATAAAATAGTATTGAGTTGTAAAAAAGACTAGTTTAGATAATTTGTTTGGATTTTTAATTTGTTAAATAAAGTAGTAAAACAAATTATATTGCACAAATTTATTTATATACACACAAAATCCATTTTGTTTATTATAAACCAAAAAAAATTATGATGCATCTTCCGTAGTTGAATATTGAAATAACCGGTTTGACTTTGGTACGTAATTGTTCAAAATTTTGTTTTGTATTTCTGATGTTTCAAACAAACTGCAATTTGCATGCCAGTTTGGTTCATTATCAGAAGAATATATATACATGTGCTTGTCCACAGTATTATTATTATTATTATTATTATTATTATTATTTTCTAAATATGAAACATTTATTTTTAATTTAAACGTACTTTGAAACAATTTGCTTAAATCTATATCATAATTGTTTGTTTTGACAATGGTATTTTGCAAATCGTTGGCATTAGAATTAAATAGAGTGCACGTACATCGATACATATTTTCATTATTTGTTTCGTTATTAAAATGTGATAGATGACTAATGTTTGATGCTGCTATAAATTCCAATTTTTCAGTATTTTTATTTGCCGGAAAAGTTAAAACTTTATTCATTTTCGACTTGAGTGGTAAACATGCTTTCAAAGGTCTACATTTAAAGCATTTTATTAATTTATTTATAATTTTAAATTTTGAATGTTGTATGTAGAAATATAATAATAAAATAATAATAAAAACTATTAAATGCAAGCAAACAATTGCAATTCCAATTGAAACAATAAAAAAATTTTGGAAATTGAAAATACAAGTTTTTGAATTGTTCCACTGTGAATCTAAAATAGAGTAAGGAAATACATTAATTTATATATATATATATATACCCCTTAAAATAATTAGTGTTAAAATTAAAAAAGTCTAAATTTATTTGTTGTTTCTTATTGTTTTTCTGTAAATATATATATTAAGTATTTAAAATAGAGTAAAGCGTCTAATAGTTGTGTATATTTACTTAGAAATATTTATTTTAAAATGTCGGATTGGCCAAAAAAACGTATTTTAAGAGCTATTAATTTGTAAACGGAATTATTAATGCAATTTACGCATTTTTGTAATAATTAATAGATTATTAATTTGTGTTTAAAATCATTATTTAGAAATACATTTTAACGTTTATGTTACTACAACACAAAATTTAACGTTGTTGTTACCTCACAATAAAAGTTTTAATTTAAACTAAAAAAAATAAATTAATATTAAAAAATTAATTAATTAATTATTTTTTAATAGATTTTAATTTTAAATAAATAATAAAAAATTTACTTTGATAACAATACTTTGGTTTTTAATTTACAGCATTGACTTGTTTTTATAAATTTAAGTTAAAAATTATTATTTGCATAAAGATTAAAATTAAAAATGCATTATACCTAGTTAAAACAATTTAAAATTTACATTAATATTTTTAAAAACAATAAAATACACTAATTTTTTAAATTATAAAATATAATTAACCCAAATTTAATTGTTTTCTGGCTAAGAGCAAAAAAAATAATATTTTAACTTTTTAATCAGAGAAAGTTTAGTTAATTTTTTATTACAAAACAAGAACACAAAAATTATGTTTTGTAATAGTAAAATAAAATTGTTTTTAATATTAATTAATTTTAATTGTGCTTAATAAAATACTGACTTAAAAGAATTAATATATTGAATAATAAAATAAGTTACTGTGTATAAAATGCTGCACAAACTTAAAATTTTAAGGTTAGAAAAGCATAACGAAGCAACAAATGTCAAATTGGCTTTATAAAGAATATTAAATAAACCTTATGTAAAAATTATATTAACCAATTTAAACAGTAGTCTTTTTCTAGTAAGATATATCAATATTTTTTAAACTGAAATGTAATTTATTTATGCTATAATCACATAAAATTAATTTTAATTGTGTTAAAAAATTTTTTTTTTAATAAAAAAAATTATTTAAATATAACAGACTAAAATAAAAAGTTACATTTGTGAAAATTACTATTTAATAGTTCTAATATTAATGATATATTTTTTTTAAATGATATTTTTTTTGTATAATAAGACTCAACATGTATAAAATATTTAAATAAATAAATATTTGTCTAACTCAATTTTTTGTCAATATTTAAATTATATAAATCTATATAAGCATTTTAACCAAAAGCATAATATAACACCTAAGCCAAGTGGTTACAAACATAAGCCAAATTATACATAAAACAATTTATTGACCTTAAAAGTCAGATAAGTTTTGTATTTTTAAAAATATTTGACATTATACTTTATGTTAGTAATTTTACTCAATTTTAGATTATGATTCGGTTAATATTTTATGAAAGTATTTTATTAGTTACAAGATAAATCTACAAAATTATACTTGTTTTCTAATTGTGATATAATATTGTACATTTTATAATTAAAGTAACGTTATGTAATGTTATGTAATTGGTACAAATGTTTTAGATTAATAACTACGTTTTCAACAATAATCAGTTAAAAGTTGTATATTTTTACATTAAAAATTTACCAATAATTTATTAAAATTTTTTAATTTGTATTTTGTTTGTATTTTACATATCTAAAATCCCTAATGTAAACATTTTTTTATATCATTATTAAAAATTAAATTAAAAAAGTAAAATAAGAAAATTTAATTTTAAATATGTTACATAATTTATAATTAATTAGTTTTCAAAGTGCAACCTACTTTTCTGTTCATATGGAAAAGCTTTGGACTTGTTAGCTGCAGTTATGCCAAAAACTTGAATATCGATCGTTTTAAAAATCGTTTTATATTGAGGTTTGGGTAGGGTTTTGAACGATAAAACATTATATTGTACAACGTCACTGGGTAATCCTTTGCTCGATTTGCACAATTGCTATAAATATGATATATATTGCTGATAAGTGGCAAGTGAAAATTTAGTGAAGTCAAACATAGGACTTTATTTTGTGCAGACAGTGGAACTCTTATCAGTATCCGCTCGTCTGCAAATATGGTATTTTATCAATTTCTATCACACTAGTATATATACATATATATATATATATATATATATATATATATATATATATATATATATATATATATATATATATATATATATATATATATATATATATATATATATATATATATATATATATATATATATATATAATTTTACTCCACTTCCTTGTTTCCATAAATAAAATGTCAATAAAAAATTGATATTCATTTACTTACATTTTTTATAATATTTTAACCTCCAATTATATCAACAAGTTTTAAACATTAAATTAAAAACGTCATTGCTATAACTTGTTAAAATTTGATGACTTTTTAATAAGTAGAAATAAAGTATTTTAAATTTTTTATGCGATACGTTAACATTGAGTTATAAATAAACGTTTCCACCTTGTACAATTTCTGGAATGCTTCTTTCAACAACAATGATCATTTATGCAAATCTTATTATTATTTTTTTATCAATAAGGCATTTCTTGTAAAATTAAATAACTTAGTATTTAACAATGTTTTAATTCTAATTAATGATTTTCAAAGTATATTAAATATATTGTTATTGTTCTTTATAAAAAAACCATTTGGTATTATATATACAAATAAGAAAAGTATTTTGCAATATTTGTACAAAAATAATGTAAGCAAACATGCAAAACTTCTTATTGAAATAGACAATTATGTTTATCTCAACAATAGTAATACCAAAAAACACCAATATTGTTTTGCGCACAACCGCACTAGACAATTCATTTTTAAATTGAAATTATTTTGAGACTTTGTTGAAACAAGTTGTAGAAAATTGTTGTTTATAAGAAAGCATTCACTTGTCCAACGGTTTGTTTTCAAATATTCATGCTTTGAATTAAATGCGGTTTGATTGATTTGTTTAGTTGTTTCATTAATTGAATAATGTACTAAATGATGACGCATAGTGTTGTGTTCGTTATTTCTGTCTGGGGAACAACCTGACGTTTGCTTTGAAGGAATTACACATCTAAAAAAATGTTCAAAATTATTTTTTAAAGCATTGAGTTTCCTTTATAATTTCAAACAAAGATATTGGAAAACATATACTGTGAGATAAATTCATTTCGTACATTGCCAGTGACAAGCACAAAGTTTTAATATGTATATAAAAAATTTTCACTGTTGGGATTTAAGTTTAAGTTAATATAACTCAGTTATAAACAAACTAATATACAAAACAAATACACACGCATTGGGTTACGACGAAGCTAAGTTTAATGTAATTACGAACCCTTTTTTGTGTATACAAACTGAGTTTTAATGTATCAATATAAACAGAATCTAGGATTTTCAACATATCGAAAGCTTGATAAGTAATTAATACATCGAAACAATATTCCAAATCAGTTTTGTGTTTTATTTAAAGTAGATGCTTTTATATGGAGGAAGTGCATAAACGTCGACTTCCGTTTGACCTCTTTTTCCTCCAATTAGGACAAACTCGTGGTATTGAAAAATTAAATTCTTTAATTAATTTGATTGTGATTAATTAAAATATGACTAATTTTAAATGTTACAAAAGTTAGAAAATTCCAAAGTTTATATTGCAAATACACAAATATTACAAAAATAAATGGGTTGCCAATTAGCTTTTTTGAAAATAATTAAAAGAATATATTTATATTAAATGCTTTAAAACAGCATAGTAATGAACAAAAGAGATACACAATTTATCCTACGTGTATAAATATTTTAATGGTAAATATTGTAAGAAAATTGCACTTTAACAGATATTTTAGTAATAAAATATGTGAATTCTAATTTGTTTTTTTTTGCATAATTTTTAAAAACGAAGGCCGAAATAACTAGTTATAAAACAAATTAAAAATTGTTAAAATAAAGTATAAATACAATTAATATATATTATTAACTTTACCCTTTGAAAATTTCGAATGCTATTTTAAATAAATTGTTTGATCGTTGTTCATATGCAACGCAACGATCTACGTTTATAAATTTATATTGATCTGTCAATAATAAGTGCAAAAATGTATTAAATTTAGTAGTAAACTAATTGTTTACATTAAAATTATTTTTAAATAAAATTGTGATTTTTAAAGTTATTTAAAATGTAATATAAGGTAAAAGTTGTTCTTTATTTAAAATACGTGCAACAGTTATTCTAACTTTATTCGAATTATATATATTTATATAGTTTAAGTCGACCAGGTGCATTGTAAAGCTGTTGCATCTTTGTTTATAACTATCAGCATTGCATAGCTTTAAGGTTTTACACAAACTTAAACCCATTCTCGATGTGGTGTTAACCCAGTGTCTTGGTCACTAAGCCACCGATGGTTAAAACTAATTCTATAAATTTATTATTTATAGTAAATTTGATTAGTGTTAACTTCCTAGTTTTCTCAAATGTCATGCGTTGCAAGCAAACGAATAAATATTTTTATAATACCGGAGTGGTCTACCGGTCCAGCTCTCAATTTGGACCTGGGTAGGCATGGGTTCGAATACCACTACCGGCACTAAAATATGGGCTCACGTTTGGCTTCGCTAAAATAAAAGATGTTTCCCCTTAAACACAAAATAAATAAATAAGGGCATTTACTATATAAGTCCTGGCATACTACTCAGGTTTAACAGCCTATATGGCAAATTTGTTATTGAAAATAAATCAATACATTTACTGTTACGTACAACTTTGGAAATCCTCCAGTTGCAATTATATAATAATAAGAACAATAATAGTAACAATGGCAATAATAACAGTAATAATAATAATAATACTTTTTTCGTTTTTTTAACACATAACGTTTGCATCACATAAAAGGAAAGTTTACTTTAGTTTCATTATATTAATTTTATTATTTTGTCAATTATAAGTTTAGTAAGGCAACATATAGTCAGCGACCATACCGGTTCTCCACCGATCACCGAAGTTAAGCAACGTTGGGCCTGGTTAGTACTTGTATGGGTGACTGGTTGGGAATACCGGTTGTTGCTGGCTTTTAATGCCGGGGTGGTCTAGTAATACAGCGCTCGATTTTAAACTAAAATGCGGGTCCAAGTTTGGCTTCGCTAAAATGTCCACTGCTGAAAGATGTTTCTCGTAAAACATTCAAAGTAATAAACATGAAATAAAAAAAACATGTATTATTTAAATATATCCAACAATTCTAATATATCATACTTGTAAACCAAACAATAAATATTAATAACTTTATTTTTTAAATTGTTTTTAGGTTAGTATAATATAAAGTCTTAACGCTCACATTATAAATTTGTTATTAATAACACATGCACTATTACATATTTTAATATATAATGTTTATTACAATTTTTCTAAATGGTTTCAAAACAAGTTATCGGATTAAGAATTTATTTTTAAAATAAACAAATAAAATAACTAAACGGATTAATTTATAAAAAAACACTAAATATGAAAATAACATTTTTGTTAAATATTAATTGTTAACTTAATTTGAAAATTTTGATACTTTTTCTTATATAATTTTTTTTGCATATAAGTTAATTAATTATTATTATTATTATTAATAATAATAATAATTTGTATAAAGTGAATTTATAAAACAATTTTTATTTACTTTTAAAATATGTAACATCAAATATTTTAAGAAGTATTAAAATTTATTTTATATAAGCAATATTTTATTTTATTAATAGATAAATAATAATATGTAATATGTAAACTGAGTACGTATTTTTATTTTCCAACATTAAAAATGATTTCTAGTAAGACTCATAAAATAATATAAAATTGAAAAGTTAGTTTAAATTAATGCATAGTAAAACAAAATTGTTAACTGCTAATTAAATTTATTTATGGCTAAAATATTTATTTCTAAAATCAGCTAATAAAAATAATAAATTTTGTATACAATAATATTTATACTATAGATTAACACATGTATTAGTTCAATTAATAAACAAATAAATTGTGGTTTTATACATTTTAATCAAAAAAATTAAGGGTGATAAGAGTTATATTATAAGTTAAACAAATAATATTTTTATGCTATAAAATTTTAACAAGTTTAATCAAAAGCTGTTACATTATGCAAAAAAAGACTTTGTAAAGCTATAAAACTTATAAATAAATCATTTTTAAAAACATTTAATCTATCAAACCTACCGTTTTTATTATAATGGATAGATGCAATTAAATACATTGGAGTGTCAGTTTTTAACATTGTTAACGGTTTTTGACTTTCAAAATTAATAAATGTGAGTTTTATTTTGGGAGAATATTTATTTTTAATTTTTTTTTGAAATTTTGTAGAATGTCTAAAAAAAAATTAAAAACAAAGCATTTTTATATTTGTTTAACATATGTAATATATATATATATATATATATATATATATATATATATATATATATATATATATATATATATATATAATAGTTCCTAATAAACAAAGTTTTTTTAATATATAACAAAAATTGACACATTTTTACATGTTAAAATTAAGGTTTATGTTGTGATTAACAAATATAAAATTTAGCTATTAAGCACCGTGTATCAACAGTTAAATAAATGTTTGAAAACATGGAATAATTTTGTTGCCCCATGTTCGTTTTAAATTATGGGACATTGTTGTTGTATCTTGCTGTAACTGTTATATTACTGACAACTGCTTATTTTTAAAGCAAAAGGTTTTGTACTACTACTACTAATCATAATAATAATATATAATATTTAGTTAGCAATTAATAATAAATTATTTATTATAAAATTATATAAATTGTGTTTAATAATGACGTTTTTATGTATGTTGATGACATTGTGCATCAGAATTTTGCTGTTTGTTTATTTTACAGCTAATATATTTGCGTAAATATAAATTAATTATTAATATAAATTGGATAAAAAATTACTTTATATCATTTTTATCATTTTTTAAGCTTAATAATCATATTCTTTAATTTGGAAATTAAGAATAATTTTGTTATAATACTGCTTTAATTTTAATGCAGAATTTAATTTAATTTGAATTATGGCGTAAAATATTTAATTAAACAATGTCGTGCAATAAATTATTTACTATAAGTGTTTTTTAATTTATAATGTTTTCGACTTGTATTTGCAATTATAATATAATCTAACCTTTTAAATCATTGTGTTATTTATGTTTTAATTAGTAAATTTGAGCTAATAAAAGTTTTAACGTATAACTATAACTGTAACTATGACTATGACTATAATAATAATAATAATAATAATAATAATAATAATAACAATAATAATAACTTAAATATTTATAAGAGTAGCGTTAGTTTGAAAAATTCAAATGTAAATACTCAAAAATTGAACAATTTTTAAAAGTTAATTAAACATTATGCATACTAATAATTATTTGCTCAAAGTACATTTATATTTAATTTATTAATTTAAATATACAAACCTACTTTGACTTTATTGAGTTAACTGAAACACTAGTTAGATTATTGTTATTGAACGAACAAGACATTTTATAACGCACCAGTACTTGACGTTGAATTGAATATTGCTGATTATTTTCAAAAATTACCAGAATGCTTTCAAAAATATATTTATTCTGTTTAAAGCCAAAAATAATATTTATTTATTATTTATTATCAAAAAATAATTTTGTAAAAATTTTCATGTAAGCTAATGTTTAATTAAACAAATCAAATTTTAAAAAAACCTTTATTTTATTATATTATATTAAAAATAAAAAAATCTGGTTAAACATGTTATTTAATTTGTGAAAAAAATAATAAACATTTATCAATGTTTAATAACCTTGTCATAAAATGTTAATAAACCGCAACTAAGTGGGTTATTAATTAAAAAGCTGAGATTTATTAGAATACAATGTTTAGAAAGTTTCAATTCTACATCATCATTGGAAGTTGAATTAAGAACACAGTTGGGATGAAAATATGGTAAGGCCGGATCGATCATTAAAGCAACTAATATGTTATTGTGATTTGATTTGGCAAATTTTCTGTCAATAGATGGATCATTTTTGGGATTGTAACATAAAGTAAAATGAGAATGAGTGCAATTTAAATCTAAAAAATATCAAATAAATGTACATTGTTTTATGTTGAGCCAAATTTGAGTTAAAATAAAATACTTTGCTAAATATTTTACTACTGTTGCATTTACTTAATTTAATGTCGAAAAACTAAAGTTTAATGCAAGTTATTATTTAGTGTTGCATAATATCGGTTAAGTAGCGTAAAATTCAAAGAAACAAAATGCTAAACCATATTTTAAAAATATTTTGAAATGTGATACAATTTAATACCAATTATTTTTGTTTATTAATAGTTTTTTTTACTACTTTAAATGCTTTTTGGAAAAAGTTTGCAGCTGGTAGTAAGGATTGAACTTATGCCTATTTAAACTACATTATGCATAAATTACTTTGTAAAAAATTTATAAGTTTGGCAAAAATAATTAACTTTTTATTAATCATTTTGTAGTTGATATCCAACATGTTTAACTTATTAATTTAAAAACTGAACTATTTTATTTATATTAAAAATTCTAAAAGTAAAAATTATTAGACAATTTTATAAAGAAAAATAGAATAATTACAATAAAACTTAAATAAATTTATCTAAAATTAGAAATATTTATTGTTTTTTTTACCAATTACAGATTGTTTTAATTTCTGTTTGACCAAATTGTTAGATTGAATGTTCCTTCCTTCTTTTCTATAGTTCAAATCACGTGACTTCAATAGTTGATCTATGCAAACGCAGTTGACATTTTTTAAATTATGGTTATTTGTGGCAGTTAACGTTTGTTTGCAAAATGGTGAACTACAAATTTTAACTTTTATTACATAAAACAAAATAGATATAAATAATTTAATATGTTAATAACTGAAAATAAACATTTTTTAGAATAAGTTTTAAAACATAAATTTTGTATCGGTTTTTATAAAGAAATTAATAAAGTAATTTTAAAATGTCTAAGTAATTTATCAAATTAAAAAGTTTGAAAGTATTCATTTTTCATTTCATTTATATTGGTTAGTAACGTGATCACCTCGTCATTATTTCCAATATTAATGCGACATATAAGCAATTGACTTCGGTCATTTGATAAGGATAACATACTTAAAAAAATAATAAAGATTCATGGCTAGTAGACGGTATTCTTGTGACGTCCCCATTGTTCGCAAAAATGCCTAGGGGCACCTAGTCTGAGATACACCACGTAAACAACGAACAGTCAGGAATATCACCATTATTGGAAATTGAGATTTTATAAGCATTACTACAGGGGCTAAAATGGGAGCTGTCAAAATTGATAGATAGGTTAATAAAACAAAAATAAAAGATAAAGTAATTAAAAATATTCTTTGATCTTTTCACACCATAATTAATGTTAAATTTTCTATACATATAAAATATGAAAACTGATTAATTTTTTTATATATAGTGTATGAAGTGACGTGTGCTGGGTTATGTAAACACTTATAACATTATTTGTCACCGTTTTTGTTTCTCCTGGTAATTGATTTGATTTTATTATGACTCAATCCATGAATAATTTGTCTTATGGTATCAAATGGAACCAAGGCAGATTAACGGATTTGGATTTTGCAGATGATATTGGTTTACTCAGTGAAACCCCAGAAATGATGCAAAATATGACAACACGACTCAGTGATATCAGTTCTCGTATTGGCTTACGGATTAATTGTTCAAAGACAAAAGTGTTGTGCATAAAGTCAAACAATGATTTGCCCATCAAAATTAGTGAACAAAATATTGATACTGTTGATTCCTTTACATATCTGGGAAGCATTATTGGTAAAAACGGACAAACCGAAATTGATGTTAAAGCCAGACTTGGTAAGGCAATGTCAGTCTTCAATAGACTCAAATCAATATGGTCATGTTCTTCCATTTGCCTAAAGACAAAACTTCGTTTGTACGCATCAATAATCATTCCTACGGCAATATATGGGAGTGAAACGTGGAAACGGACAAGATTGATAAGATGGTGGATGTTTTTCATCGCCGGTGTCTTAAAAGTATTTTAAAAATTACCTGGCGCGATCACATTTCAAATGATGAGATCATGAAAAGAACTGACTCTCGTTCACTCCATGACATCATTACAATTAGACGAAGAAAATTACTTGGTCAAATTCTACGTTTACCGCCCGAAAGACCAGCAAAAACGGTTTTGGAATGGACAATTGTAAATGGTAAAAGAAAGGTTGGCAGACCAAAGAAAACTTGGCTAAGAACTATTCGGGAAGATCTAATTGAAATGAATGTTTCATGGGCACAAGCAAAACGTTTGGCAGAATGTTCAAATACATGGAAACATCTTGTTGTCTCATGTTCCCTTTGAATTACGAGACTTTGATGTTAATTTTTTGCTGTAATTGTAATCTTATTGCCCCATGCTTATTTTTTTTAAGCAAAAGGGTTTTGTAATAATAATAATAAATAATAAACAAAATTATTATTTTTTTGAAATTTGTGTTGCGTAATCGTTTTATGTTTTTAACTTAATATGTATAAAATTTTTAAGTGTGACTATCACCATTTACCCACTTGAATGCTATTTATCCAAAAATTCCAAGACACTTAACTGTTTATAATTATAAAAAAGTTAAAGCACAATTAACTTTAAGTATTGATAGTCCATATTATTTTAGCATAATTACTTAGTTGAAAAAAATATAACTTTCAAGTTAAAATAGCAAAAATTGAAAAATAAGAGTTTACTGACAAGTACCATTTTGGACCCTGTAAGTATTATAAACATTGCAAACATTATTAAAAATCAGCTTAAAAAATTACTGAGTTACATAAAATGTTGTTTAAATGTGCAAACATTGTGTTTTGTTGTATCAAACTTGTTAATAGAATGTTAGAAGTAAAAGTAATTATATAAAAATTGTTAACTTGTTAAAATTGTTTTATCAACCTGTCAAACATTATAATTTTACCCCTTGACTTTGGCAAAATTTTGAATACTTGCGGTAGTTGATTACAATGAGTTTTAATAGTAGAAGTTTTTTCCTAATTGCTAAAAATTACAAACAAATAAAAAAGTTATAAGTTTTGTTTAACTATTGAACAAATTGTATATTTATTTAGGATAAGTACAAGGACTGTATACAGAATTTTAAAGGATTATGTACGTCCAAGAACACCATAAATTGCACTTATACCTAACTAGTAAACAAAATAATTTGTTTATAATTACCAAATTAAAAGAAAACAAAATGAAGCCTATTAAACAAATGCAAAAAAAATGAGCTAACTTTTCATATTTACTTATTCGCATTTACATAAAATCAGCTAATTAACTGCAGTTAATGAAAACGCTACAAAAATTTCCTTTAACAGCATAGAAAAAGACGTGGAATTTGCAAAAAATGTATGAACACCGTTCAATTTGCTTTTGGAAATCAATTTTTTTACTAATGAGTGTGATTTAAAGTGCGAACCATAGACAGTGCAGCTTACAGTTATTTGTGGTCTCGATTTCCTTTAAGACTACTATTGCATTGTTAAAAAAGTTACGTATTCATCATCATGTCTTCATGGATATTGTAGAATTAAGTTTGAACAAATGCCGAAATAGAGTCAAAAAGTAGCTACTTAAACAGCTTAGAATTTATAGCCATTTACAAAAATTTATTACGACTGAACTACGACAAAATGCTTTAGGGACTTTAGTGGTTGTTCAAGATAATCTTCCAGTGCATACGTCGGAAAAAATAACGTGATTTTATTATAATTTAAAATTTAACGCATTTTTTTTATTGTTTAGACTAAAGATTCGTTAAATAACAAAAATGGAGGTTCATTCAATTATCTACATACAGCCTGGACCTCAATGTAATTAAAAACCTTTTAGTTATTTTAATCGAGAAATGAATTAGATAAAAAATCAAGGCACGTTCAAAAAAAAATTGTGTTGAAAAATCAAATTCGACAAGATTTTATCAATAATTTGGTTGATTCCTATTAAAAGCGTTTAAAAAAAATTATGAAAACACATGGTTATCCTTTGAACCACCAAATTTGTAAAATTGGTAATAGCCATTATCTATATATGTATATATTTTATAATATATTTCATTTTTAAGCAAACAATCTAGTAGTATTTTTATCTTGTCAAAATGTGTAAATTCTTGGTTTTTTGTCAAAGCAATGGTAATGATATTTGTAAAAAAAATATTTTTATTGTTTTAATTATTGCTAAAGTAATGTTTCAGGATTATTAAACTAAAATATTGATATGCCTAATAGGCTTAACTAATGTAAGGAAAGTCAATCAATTTCAACGTGTTCATTTTGACAGGGCTCAGTTTAATCCCTGTAAAATATATATTCACCTATTGAAACCTATTTTGTGTGCACAAAAACAGTTTGTTGTTACATTGAACTTAGCTTGGTCGTAATGTATGTGTTTGTGTATAGTTGTAATTTCTACTAACTTAAATGTCAAATGTACAACCGTCTTTATATATATATATATATATATATATATACTGAAATATAATGTTAGCGATTGACAGAATAAACAAAATGAATAGATCTTATAGTTTTTTATATTAAAAAAATATATGTTTTGTTATCTTTCTATTTTAATTAGTATTCAATTTTATCATAGTGAGTTCTGTAAATAGTCAACGAAAATAATATTGCATTTATAGATTTGGACATCACGTACATCAGTTTTATATAATATATCATTGTGTATAAGGTAGAAAACAAATCTAAATTGACCTAATTTTTTAAGAATATTTTTGATTTTAAAAGAACAAAACGTTTTCAATTTGTGCATTACATTTTTTGAAAATTGCATGACCTTTATACACACATTGGTAATGCAATAACTAAACTTGAATTATTTCTAGTCAAAATAATTTTAAATGGTAAAATATTTAATTTATTTATAAATAATAACAAGTTTTTTTAAATACATACAAATTTACACAATATTTTTAAATAGTTAATAATTATACTATTTCAAAAATAATTTAATATAAAAAATTTTTAATTAAAAAAAAAATATTAAGCAAGTTAAACACATTTTCAATCTTTATTTTGTGTTAAACTTTGCCTCTTTTTTTCTCACTTTATATGCATGTTTAGTAGAAGGTAATCTTCGTTATTTAAAATTTTTTTTAGTGCAAACAAATTTACATTTTTTATATAAATGGTGTAAATGTCTATAAAATTACTATATGTATATATATATGTATATATATATATATATATATATATATATATATACATTAACGTGTCTACTGTGTAAAAAAATTGTAAATAAAACATTTAAAAATTATCTGCATAAATCTATAAGCAAAAGCATGTTTATTTTACAGAAGGAAGCAAAATTTAAATTTAAAAATTATAAACAAAGAAAATGTAGAAAATCTATGATATTAAATTTTTGAAAAATGGTTGTAGGTTTTTGTAATACGTGTTGTATTAAGTTGTAAACAAAGATTAAAATTAGTAAAGTTTTTTGAAAATTGCAAAAGTTATCTTTTATAATTTTAGAGAAAAAAATTAAAAAATGTATGTGCTAGTTTTTACTAATTTCGGATTTAACAATTCAAAGTCATGTATGATGTGGATTTTGTTAGATTACAAATATTTGCAAAATACGTTGTATACGTGTCTTATCTGCATAGTTATTATAATAAATATGTAAAGTTTATATAATAGATTCATATGAAACCATCGTTTTAACAGTGAAAAATGTATAAAAAATGTATAAAATTAGTTCAATTACTTTAACAAGATGCTTCAGAGCAGTAAAATATGTTAAAAATCATACTCCAAAATATATTTTAGAATGTATTTTTAGAATAACTTACCATTTACTAAAGATTTGACTTAATTACAATTTAAAAAATTGCTAACCAAAAAACCCCCGGATCTTTGTACATTTGATCCTTTACAGTCTGTATGTAAACTTTATTAATTATGGATAAATTGACAAATTATAAAATAACATAATACTTATAGAGAATATCATTTATGTTGCAAAAATTGAGTTTTACGGGATTTTATTGCTATTTTGGTAAGATCAGATTGAAAACGGCTGGCAGAAGTTATAAAAGATAGTGGTTGTTACTTGAATAATTGACATTATAAAGTTTGTAACATTTTCTGTATATATTCAAGTATTGTAGTTAATAATTTTCTTAAAACAATTTATGTTTATTTTTAAATTTTAATAAACGGTAGTATTTTGCTTTATTGCTATTACGAAGGTTGTTGTATATTATGATTAAAAATTTTTTTTTGCGAATATTTTTTATGATTATTAGTGAAGTATTATCTAATTCATGTATGAATAAGTGTTGAATATATCTTGGACAAATAACAAGTGCTATGTACCCTAAAATATAATACTAGATTAAGTTTTGTTATTGTTTCTTATTTGGCTGTAATTTAATGTTTTACATAATTTCCAATTACGTTTTAATTTTAACCTAAATGTAACGTATATTAATTATTCAATTTTAATAAAGTTAATTAACTTTTAACTTATAAAATTTCTATTTTAAGTAGCTTTTTTTCTTTTGATTTATTATTAAAAATTTTTATCTATACAATTTGTTTCTTGCATCGTTTGTTTTCTTAATACCAAGTTAAAACTTTAATTTTTGTGTTATCCTAGCAAAAAAGTGTAAACAGTAAAGTCAATATCACAATGCATTACAAAATGCCACAATAAAACCAAATCTTACCACATTCGTAACAATTCAAATAATTTTGAAACACTGGCCAATAATTTGGCTTACATACACAAACGGAAAACAAGTGAACCGTTGGCACAGATTGGGACTTGAAACAAAGTGCATTGAGAGACCGACAAACAAAATCTATTTCATTACAATATTTGCCTAAATCGACTTGTAATAATTAAAAAAATATTAAATGAATTAAATATTTTTTATTAATATTTTTTTAGGAATTTGTACAAATATTTTACACAAAATATAATAAAATAATTGTTAGTATATATGTTTTGTTATTTAGAATAAAACTAGATAATGACTTGGAATGTTTGCTGTTATAAAAAGTATAAATTACGTTAATATAACCGACATAATCACGAATTAATATAAAATCCAAATTTGGATAACTTTAAAAATTAATACTGTAACATATATAAAGAATACAAAAAATATGCAATATTAATTTAATTTTTATATTAAATGTACCAGTATACAACCTATTTAGAATTTACTAAGTAATGTTATTAATAGAAAACCTTTTTGTATTACAAAAACGTATGCCTGTGCTGATACATGTAAATAGTAACCATGCATAAAATTCTAAAAAATGTATACTTAAAAACGTTTATTTAGTTAATTAATAATTTTTACATTAATTGCATAAATAGGAAAGAAAGTAACAAACACTTTAATAAACTACATGTGCAATTGTGTAAAAATATCAACAAAAATTAATTAACACGGAAGAAACAGAGGCATAAAATATATGTATATATAATACTCTTTACAAAAATACTTTATTAAATGTTTAGTTACTCAAATGATAAAATACAATAAATTAAATGTTTTATGCTTAAACCAAAATTTATTTGTTTCATTTTATAAATGCTACAATTTTGAATGCAAAAAACATTTTAGCAATAATAATTATTATTATAAACGTAAACAGACTAATAATTACTTATAAAATAGAATAATAATTTTATTTACAGTCTAGTTAAATATTTCGTTTAACAGTAATAATATTATCCTTTGTTTTCTACAACACAATCCATAATTTAAAATTCAGTATTATTTTATGCACGAAAACACTGAGTTTATTTTGTTATAAAATGAACAACAACATAATTTGTTTTGTTCACGCTAATGTAGAAAAAATATTTAATTAAAGTTTAAATAAAATTACATTCGTAATAATAAAAAATGTAACAAATAAAAAATTTCGTAAAACTATATTAATGCTGTTTAATTTTGCATAAACAAGTATAATAATATCATACTTATGCTTATTTATATTAACTTAAACTACCTTTTGTCAGTTAATTTTAATCAATAAATGTCTTTATAAATATTTTTAAACATGGAGAAGGATAAAATTATTATTAGTTTTTTAAAAATTTTACATTTTATTGTAACTTTAGGACAAGACTCAAAATTGGCTAGATATGCGTTCAGGATTAACCGTTGGGATTAAATGCGAGCTCTTGTTCGCTTTTGCTAAATGTTTAATTGGTATAAATATTATTTTGTAAAATATTAAGACAGTAACAACCAAATTGAATCATAAATTTAAGATTTTAAAAATATAATATCTTTATTTTTTTTACAAAATAATAAAATAATAAAATTCACAAATAGATTATTTTTAAATAAATCAAAATATTCGTTAAATTTTGCCTTTTCTATAGCTTGATTAAACCCAACTATATTATTAATTTTACGTTACATAATATAAATGCATAATGTATGGATTATTTGTTTTCAAATTGGATAATATAGAAAATACTTACGTCTAGATGTTTATATATATATATATCCTTACCTAAATGTAACAAGCAGATCTGAACTGAACTTTGGACAGGTATAATTTTAAAGTTGTGTTTACTAATGTTTATAGTTGACGAAATTTTGTTCATGATCTCGAAATAATTAATCATCTTTAAATTAAATGGGCATTTGCAAGCATAAATATACTTTTGAACTTGAAGGCTGTAATGAGATTAAAAGTATAAAAGAAGTTTAAATTAGATTATTTAAGAAAATAATATATATATAACCCTACCAAAAATACTTTTGTAAAATTTAAACATTTCTAGCAATCATATGACTAAAAATATAAACTTGGTTTCATTATACGGTATAGAATACTTAATAATAAATAAAATGCAATAATTTTACCATTATATGTTTTTATTAATAAAATGTTTTTTATAAAATGTCAACTGGCTCATAATCGAAGCTTGAGTAAAATTATCAACATAAAATATAACGTCAAATTATTTTAAAAAATGTAAAAAAATATGTAAAACGAATCTAATCTTTAGGATTACAAAATTGTTTCCTGTATGCCTTACTACAAAATATTAAATGATAAGTGCGTTAATTTGTGTTTATAACTACTTGGTTTAGGTGCTTTGACATGTTCTTGATTAAAATGATGATATAGTTTTATGTAATGTAAATTTTTAACAAAAAAATTAAGTTGAACAAATAATTTTTGCCTTAAATATGCTTAAACATGTTTTAATAATGTGCCAATGACTGGTAATGTTTTTTATTAGATAAAAAACAAAATAAATAAATAAAATATTAAAACTATTTGTGACCAATTTTTAAAAACATAATTGTTTTTAGTTCAGCTTATATAATGTTTAAATTAAGTTTTGTATCTAAACAATAATATTTAAATATAATTAAAATTGATTCTGCAGGATTATTTCTTTATAAACATTTCATTATCAACATATATTAAAAATTATTTATTTAAAAACTAAATATTAAAAATTAATTAATTAATTCATTTTTTAACTTAAATTAAGATTTTTATTAAAATTAACATTTTTATTCTCAAATACCAAGAACGTTAAACTTTGTGTTGTAGAAGCAAACGTAGAGTATTAAAATGTATTTCCAAATGATGATTTTAAGCACAGAAAATAATAATTAATTATTTATTATAAGATATGCCTAAATTGCATTTAGTAATTCCGTTTATATAGAAGTAGCTTTCAAACTATGCTTTTTTCACTATCTCGACATTTATATATATATATATATATATATATATATATATATATATATATATATATATATATATATATATAAGAGTGAATATGAAGCAAATATTAAGCACTTTACATGATTTTTAATTATTAATCTTAATTTTTATAAAAAAAACAGCAGACATAACAAAATAATTTAGATTTGATACATTTATAAGTGTTTGCAGTATTTACTGTAATATATAATTTGAAATAACGTGAATAACATTTTAAACAACAGTATCACAATATTTAATTTAAACACGTTAAGATCACAGTTTTCTATTTACAAGCAGCACAATTTTTGATCAAATACAATAGTAACAGTTTATCAACGTAAGTTAAATATTTTTATTAATTTTTGAGCTAATGGTAAACTTAACTTAATAGTAGTCGGATATTTGTAAGTTAATTGTACATGTTACAAAAAACTCTTAACTAATTTTAACGTAATAAAACATAATAAAAATAATACTTACTTTGCTAAATTGGAAGTTGTTAAATGTCCATTGTGTTGGCTGTTTGAAAATGTTTTATAACACAATCCATTATTTTTTTGACAAGTACGACAAAAAGAATTTGTTTGATCATTTACGAAAAGTTCTAATTAATTTGAAAAGTGAAATATAGATTACAAAAAAAGAAGAATTAAAATAGACATTTACTAAAAAATAATTAATTAAATTAATATTTGTAATATTAAAAAAATATCCAGTTTAATATAAAGAAAAAAATTATGAAAAAGTTACTTTAAATAGCACAGTTATTTTACCAAAACTTTTCTAGCAACTACATAATTTGAAAACGATATGCTTTATTATACACTATAAAATAAGCTATTATAAATAACATTCAAACTTTGTTATTGTTATTATTATTATTATTGTTAAATAAATATTATTATATAAATTAAAAACATATTTATTTTTTAAATTAAAATAGTTTTGATTTTACAAAAAACGCATTTCTAAATTAAACTAAAAATAATACATTTATATATTTTTATAAACTTTTATTTAAATTATTGTATTTAACTAATACTTTACACTCACCGCATGCATGCGTTTCGGGAACATAAAGTCTGCCAGCTGGACAAGTACATGCTCCGGCTGCGGGGTGACATATACTGTGCAAAACATCCCTACATTCGTGATCTGTTTCACATTGAAGATTTGTTAATACTATAATTTTTAAATGTATACTTTTTAAATGCATATACTTCTATATAAAGTGTACTTTTCAATTAATTACAACAATAAAATGAAATAAATATAAATAACATTAGAATTAGTATTTTTATAAACCAATGCATATATATACATACATATTTTGCAAGTAATTCCAAATTCTTCTTGTATTGACACAAATCCCGGTTTACAAAAACATTCATTTTTTTTAACAAGACAAACGCTGTTTGTTACACGTGAGGCACAATATGAATCACTTTCTTTAGCACAAGGGCCTTTCAAGTATCAGAACATGGATAAAATGTTTATTATGCATGGTTGGGTAAACGTTTAATATTTTTATTTGTCTAATTTTACTATAATTTACATTCAATTTTAATTTATTGTGCTAAAATTAGAACATTTTAAAATATGTTTAATTATAAAAAGTAAACAAAACCACGTACTAGTGTATATCAGTGTATAGAATAAATTAATTATGTTATCATTTTGTTTTTAAATAAAATTATAAATTGTTATATTAAAATTGTCAGATTCACTTGAATAATAAATTTACTAGGTTTTTAAAGTCAACGAGAAGCACTGTACAGCTGTTTCATTCTTACAGTGCTCTTGTTTGACTTAAAAATCTAGTAAATTTATTATTCAAGTAAATCTGATAATTCTAATACAACAATTCTAAAAAAACAAATAATCCCTTAAAAACCAATTGATAAAAATTATAAATATTTTAAAATAATAAATATTTAACAGTTTGTAATATTATTTTGTATTATACAAGTTAACTTGTAACAGTTTGTCAACCGATTTATTAGCTTTCACATTTGCAATTTATTTGTTTTAAATATTATGTAAAACATAACTTTGATTAGTTAAAAACTATAAGTTGTTTTGCAATTATTTATATATACACCAAATTAAAAATGCTTTTTCATACTATTTTTATCCTTTTTTATTATTCAGAAATCCGGTCGACAGCTATTTACGGTTTATTACAGTATTCATAGAAATTCAAAAACCAAATTTTATTTTAATATTTTAGTTTAAAAAATTTCAGTTGTTGTAAATTTTACCAATTATAATTGTGGAGAATTAAACAATATATCAAGTTAGTGCATTTTTGTAACTTGTAAATTGAGCTCTGCTTTTTGTAAAGTTAAACATTATTTTATAATGACTGTGAATAAGTAAAGTATCGCGGTGGTCTAGCGGTACAGCGCTCGAATTAGACTTGGGTGGGCATAGATTTGAATTTCACCACCAGCACTAAATGCTGGCCCACGTTTGGCTTTTCTAAAATGTCTACTGCTAAAAGATGTTTTCTGTTTGAAATCACGATTGTAAATGTACGTCGTTAAATAAATGGCTACAAAAACACTCAAATCAAAATTATATATATAGTGCACCTAGAACTTGTACCAATTCCTATGTAACTAACAGCATTTAATTCTATAAAGTATCTATATTTTACGGGGTGGTTAAATATAGGAAAACGCAATGTAAAAATGCTATTTAAAATATTTAAACATTGTATGACAGAAAAATGTAGTATTTAAAGAATTAACAGGCCTAAATTGACTAGACCGGTTGTAAGTTTAATCAAAAATACAAACATATCAAAACAACAATTTATTGTAGAAATAAAAAGTAACTATAGGATTACATATAGTGTTTCATAAAATTACAGTTATTAGATTAGTTATAGGATAACTACAGTATATACATTCTTAAATAAAGTAGGAAATAACAATATTATTAATTATTTTTAGTTAAATTTTACTAAATTAAGAACAATCAATAAAACTAATGTTTATTTAATAATGATTCATTAATAAACAAGTTTTCATGTATCAAAATATATTTATCTCATTCAAACTTAATTGTTAAAAATGTATTATATATATATATATATATATAAAGTTCTGGTAATAAGAAATATAAAAATCTAGATAATATATAATGGACATGTTTAATTGTTTTTTAAATTTATTATTATTTTGTTTAAAAAAAATATTATTATAACTGTTTATTAATGTTTGTTATGTTCAAATTATAATTTTAAGAAACATTATTTATTATTTTAATGAATTGAAATCGTATACTTAAACATTATAAACTTATAGTTGAATTATTAATTCTTTCCTTGCTTTGTTATCAAATAGAACCTTATTTCAAACTTGAATGCGAATAAAAAAACATGAAATATAAATTAATTTGTGAAAAATTAAAACTTATAATAATAAACCAAATGTAATAATAATAATAATGATTGAAATATTAAAATTTTATTTTAAAAAGGTTTTTATAAAAACTTATTTTGTTATTAATTTAAGAAAACATATTAAGCAATAAATTGTAAATAATATTTTTTAATTACGAATAAAGCTACTAGAACAAAATTATTTGTAATTGAATAAGACCGTAATTAATTTAGGTAAACAAAATTACAATTTTAATCTGGTAATATTCACAAGTTTGATACACAAAAGACGACCTGGTTAAAATCATTTAAATAGAATTTTTTGATATAATTGCTACTTAAACCAAAGAAAGATTTTGGTAAGTCTGCAAACATGAAACAATCTTGTTGTTTCTACAAAACGGTAGAATTTTTGTAGTGTTATGTTAATAAAATGTTTTACAAATATTAAATTTTTTAAAATTTTATGTATAACCATATTATTGTTTTTATTCAATATGGGTGTCTATATAATCAATCCAAATTGATTTAATTAAAAATATACATATTTATAATTAACGGGAATGTTCTGACTATACTGCACATGAGTCAAACTTGGGTGTAATCATGAAATCGACTCCTACCATTGGCACTAAAGGCGGACCACGTTCGGCATAACTAGAATGTTCACTGCTGAAAGATGTTTCCCGTAAAACTTTTGAAGAAAAATAAATATTTATAAATTATACATATTGTATGAAAAAATTACAATTAATAAATTGTATATTTATTTTAAAACCAATAAAATAATTTATTAGTTTTAAAACGTATCTGTTAAAATGTTTATGTTTTAGAAGGCTTCACATTTTCTTACAAAATAGATCAACTTTTAAAGCAAATTAGTTAAAGTTTAATAAAAGTATTTAAATTAAGTATACAACATACTTACCAATGTCCAAATTTTGAAATCTATAAGTTGCTAAATTGTTTATAAAAGTTTGACAAATGGCAATTTTAGTTGTAACTAAAATCGTTAGCAATACTACGGAAATAAATTGAATTCTCATATTTTATTTAAAAGAAAAACATTAAATATTGTGTGCAATTATACAACAACTTTTGTTTTAAAAATAAGTATGGAATAATAAGAAAAAAGTTACAGTTACATATATATATATATATATATATATATATATATATATATATATATATATATATATATATTTTTTTACAATTAAGCATGTTTAAATTGAAATTTGTTAAAACGTATTGTTTTTATTTTAAAATTTAAATAAAATGCCTAGTTATTTAGTTTTATCAAATTTTACAACTTTTTAAAAATGTACGGTTAATGTCCAATAATATTTTGAAATTAAAAAAGACAACATAAGTAATTTTATTATAATAAAAATTGAATTCAGGATTATTAAAATAATGGAATGTCATTATATTTGTAGTTGAAAATTGGATTCAAACATTTGTATAATTTTTGTACTTATATAAATAAAAGTACATTATTTTATGTTAATATGTAATTTACATAAACAATTATATTGTTACGACTGCAAATTTGCAAAAAACATTATGGTAAGAGTTTAAAAATAATATGTTCAATAGGTAATGCATTTTGTTTTACTTATTATTTTTTAAACGTTACAAGATTTAT
Source organism: Cardicola forsteri (assembly GCA_025895645.1). Lineage (NCBI taxonomy): Eukaryota > Metazoa > Platyhelminthes > Trematoda > Strigeidida > Aporocotylidae > Cardicola > Cardicola forsteri. The sequence goes on along the minus strand of JAKXYG010000051.1, from coordinate 239,489 downwards.
TATCTTAGATACAATATTCTTAATGTAAATTAATTGTCGATAAAGTTCAAACGTTGCATTCGATTATTTGAATTGTGTTCACTTACTTGAAAAGCACTATCGCAATACATACACACAAAAATATTGCAATATGTTAAAAAAGCAGCATTTAACACAAAATGTTTTGAAAAATAATAAATATTTTAAAATTGGTTTTTCGTTTAAATTAAGGTTTTAAAGCAAAATACTTTCCTAGAAAACTTTATTTACTTTACTTTAAGTTTCTTAATTGTTAATCATGTCACACTAAAATAAGACCCTATTCCATAAAACACTTAAGTCGATAATTTGGAATTTTAACAGTCCATCAATTTTATTACATTTATTCCACTTTTCAATTTTAGACAGCTATACAATTACCTCTTAATTATTTCTATATTTGTTCATCATATTAAACTATAGACTCAGATGGCCTTAAAAGTTTAACAAACGTATAAGTATAGGGAAGTTTTATAGCTAGTAAACGGTATTCTTGCGACGGTGCCATTGTTTGTAAAAGTGGAAATGGATTTGAGTTTAATCACCGGTGCTAAATGCAGACTTTTGTTTATTTTTCTAAAAATGTCCGCTTGATAAAATGCTTTCCTATAAAATATTAAGACAATGTAAAACAAAATAATGATATACATAAAAAAAGATTTAAAAAACCAATAATATCGTATTTTAGGCGTTATTTCTAGTTATTTGATAAACATTTAAAAAATCTTATTTTGTAAAATTTATTTTTGAAGTGCTTACATCATTATTATTTTAATAACAAAAAATGTATAATTTGTTTCGTTTTACTTTACCACCCCGATAACTGCAAATTAATTGCAACGATACGCCATGTAGATTTGGCTGCTTGGTTTGTCCAAGCGTTCTGGCCGTTTTCTAAAAATATATTTTGCTGATTAGTGACTTTAGTATAATTTAAAATCTAGTGAAGTGCTTAAATGTTCTTTAGTTATTACACAATATAAACTGTTGTTTTATTATTATTATAACTTAATTTTTGAAGCTTTTTGTAAAAGCACTACTATTAGTAAATTGTAATTAAAAGCCTTTTTAATTGTACACTATTGTTTGCCAAAATCTTAAAAGAAATATAATTTATTACTTATGTGTAAACATTTTTGATTGAAAAAAAGTTGCGATAAAATTAAATATATCTAGATTTTCCAAAATAATAATCTAGTATGAATATATATATATATATATATATATATATTAACACATGTTAACCAAATTTAACTTTGGGCATTTTAAACATGTTAACCAAATTTAACTTTGGGCATTTTAAAAACATTTTAATTCAAATTAACATATAGTTGTAAATTATTATGAAACATGTAACAAAAATAAATTGCCTTATAGAAATGTCCTAATTAAGAATTGAGTATAATAATATAAACTGATAAATGGCGTACACAAATGAATAAACTAAAACAAAAACTGAATATGACAGAAAATCATTTAATTTAAAATTACTTTAAATGGGTGAGTGCATTTCAATAAAACTATAGTTAAAATATTTATAATTTATACATGTATATATGTATATACATATATTTGACAGTTTAAACTCTCTTTCTCTCTCCATAAGTATATATATATATATATATACTATGTATACTATATATATAATTAATTGAGAGGTTAGCACGTTTCTGAAAGTATACGAATAAATTCAAAATAGTTATATCTACCTATTTAAAAAACAGGTACAATTTAAAATATTTAGATAAAATTTTATAGTGAATTGTTCATTTTAACTTTATATTTTGATTCGAGTATAAACAGTGTTTAATAGTATGATAATATTTGAAGTTAAATCATAAGATTTGACAACAAGTAATTTATAAATTTATACATAAATATAGAAAAGTTAATATTTAACCGGTTTTTATATTTAAAAAACATGTATTCACATCACACAGGTCATTTTGGATTAAAAAGTACATGTATAGAATGTATCTGGTAAATTTTACTACAGTTTATTAAAAAAGTTTTATTATTCTTTTGATTTTTTAATGTTATAACCATTAATAATTAACTTAAATATGCTTTGTTATAAACATTGAATAAAGATGCAATTTGAAAACATTTAAAGTTTAATACTAATTGGTATCATATTAATATTAAATAGTATACAACTCCTAATAAAGATCAGAAATGAACTCATCTAGTTAGTCCCAAGTCTGGATAAATGAGAAGGGTTTAAACGTAAGCTTAGCAACCTGGCTTCTGTAAAAAATTCCATATTGTTACAGAAACAATAAAACGGTATACCCGTAAACAAATAATAACACGACTCAGACAACAGGGTTGAGTGAAAGCCGAAAGGAAACTAAATCTTCTATTTAAAGAAGCTTCGATTAGACGATGGAAATTATTTGGTCATATTCTACGTTTGCCGTCCATAAGACTAGAAAAAACGGTTTTAGAATGGACATTTGATAATGCTAAAAGAAAGGTTAGTGAACCACAGGAAACTTGGCTAAGAACTAATTAGGAAAAGCTGATTGAAATGAATATCTCATTGAATACAACAAACATTATGATAACATGTTCGAACACATAGAATCATTTTGTTTCTCCATGTTTATTTTAATTATAGAACTTAGTTATTATTTTTGGTGTTAATGTTATATTGTTGTACAGCAAAATAAATGGCTTTTAAAAATGAACACCTCAGAAACACATGGTGTAAGTCATTTTCAAAATTGGATTCTACAAAACACACTGACGGAGCAATCAAAAAGAATCTTTTATACTTTTTTAGTTGTTTAATTTTTTTTCGGTTAAATATTTAATAGAAAACATATTTCACCAAGTAAATATTCACCAAAACCAAATTTCATTCCGGTAATAGAAATCAAAATTACAACCCTCACAACAATTGCTGTAAAAAAGTGATTATTAAACTAAAACCTCTCTAGTAACTATATAACGTACAAGAGAAACGTCACTTCAATTATAAAATATACAATAATATATAATAATTGAAAAAAACTATAATTATTATACATATATATTGTAAGTAAAAAAATTGTATAAAATATCAACTGGTGCAAAATCGAAAATGGAGTAAAATGATTAACATGATTTATAAAGACAACTATTAACAAAAATACGGATTACATGCAATTTTTTCAGCTACCAAATGATTAAAGACACTGCAATGTTCAAAAAATTCAATAATCTATGTGATCGCCTTTCTTTTGAACAACCTGATCAAGGCGTTTTGGAATGCTGTCGATGAGAGTGCTGATATATTCTTGTTTCATCTCATATTGAACAACAAACCGAATATGTTCACATAAATCCTCAATTTCGGTATGCTTATTGATGTTGCGCTTTAGCATACTGAAACATTCTTTAATAACATTGATATCCAGGCTGTTAGGTGGTAATTAAATGAAAGAAAGCTTTTTCGATTTTAGCTCCTCTACTGTCTAAACGTAAATATAAAGCAAATATAGTGAAGTTAGATAAATATGACGTTACCTTTTTGGACGTATGACATAGAGCATTGTCCTGAAAAGCAGTAGTAACCCCCGTGTAAGTGTGTTGCATTTCATAATGAAAAACATCCTTCATAACTGAAACAAATTTTTCACTATTTAAGGTATCAGATATAATTCTCCATTTGATAAGTTGATTATACTTAATACCAAACCAACACATTACTCGTCGAGGGTGGGCTTTTTTTCTAACAACCGGGAGTGAATGTTTTTGAAAACTCGAGCCACACAACACTTTGTTTTTATAACCAAATGGTTCGTCCCAAATCATCGTTTCATCAGCAAAGTATACGGAACGCCAATAACATAAGTTTACATAACATAGTTTACAAAAGGCTAATCTGTCATCCTTTTGTTTTTTGGTAATAAATGGCTTGATCTATGATAATTGTAGAGTTAAACCAAATTTGATTGCTCTGTTTCTTATAGTGGAATAAGTAAAATTGTTTAAACTATTTCTTTTGGTTTTTGAAATAGGTTTATTATAATTTCTTTTTAATTCTATAACGATTTTCTGATCATATATAGTAGTCGTTACACGTTTTCTTCCAACATTATCATAATTTAATGGTTTTTGACCGTTGATAATCCGACAAATTATTGAAAGGTTAACTCTATATAAATCTGCTAATCTTTTGGGTGAAAATCCTTTATCTTTTAATTCTTAAATAACATGGTAGTCATTTTCGGTGAGATAAAAACATTTTTTATCACTATTCTCCATTTCAAAAACAATGCAATCAGAAATCAAAATTAGCGGAATCCCAAGGTTAACGTAAATAATAAATTATTAGATTTGTTTTTAAATTTTTATTTAAAATTAAGAAAAAAATTTTTAAATTATTTTTATTTATATAGATTAGAATAATTAAATGCTTATTTTGATAATTACTATTGCATCACAATCAGGGCAGATTTAAATATGCGTTTAACATCAATTTTAAGAATTGGTTATTGTTCATTTTTAATGAAATTAAGCATACAAAATATTAATAATCTAATTATTATAAAAATTGTGTAATATCAACTTATTATCCTCGTTAATATAGAAGTAGCTTTTAAAATATGATATTTTGGCCGACTCAGCCTTCTTAAATAAGTATTTCTAAGTTTATATAAATGAACTATCAAGTACTTAACATTATTTTTAATTCTCAATATTTATTATTACGAAAAAACAGTTGAACATAACAAATTAATTTACATTTAATACTTTCGTAATTTTTTGCGTTAATTTTTGAAATGGGTGTATACCTATTTTCAAGCCTAACGCTCTAACCACTACCATTATTCGGGCACCATTAAAAAGTATACTGGCGCTAATTGTAAACAATTAATCAACTTTGACAAATTTCCACTTACTGAAAATGTTTCCCATAAAACTATTAATAAATATTAATAATAAATATAAAGGTGTAAATATTTCTACATTAATTTTTCTCAAACTACTTCCAAATTACTAGTACTATCATAACAATAAAAAAAACGTTCAATGCTAATAATATTTTATTAAATACAAAAACTTTAGAATAGAATTATAAATTATGAAAATAAAAAAATTAGGAATTGCACACAACCATGATGTTGCCTAAATTATTAAATTCGTACATTCGGGTTGTAGTGATTTCTTGCAAATTCAATCCCGAAATTGTCTAAAAGATAATTGTCAAATCAATAAAGTAGTTATACTTCAAACATAATTCAAATTAATTCACAAATATTAGTGTGTAAAAACTACACGAACTTTAAAAATTATTCAATTTACATAATAGTGCAAATATATAGTAACTAGTAATTTACAATCTAAATTGTTTTAAAATAAAAATTAATCCTAGTTTAATTATCTAACACTATTTGTAGTACACATATTATTATTATAGTAGCGATTGTTACACTCATTTTCTCAAATAGTTCAATAACATGTTTAGCATATTCGTTAAAAAATAAAAAGGGTTGGTTAGTAAAACACACATGAAGTACGGAGTCTAAAAATATTTATTAATTAAGTAACAATACAATGTTTCTGTCGACATTAAAAAAAAACACTTGACAGTCCCACCAACCTGCAAGCCTGGAACCGTTGCCATTAACTGTAAATTGAGCAAAATAGAATGACCAGGTGCAATCATGTCCAATTTGCTTTTTGTTTTGCCCAGCCAAACTATGGGACTGCAGTGCGGTTGTTCGTTTGGCAATGGTTGGCAATCAAATGGACGCAAACGTATTCCGTCATCTGATAAATAATTCGATCGCAAATCCAGTGTCAAATCTAATGGATTCCTTCTGTAAATAAAAATGTGAAAATGTACAAGGACGTGAAATAATGGACGTATAAAAAATTATGATAAAAAAAAACGGAAAAAAAATGTTATAACAGAAATAATCATAAGGATTATAACTTCAGTAGTAAGTGCAAAATTGTAATTTTGTCTAATAAGAAAGTGGTGTTTGAATGTAAACCCTTAAGCCTTCAATGCTGGGACATGTTCTTTCTATGGCCAATGTTTTAGACCTTTAATTGCAAAATGGATGTTCATTTTAACACAATGTAGATGTATACATTTGAAAAACGATCATAACTGTACATGTACAGAGGTTCAAAAGTACAAACACTAAAACTATTCAATCAATTATTTGCAGTTCTGACTACCCACTAACACAAATTCAGTAACGATATAGGTAAACAAATTAACCAAAAAAATAACACTCCCTAAATACATTGTACCCAAGGTACGTAAAATAAATATTAAATTCAATTGATGAAATCATCGCTGGGCCTAGAGACAACATCCAAGTGCATATATACACATACCGTTTGCACTTTAAACAACCAATCAAATAGCGTGGTGGCCAATAAATAAAATTAATAAAAAATCAATAGGAATAAGACTACAGAAACCTAATAAATCAATTACCAATAAAACATCTAGTTAATGTATGTGTGTATATATACTGCATTTGTGACATTACGAAATCCATTAGTTACTAGTTGCAAAATAAGACATCCCCTTAGGTTGCAAATATAGCAACAAAGGCAATACCGACTATATAACATAATTGTTTATTCAAGAATAAGCATTTTATAAAACACGTTTTCTAAACTAATGAATTACGTTATTAATTTTAAAAAAATAAACAATTATCCAATTTTAAAATATTACTTGTTATTTTTACAATTATTTCATTCAATATGTATTAATTTATAAATTATTATTATTATTATTTATTTATTTTTACTACTTTGAATGTTTTACGGAAAACATCATTCAGCAGTGAACATTTTAACGAAACCGAATGTGGGCCCGCATTTTAGTGGACCGGTGGCGGGGATCAAACCTATGCCCACCCAGGTTCAAGTTGAACGTCGTACCGCTAGACTACCCCGGTACATTATAGAATAGTATATTGTAAAGAAAATGTAATGTTGTTAATATATATCCATAATATTAATAATGAACGTTTTACAATAATAGTTACAATAATAGCTCATCTCATAGATATCTGGACTAATAACATAAGATAACATAAGTTGGTGGTAGAGTCACTTCTTCACCAGTTACAAGTTGGAGTAGCTTTTCAAATTCCTGTACTAAAAGTTTGTCGACTGTATATTTAAGTTAGAGAAATAAACAAAGTTTCTTGGCCAGAAGACCGCTTCCTTGTGACGATACCACAATAATAACAACCGACTAATAATTACAAAAGTGGGCTTTTTGTTTTACAAAGTTTATAAAGTCTAAATAAATAAGCGTAGAGTAAATTGCAAGTTACACTCAAAAACACATTCCCATTTTTACAGTATGTACAGGAATATTATCTCGAGCAATTGCTAAATGTCCTGAGGCATTTCAGCAAAGGTCTTACTGAAGCACAATTTAAAGAAATTATGTACTGTTTAATTTACGATTTGTACGCATCCATTTTAGAGACAGGTACTTAATTGCAAAATATCCTTTAGTACAAAATGGATGTACAACCTTTTTTGTAGTACAACAGGTCGACAGGTAACTTTGCACCACAAATAACCTTAGATAGTTGATACATAACCGCAATCTCATCTGTCATTTATACAGATCTCCGAAATCACAATGAATAATTTTTGTAATTTGTGGCAAACTGCACTAGTTGTAATCTATGTGCACGCCTGAGTAAAGCTTTCTTAACATCTGCATTAAAATATATAATTTAAAAATTTCATTATCCATCTTATAATTTAATTTTTTCTCAAATATTGTTTCTTAATTTACTCTATGTTAATCGTTCAATGTCCTTTCAGTTGGGCAATTATAAATTGATTACCTTGTTTACCAAATGCTTGGTTTCCACCTTTCATCTTATTGTTCAGAATTTTGCCAAGTTAATACGTCTACTATGATACAATAAACAATTATTTTAACTTTCACGCCCTTTTTATAAAACTTCTCAACTAAATAATAATCGTAAAAAGTTCAATAATAACACTGACCTTTTTCAATCATGAATATTAATTAAATGGGCGGAAATAGGCGGTCTTTTATCAATATCCAAAACTTTGGTACATAATTTACAAAAATGACCTTGTATTTAAGTTATTCAATTTTTTGCTACAATTTAGTTTTACATATGTCATATCATTTTGCGTATTAAATTATTTTTACAATAAATGAATTATTATCTAGTTAAAAATATAATGTGATAAACACTTATTGTATTCTAAAATTAATTAGTCTTATAAATTGATTAAATATTTAAACACCCAAATTAAAAAATTGGCATAAAATACATCTTTGTAATGTAAAAAAATGTTTTGCTATTTTAAAAATAAAAATGAGATTTATTCAAATTAATTTCCTACTGTGTATTTGTTTACATTAGAAGAAAACATTTCTTCCGACTTGAGTGGACAACTGAATGTTTATAATAGGGCTTTCAATGGTAAACTATTAGGCTTCAGTTGAATAATAAATCCATTTGGTTTAAGTCAACCAGCATTATTGTTCGGAATCATCGGTAGCGCATGCCTACCAAGTGAGCATGGGTTCAATCCCCCTTAAGAGCAAGTTGTATAAAAACAAATTAATTTAAATTTTATTGCATTGAAAATGTGGAAATTTGGAAAAAAGACTAATCAAATCTATTCAACGTTTATACTAACAAATAAAATCATGCATAAATAATGATTAAAAAATCAAAAATTATAATTAAACGTACCCATGATTAATCACTTGACATTTTATATTAAAAGGAACTTCCAATTGTACCGTAGTTGGCAATTGCGTTGCCTTTACCTGAACATCTCCAATTTTGGGAAGCTAAAACCAAAATATTTAAATGCAAACAGTAATATTGAACATTTATATTTGTATTTGCTTTTAACAGCTTCAATGTTTAAGCGAAAAAACATCTCTTAGTAAGTAGACTGTTAGCAAATCCAAACAAAAAGCCGCATTTAACGCTGGGAGTATACATGCATGAATGCACATACATTGGTTACTACCGCAATTGCAAAAAAACATTATTTGTTGTCAAATAATTGATTTTAATTCGTTCCTTGTGCTTGAAATTTAATTATATCAAGTTTTTTATAAAACTTATATTGCATTATGTTAATGCAATTTGTATTCCATTCCCATTACTGTGTCTAGAAAAATGAAAAATAAGATAGACACAAAAGCTACATGATAATTTTTTCATTGTGACATTATCACAACTCTTACATAATAGACATCTATTGTCAGCCTTAAGAATTATAGCCCAAAATCAATGTTGTCAACTTTTGTAACGTATTAAAATAAGCAATATATTGATAAATGACGAGAAAAAACCAAAATCAACATTTTTACCATCCGCTTGAAAAGAAACATCCATTAAGATATGTCTGTTGCTAATTATACAGCACTATATACGAGTGAAATTTATAAGAAAACAAACTAGAGTGATAGATACTCAGTGTTGCTAATCTCTTAGTGCATGACATTGTCACAATTAGATAAAGACGGCTACTTGGTCAACGTCAACATTTATTATTTGTTTTTTAATTTTATGTTTATTACTTTGAATATTTTAAGAGAAACATCTTACAACAGTGGACATTTTAACGAAATCGATCGTGGGCCCGCATTTAGTGCCGGTGGTGTTATTCGAACCCATGCCCACCGAGGTCCAAATCGAGCGCTATACCGCTAGACCACCCTGACACGTACTGCTGGACTATTCCAGTACAGCCACCAAACCATTTTGTAATAAAAATATTGCAGATGATTAAAGAAAAACTAATAGATTGTAGATCTAAATGAAATAGATAATTTCGTCATGTTCATGCTCTTTTAAGCATGGTTAATTAATTAATTCATTTTCATTTTGGTTGGTGACGTGGTCACCTCTTCATTATTTCCCATATTTATACGACATGTAGAACGATCGATTTCGATGGCTTGACAAGCGTAGACAAACCTGGAAGAATAACAAAGTTTCTTGGCTGGTAGACGGCATCCTTGTGACGTCGCCACTGTTCGCAAAGATTGACGAGGCCGCCTGATTTTTTGTCAGGGTTATCTCCCTTAGCCCAAGGGCTGCATATGTTATACGTATACATTTAGATACCTTTTAAGTATCCTGGGTGTATGTTCGCACCCACCCGCCGTAGTGGAAGCCCAGTTATACCGCTGTGCACTCGGACCCTGCTGTTATTAGTGTAGATGCCTAGGGGCACCTAGTCCAAGATGCACCACGTGGAGGATTAACAGTCAGGAATATCACCATCATTGGAAATTGAGACTTTATAAGCATTACTCAAATCCTCAGGATCATTAGCATCCCAGCATGGTTAATGATAATAATAATAATAATGATAATAGTAATAATAATAATAATCAATTGTGTATAAATATATCAACCCTGTGCAATTAGCCGTACTTCGTATTTAAGTGAACTTGTCTGCAAACGACCTTGATCCCCCATCGTTGATCGCCACGTAATATCCAGCCTACCGACTTGAATGGAATTCGATCCGTTGCTAAGTGACCTCAGTGTATTTGGCGACGACATGTTCAATGCATTTGAAAAGACGGGTATCAAATGATACAAAAATTGATACACATCGTTGGGACGCAAATATTTGGACGCTTTGGTCACTGATTGACTAAATGGAAAGGATCAATGATGATATAAAGATAAAGCAAAATTAATTTGCAAAAATACCAACTTATTTTACAGTTACATCATAAAAAAAGTACTGGAAAGATAAAAACTCAAAGTTGTAGCTTCCACGCCGAAATATCCAATGTTCAGTGCGCTACAGGACATTAACGAATTTAAGCAATATTGAACGATTGAACTAGCTTTTACTAAAATGTGATTTATAGTCAAATACTTAAGAAAATAACAATAATATGAATAAAATATAATAACAATAATAATACTAGTCATCGTTACGTAATAATAGCAATAATAAGAATCATAAATAGTTTTGAGATGATACCACCCTAGTAGAAAACAATTTAAATTTTGTTATCAGTTCAATTAAGTACGTGTGCCTATTTAACTACTTTGAATGATTACTACTGGTTTAATAAATATATATATAATTCTCTTAGTTATATTTCACTGTATCAGTATAATATTATTGTGTTCCCTCTAACCACAATAAATCTATAATTCAAAGAATAAAACCATCAGTATTTATAAAGGTTATATACAACACCGACTGTTTTTTAAAATTTACAGGGCTTCCAAGTGTAGAAAATGAATTATTTAAACTAAATTCCCAAGTGATTATAATTAAAATTGAACCAGTGTTTAATAACATAAAGATGAACATCATATATACAGTAGGTAATGTATCTAAATCGAATTAATTCTTTTTAAATTGTTTTTAAAATAAATTATTGTATATATATATATATATATATATATATATATATAACCCCTAAGGAAATTATTAGAACAGTAAATAAATACAATCTTTATTTCATGATTGTTATCTTTCTAACTAAATATTAGAAAAATAGTAATAAATAATATAAAGCATTGTATATCTAAATCATATTAATTTAGACACATATTTTATTGCATAGAAAAACAGTGAAAAAGTGAAAGGCGTGTAGTGCTAGTAATTTCAAATAAGGATGAAACAGTTATTTAGTGCTCCTGTTTGGCTAAAACATAGTGGATTTATTATTCAATGAATCTGCCATTTGTAATAGATTATCCTTAAAAATCCCAATATATTATTATTGGTAGTAGTAGTATTAGTTTAAAATTAATAAAATTTAAAAATCACTGTTTTAATTTGACTTTGATATGGATATATCAACTTTAATTCACTGGGTTTTTAAATACTTACCAAAATATCAATTATTTGGTTAACTATACGTAATTTTTTGTTTAAAAATAGGTAATCAAATAGATCGTTATGTGAGCAGTCAGGAAAAGAATTTACTATATCATATAAAAAAAGTATTGTATTTTAAAAGGTAATAAGACACGACATTATAGTTTTTGTCAAAAACGCAAAAACGTATTTTTTTTATTACAAAAACTATTATTGTACTTGAAAAATTAAAATAAGACATTTTAAAAAAATACGAAACATAATTTATAAAAGTTGAGTAACTTAATGGTAAAAAAGCAGAACAAAATTATTATTTATCAGTTCAATCAGCGAAAATGAAGTCGCTCTTTATTAAAAAACCAAAAATTTCAGTTGTAATTTATAAAAATTTGTTTTAGTATTATTATTATTATTATTATTAATAATGCAATTTCCATTGCCTCAAAAATGCCAGTCATAATTGTACTCACATTGAATCGCTCGTTTTGGTCAAATCGACAACCTTGAATTGCGAATTGGGTTCGAACAAAACGCACTCCAAAATAATTGGCAAAATAGTCAAATTTTGAATTTGCGCTTCCATAAGTAATGTCCCATTTTTCTATCCAAATGCATATATATATATAATATTGAATATCCAAACTCCCAAACAGATACGATACATATCGACTATATACTAAATATTTTTTCAAATATTTTGTTAAAGTAATTGACATACGTAGTAATCTTTCCAACAACATTATATTTTCCAAGTAATTGCATATTTGCAAAGGTATTTCAATATATTTCCAATAAAGCACATGTTTCACTTTATTGTCAACTGTGTATTAAAGCACATTTATGTTAGTTATAAAAAAACACGGAAGTCCATACATCTGTTAAACTTGATGCTATGTCCCTCAACTACCAAAACATAGTCAAATATAATTTTCGAGTCCATTATGAACCTTAAAATAGCTAAACTGTAGGTGATCTATCATAATACTTTAATACCTAAAGTTAATTATACAGGGTCTAAAATGGGACCTGAGATTGATTGACTTTTCTTACATTACTTAAGCATATCAGGTACATAAACATTTTACTAAAATAATAATTAAACACCACTTTAGCAAAACTAGTAATTAATCTTTTCCTTAACTGCAAATTGGCCGATTTCATCCTATAGCAAATTAGTGAATACGATAAATTTAGTAATTTCCCTTTTCGTATTTTTTGGGTAGGCTTCATTGTATTTCTTTTTAATATGGTGATAATAAACGTTTGCTTATAGATGGTACAGGCCCAGTTCCCGCTATTCATGGACGTGTATAATCCTTTAAAACTCTGTATGCAGTCCTTGTACTCATCTCAAATAAATCCGAAATGTGCTCAATAGTTAAACCAAAATTATAACTTTTATTTATTTGTTTGTAATTTGCAGCAGTTAAGAAATAGCTTCCATCATTTAAACTCATTGTAATCACGTGCAATAAATGTTCAAAATAGTGCCAAGGTTAAGAGCTCAGATTAAAATGTTTGATAGATCGATAAAACAAAAGTAAGAGGTCATGTTATTAAAGTTTTGCTTTGATATTTTCACACCATAATTAAAGTTAAATTTGATATACATACAAAATTTGAAAACTAATCAATTTTCTTTAAATAAAATGTATGCAGTGACGTGTGATGGGTTATGTAAGCACTTGTAAACTTGTGTAAAAAAATAATAATTTTCCTTGAAATTATTTTTGCGTAATCGTTTTAGTTTATTAACTTAATATGTATATAATTTTTAAGTGTAACTATTATCGAAAAATTCCAAGACATTTAATTATTTATAACTTTATAAAACGTATCGAACAATGAATTTCAAGGATTGATGGCCCATATTATTTTAGCATAATTAGTTTGTTGAAAATAATATATTTCTCAAATTAAAACAAAAAAAATTGAAAAATAAGAGTTTATTGACAAGTCGCATTTTGGATCTTGAACATTTATTTACAAATATTTATTTTAAAATATATAAGGAGTGAAAAAGTTATACTTTTAAGTTAATATCTCAGTAAAGGTAACAATTAAATGTAATGTATATTTTATATAATTTTATTTGTTTTATTTTATATTTATTACTTTGAATGTTTTACGAGAAACATTTTTCAGCAGTGGACATTTAAGCGAAGCCGAACGTGGGCCCGCATTTTAGTGCCTTATAAAAATTAATTCATTATTAATTTAGATGTTTCATTTTGTGACTTAAATACATACCTTAGTGGCTATAATTTGAATTCATTAAACACATCAATGATTTAATTACCACCTAAAATTAATCACAACAAACATGTAAAAAAGTTTGTAAAGTGCAAAATAATTAATCAATTTTAAAATTTTTTTATAATTAATGTTACTTTGTTGCAGTTAATATGGCGTTTTTACAAACAAGCTTTTCAGCAAAATGGTACAACTACAAAATGAAGTATTTTCCTACAGAAAATATATTGTTGTTTGACTAATTTTAAAATAAGCTAAAAATAGCTATTTCCTTAAATAGAGAAATGATTAATTTTTATTTATTTTAATATTTACTACTTTGAATGCTTTACAGGAAACATCTTTCAGCAGTGGATATTTTAGCGAAGCCGAACGTGGACCCGTATTTTAGTGCCGGTGGTGGAATTCGAACCCATGCCCACCCAGATCCAAGCGAAAAAATATGCTTTATTGTTCCAATCACTAAACGTTGAGTAGTTACTTTTATTATTCAAGAAAAAACCAAAATAGTATTATAAAAATCATGTTGGAGTTTGGGAATATTGCTTAATAAAAAATAAAGCGCCAATTTATTAAGATCAACATTTCTGATATTGACATAAGATGCCGAATAGAAACAACTTTGTCATATCTTAACTTAATGGGACTAAAATTACTGTTACAGTAAACAACGTATTTCATTCCTGTTAATTTTTTTAAATATTTTTGTTTGTAAAATAAATTAATGTATATTTTTAAAATAAACTTTTTTTACACATTATAAAGATTTAATTAATGCGCTACATTTTTAAATAAAAATATAACCTTGATACATACGCTGGTAATGCCATGCCTAAACTAACTTTTTCTAGTTAAAATTTATTAAATATAAAAATATGTAATTTATTTGCAAAAATAATTATTAAAAAATATATTTTAATTTTATATTCTTTTTATTTTTAAAATAAAATCATTGCTCATGCATATATTTACAAATTTGCTGTATTTTTAAATAGTCAATAAATAATTTATTTTAAAAGTATTTTAACATAAAGAATTTTAAAACAATTTTTTTCCAAAACATTATTAAATCATTTTCAATAATTTAAGCACAAGGTCGATTTTTATTTTCCGTTTCAAAATTTGGAATTTTGATAAAAAGGCTTCTTATTTCCGCGCACTTAATGATTATGGTTACAACAGCTCAGCGTCGTTATTTGTCTACCCATGATTATGAATTAATTTAAAGCTTTTATAAGAGGGCACAAAAGTTATAACAATTGCCGAATGCATGAAAAAAGATGTTTCAACTGTAAACAACAATTTGAACAATAAAACAAGCAGCAGATCACTCACAGTTGGTAGAAAACGTTCAACAACCAAACAAGATAACCAGTTTATAATTATGCAGCTTAAAAAAGACAGAATAATGAATGTAAAACAAATAAAAAATCAATACTTAGATTTTTCATGTTCAATTGTAAGAAGAGAAATGAAATCTGAAGGCTTCATTCTTAAAGCAGCTGTTAAGACACCTCCACTTAGTTGTGCCCATATATTACAACGAGTGGAGTTTGCTAAAAAAGTACAAACATTATCAATCGTCATTTTGGAGATCAATATACTTCACAGATGAGTGTGCTATATCCTATGCGTCATGGACTGAACATTCAAAGTTTATTTATAGTCCAAGTCGCCCACTCAACCACACTTGTACTGCAATAAAAGTTGCACATCCTTCATATGTCAAAGGATATTTTGCAATTAAGTACATCAATCTCCAAAATGGATGCGTACTAGTGGCAATTTAAACAGCGCTGAATTTGTACAAATATTTAGAGATTTGTTTCATAGTGAGCTGTTTAGAAATGCTACAGGACAATTAACAATTACTCAAAACGATGCTCCTGTACATACTTCAAAAGTGGTAATGTGTATTTAAACATAACTTGCAATTTACTATACGTTTTCCTTATTTAAACCACAAAGCTTTGAAAAGCAAAAAGCTTACTTTTGTTCAACTTCCTCCATACAGTCCAGACCTCAATGTAATTGAAAACCTTTTTTAGTATTTTAAAAAGTGAGGTGAACCGCATGGAAACTAACGTATCATTGAAAGCGAAAATTAATCATGTTGTAAAAAATTGCATTTCAAAGGATTATATTGGTACGTTGATAGATTCCTACCCCAAGCGGCTGGCAGAGGTTGAACAAAAGCGTGGATATCACTTAAATTATTGACATTATTAAGTTTGTTACCTTTATTTTGTATATTTATGTATTTTAGTAGATAAAACTATTTTTTAAAACCAATTATCTGTGTTTGTTTTTAAGTTTTCATAATGGTGGTATTGTGCTTTATTGCTAAAACGAATGTATTATATTAAGAATTTTTTTGCAAATAATATTAAATGTATATATATTAGTAAAGTGTTATCTAAGGTACTTATTTACAAGTGTTAGATATGTCTAAGATAAGTAACAAGTGCTACATATATTTCAATATCATAGTAGGTCAACATTGGATTCACTTATGTCACTATCTATATATTTTTTTAAAATATAATTAAACAGAACAACCATAAGCATATGCAAATTAAGGAATAATCTATCTAAGCCTATTTTTTTGTTTAACATAGGATTACATAAGACTACATTGACAATCTAATCAACAGCTCAATGATTGCAACAAACGACCATATTATTATGAAGCATTTCGTAGTGTATAATTTCAGAATACCATTTAGAAACAAGTACATATATATATATATATATATATGTAATTAATACATATTCATGTTTAATAAACAAAAATTGCATAACAATTTTCTTTCGTTTCCAACTCATTCAACTGTAACATTAATTACCGAAAATTTTGAAATATATTTGGAAAACAACAAGCAATTGTTTGAATTAAAATTCTGCTTTCATTGACCTTAGTTCACGCTTGAAAATAATGTATATATTTGCAAATATTTAATCTATTCTGTAATATGCAACAATGCAGAAACAATGTATATATAATGGAAAGTTTCCAATTTCAATATATCCATTCTTCGTAGCATTGCAAGTTTCCGACGTATATAAAAATTGGTTTAATTAGGCTGTTGCATGTACAATCTTTTTAGTAAAATTAAAATTCAGTACCTTATCAGGACCAAATAATGAGATAAATGGTTGTACAAAGCCTTACCTATACAAACAATTAATTTGATTTTTAACTAATAGACTGTATGTTTGAAAAGCACACACAAGGAATTTAGTATTTAAACTTGCAAATTACAGAGTGTAATAAACATTTATACCGACTTATACATCAGTCACTTGTAAAATTATGTCTACCGTCATGTTATCATGAATGTACACAAAAAATACCAAACAATTATTTACAGATATATATATATATATATATATATATATATATATATATATATATATATATATATATATATATAATGGCTTAAATATTTAATGGGAAATAGGTTTCATCAAACGAAATCAAATAAAGACCAGCATGAAATGCCGATAGTAGAACTTAAACCCACGCCCACCCAAGTAATGCTAGACCATCACGACACTGATCGCTTATTTAATTTTTTTAAAGATGTCCATATCAAATATTTCAATATTTTTAACAATGACAACAATAAACGGAAATTAAGACTTGCCTCAACAAAAATAAATTGTTTTCGCACATCTAAAGGTTTGATTACCTAAAATCCAAATACAACAAATGTTCAATAAAACAATTGAAAATATAAATAGATGATGTACGCACATATACAAAATCTGGAAATAATGAATCCGTTACATTCATTCGGTAAACGAATAATTCCTGACTTAAATGGCTTACATAAAACTATATTTAAAAACATGTAATAGTGTGTAAGGGTTGCATTTTCTAATTGACCGTAATGAATTCAATATTCTGAATACCTCTTCCAATTTAACCTTTGACAACCTTGCAGTATAAAGTCGGAGAAAGTATATACATGGAC
The DNA here is from genome assembly GCA_025895645.1 of Cardicola forsteri. Lineage (NCBI taxonomy): Eukaryota > Metazoa > Platyhelminthes > Trematoda > Strigeidida > Aporocotylidae > Cardicola > Cardicola forsteri. Next base: position 221,403 of record JAKXYG010000051.1, on the reverse strand, counting down.
AGAACCAATCACTTTACGCTATAATTTATACAAGATGCAATATACCTATTTAGAAAATTTTTAAGATTGCGACAATTTATTCACAAAACAAAAAAAACTTGCTTGTTATACACAACCTCACTCAAAACAAAATGTTTTTAATTAATCTACAAAATCTTACGTGCTGCACAACCGCACTATATTTTTTACTAAATATACTAACCGGAAAAATCGTTAAAATGAACCAAAATGGAAATTGCTAAATTTTTACAGCAAAAACATGATATAAACAACGTACAATTGAAATACCATTTGTTAATAATTGATACCAGCGTAAAGAAAATCAATAGCAAACAAGGAAAAAATAATTTACTATTTATTTTGTTTTATCCAGTAACTCTGTAAATATATTCATTTTATACAAAACCACATTGTCTAAATAAAACAAATAAAAAAACTTTATATTAGCCAAAAATGATGGGAACAACTTAAAAGTCAATGGAAAAAGAAAAAAAGTATCAACAAATTCCAATGTAAAATGTTTAAATCAGTTGCTATGCGTAAACAAAATTACATAAGACTTACGGGAAAATTGTACAATCTTTGAAACGAAACAACATCACGTTTCCCAGCAGACTGTAATGAATGTGCTGCTTCAATCGTATTTGATCATATGAAATAAAAAATAGCATTCATATTAGTCAAAATCGTAAAAAAGTACTAAATATTTAAAATAGAAGTATTAATGGAGATTTCTCGACCAGATTACTTGAGTATCAATTTCAAGCAACGTATAAAACCAACCACTTCCCTAGTCGAGTAGCTACAATAAACTGTTAACTTACAGGTTAATTCTTTAAAGCAGCTGATCTGAAATAATAGTAATAATAATAATAATAGTAATAATAATAATAAATAATAATAATAATAATAATAACCAGTAAACCTTTATGGAACAAAAGTAATATTTTGATTAAAACCAAGATTAGAATATATAAAAGTTTAGTGTGTTCCATTCTACTATATACTTGCGAAACTTGAACTGTCATCCAGGTAGATATACCAAAGCTTGTCCATTTTGAGTAAAGCTGTTTAAGATCCATACGGTTGCGCTCGCTGTCCTCTATTCAACGCAACCATTTAATAACTAATAAAATATTTCAACCAATCCAAAATATTTGTAAGACACTTAACATTCATTGGTTATGCATATCTAACACAATAAGAAAAAAGACGATTAAAATGAATTGGCCATGTTTTACGTAAATTGCCTACTTATCCAGCCAAAATAGCTATGGATGCCCATCCATTACCCCGATGGAAAAAAAGACCAGGCGGTCAACGGAAAATTTGGACGGACATTGTAGCATGCAAACTCAGTCCTTTTATTCATGTGAAACACCCTCGTCCAAATGAATCACTTAATTGGGCATCCATTTGCTTACCATTTGCAGCCAATAGAGATCACTGGAGGGTTTAACTCGGGATGCAATTAACATTTAATGTAGCACACCTCAAATGTCGTTCATTAAGTGCACATTGCAAAAGTGGATGTTTTTGCAGACATTATTGATATTTGGACTACCGTGGGCGATAATAAACGGTGGGGGGGTGTATATCCCCAATGAATAATAATAATAATAATTTTCATTGGTTGGTGATATGGTACATATTTGGACTCAAACTAAGCTTACAAATGGGCTTTCGTTTTGGTGAATAAAAACAAGTATTCACCCAGAGTACTTAAAAGATATATTGAGGAATGACTTGTTAATTCTTGTAAACAGCAACCGTGTTACAACGATACCGATAAAGTTTATTACTTTCGTACGTTTGTTAATTTTATACGAAGTTTCCTTCTCATGTAAAATAGGGAAAGTTCAAAATGCTCTGTCAATAAAGAAATAATAATGAGGTAATAATAGTATTACTAACCCATTTATTCATTCAGAAATTCAAAATTCACTGAATTATCATTAAATAAATAAGTTGTAATAATCTCAAAATCTGGCCTTGCCCATAACATTTAAATTAAATTATCAATAGTAGAAATGCAATTTCCATTAAAACTTTAAAATTAAAAAGTTTAAAAACCACGCTATTGAAAATTTGAAACAACTTTTTAAATTAATAATAAAAATTTGGTAATCATTCTAAATTCGACACAAACCTCGTGACAAAAACTAATTAACCTAACTGGAAAACATTTTTTTGATTAAAAAAATCATCACAACACAAACAGGTTGAATTAACTTGACCTAAAATTTGAAAAATCTAATATTTGTTTTAAAAACCTAACGTACATCACAACATTCGATCAAGCTTCTTTTGGTTAGCCAAAAATAATCTATAAATTTTTTCCCCTAACAATTAACACTTTGTTGTTTCAAACAGACCAAAATATGTCAATATGATCGAATTGGATTAGGGGTAAAACGAATGTACACACACACACACGCACAAGGTAGAAAGAAAATAAGTCCGTCTCTATTGCGAATGTCATTGTCTATACACATATCCAAATTGTCACAACAACAGTGAATACCAAAAAAATATATTCATATCTTTTTTAAACTGTCACAAATGTCAAATTGTATATGTCTTACTAAGTTTAACATCCGTACTTCAACAATTCCATGACGCAATTTACTAATACACGATAAAATAACCCAACAGATGAATGCTATTCAGTCTGATAAAATGGAAATGTACAGTGGAAGTGTTTTAAGCAACACGAAAGCTTCAATAATTACATATATCGTGTTTATTTAACAATCTAATCGCAAACAACATATATATTATTCAAGATGAAAACACACTTGCATATGTCATTTTACAATTAGTCTGGTTATTGAAAAAATTAGGTAACATTAAGTTGGTACATATTAAAGTCAAAACAAATTTCCTTTATTTTTACAATAAAAAATGTCATTTGTTATATAAAATAAGAATGCATAATAAATATAAACAAAGACAACTTATTATAATGTAAAACAAAAACATGAATCGATAAAACAACAGCAGTAATGTTTAAAAAATTATTTAAGCTGTAACAAGTTCCAAATTGAAAACATGATTTTAAACAACGTACAACGTTTGAACAATTTGAACATATCCAAATGTCTATGACATTTCCGATGTTCATAAGCAACACACTTAGTCAATAAGCTTCAACAAATCTGCATTAAAAGCTATCTTTTACCTCAAAACGTAGATACGTGGATTGGACAAGTAGATTAGAGTATACGTTATTACTAAATATTCTTTAACCAGTCCTATTAAAATAATTGAATACTAAAGACTTATTAGACACGAGTAAAGTTTCAAATCCCATAGTCGAATGTAGATAAGATTTTGTAAGTTGAAGTGAAAAGTGGAATACAAATTCGAGCACATATCACCATCATAAGCCACAAATATGATCACCTAAATCATCCAATAAACCCAGACACTAAAAATGTATTAAGAAACAAATTGTGATTCTCACATAAAATAAAAATAAAAATAACTGTATTTTTTGACTTCATTGAAATAAAAAATTGCTAAAATTATTTAAATGTCAAACGAAAAACTAAAGAACTTATATATATGTAAATTAAACAGTAAAATTGTTACTATTCACGATGTGTCCTAGTGAGATAATAATTTCTTGTTTTAATACTTCCCTACATGCACATTCGGTACATTGAACAACAACCAGCAGATATATACTATCACAGCATAATTACAATTATAATTTTTGATTGATCAAAACAACAGTGTTGTACAAATCATGCCTTATATTTCTCGTTAAAGAAATGTAATTTACAATTTCAACTGTGTAGAAAAAATAACCAATCAGTCTATACAATACAACATCCTTCTAGCTAAAAATAGATATTTGAACAAAATATAAACATACAAAATGTTAAATCAAGACTATTATAAAAACAAATTAAAACATTCCAAAGGAATGTATTTAAAAATAGAAAATATTTAAAAAGTAATTCCAAAGTTATGGTACTGCAAATCAAATCATAAATACTATTCTTATGTATCTAATAAATTCCATATATAAAAAATATATAGAACATATTTATATAAACCGCAAAATCAAATAATTGGAAAAATTTTTAATATTACAAAAAATTGATACATTCTAAACGTAAATCAAAGCATCAAATAATGGCTTAAAATAATATAATTTAAATAATATTATCTAAATCAAATTAGAAATAATCCTTTTAAAAAAATAAAATCAAATTAATTTAGATGAAAAAACACAATATTGCATCCAGCGTAATTGGATAATTAAAACCTTTCTAGTAGCCACCTAATTCAAAATAAGCATTCAATTTTGTTGTACAATAAAGACTATATATATATATATATATATATATATATATATATTAGGGATTAATATAGCTGTAATTTTGATATCATTAGTACTAAAACATTTACATCAAATGTCAACTGACTTCCAATCAAAGTTTAAGTTAAAATATAAACATAAAACATAACGTTAAATATTAAATAAAATACCAAGCATATACATATGGCTATTTAATAGATTTCAGTATTGTTAACTACAAAATATTTAAGATTAAATACAATCGTCTTTTTTGTAATTACATGGTTCAATTGTTGTAATAGACTGTTGGTTACATTCTCAATGTAGTTTCATGTAATCTGATTTTTAACACAAAAAACGATTTGCATACATAATTTCCTCATATAGATATACTTATAAAAGTTTCGTTTCATTATACTCAAGAAATTAAACGTGTAATCTATAAATTAAACATTGAATATCCGAAGTTAACTTTTTAAAACTGTAACACTGTTTTTAAAACAATTGAAATTCTTGTATCAATACATTACATTTTAGTTTAAACACCATCTCCCTACATTGAAGTGAAAATTCCACTGCTTAAGGTATTTAATATAATTCTCTATACAATAACACAATAAACACTTTTACACTTTGTACCAAACGAAAACGTCGATAAATGTTGGCATTTATCTTATCACTCAAAGTATTACAAATAGACGTTACATGGTATCTGATTTTAGTATAAAAACCATTTTCGTCGCCATAAAATCTAAAAATAGGCCAACGTTTATCAAACATAACTTTAATTTATCGGCTCAATTTTGAATAATTTAAATAATTGGAACAAATTTTTTACTCCACTGAATTCTTGTCCTATTTACAAAATCGTTTTTACAATTTTTTTATTAATTGTTTTTCGAACTAATTACAGAAATATCTATTTATAACTCGCTTTAATATAACAAATGTTTATTTTTAGAAAAAAAACGTAATGTTTTATTCCTATGATCTAAATGGAAAGATCGTTTGTTAGACCACCATTGTAACTATAACAAGATAAGATCCAACCTAATAATGAAAAAATTGAATGCATTTTTTAACGCTTATTTTTTTAATGTTTTTTCTCTATTGATGTTATGAGGTAATTACAATCTTTGTATCGAGTTTAATAATCATACATGTTGACCATTGAACAACATTTTTAAACTAAAAATTAGGCATTAAATATATTTTTTAACAAATAATTTTGATAAGTATGCTTATGTAGGTGTAAACTTTAAAATATATTTCAACTGTACAACTTCTAAAGCAAATACTGCGTAAACTTGAAAAAATATTAATTCCAAATTAACCTTTTTTCGGTTGATTTTATTTTAAATAAATTGTAAAATCTGAAAACAATCATAAGTAATCTAAAATACTCCACAATTGATTCTATAATTAGTTGGAAACATTGAAACAGTGAAAAAGTCCTATTTTAAAAATATATTTTAAACAAAATTATTGAATACAATTTATGTACTTTTATAATAATTAATATATTGTTAATTAATATATATGTTAATAATTTATATATATATATATATATATATATATATATATATATATATATATATATATGTGTGTGTGTGTGTGTATTAAACATTAAATGTAACATTGTACTGACCTCATAATAATAATAAAAGTCAAAATAATTAATCTATTGCTATCTTAATTATATATTTAAAAAATTACTTGTTTTAATGCATCATTTTTATAGTTTCAATTGTATACAGCTAAAAAACTAAGTAACATTTTACCGAAAATATTGACTCTTATTTGAAATTACATTAAAAATCGCTATTTTTATAAACAAATAAAATGAAATTCAGAATACATTGTTAAAAGAAATTCAATATAATATTACCTTTTGTCAAAATAAGATGGAGTTTTTGTTAGAAATGTTTTGTTTTCGCTAGTTAAAATTTTTTTATTTAACTTGAGAAAACTCAATTAGTTTTTTTTCAGTTATAAAATGCAATTAACACAAAATTAAGTTATTTTCTACTAAGGAGAGAAACAAAACCTATGCTTTTTCCTTTCACCAATTTCACTAATTTAAAAAAGCACGACAAGTATATATTAAAGAAAATTACATTAAGCTATATTTTAGTTCTTTGGACTTTGTTTCATAACAAATAAAGCACTGATTTGTAAAACCTTGAGGATATTAGAATAAAGCACTGCATATAGTCAACCTTATATAAACGTAACTACAAGGGGTTAAAGAAATGCCTATATTTAACAAATGTCGTATCTGTATAGTATAAAATAACTATTATATTGTGAATTACAGTAAATTCCTATATATGTGTCTGTGCAATCATTTTTAAAGCAACACATGAATTACAATTATGCTCAAGTCGGAATCGCTTCAAGGAAAAATATGTTATGTTACATAAAAATATAAATTTAAAAATAACATGGAATTAATAAAGGTGTACGTTTTGAAAATGTTACAGTTCTAACATTAATGTTATTCAATTCGCTTGGTGTTCAGTAAAACCAAACGTCTATAAGCACATCCAAATTACAAAATTATTTATCCAAACCAAGTTGTTTGTTCAATTTTAATTAGATAAAACTATATTAGCCGCATAACCGAAAACACAACAGATCAGTTAAGCAAAAGCATCTCAAAAGTGGGGTTTTGTGCCTACAATCTACATACAATTATTTCGATTTGTGCACGACACTTTCTTTTTCTAAGCTTGATAAAAAGTGTAACCTGACAATTTGTGTAAAAGGTACGTTATGACATTATTGTTGGTGTCTCACCAAATTGACCTATATGATTCATGCACCCCTGTAACAATTTCAAATACAACGGTCTAACTGTTTGCAAATCTAACTTATTAATCAGATCAGATATTGTTCCATTCAAATAAACCTCACAACTACGACATCACGACAAGCAGAGTTCACCAACCACAGTCAATGTATATATATATAGCCCATTCAATTTTTGAAGAAACTAAAACTTGGACATTTATTTTAGAAAACAATAATTATAAATAATAAATTAATCAATAATCAAGCATGTGCATAAAAATAAAACAAAATAATAGTCAATAGGGAATTTTACATATAACGAAAAACACAATTTTGTTTTAAATAACGGTGAAATATTAATGAATAATAATAATAATAGTAATAATAATAGTAATAGTAATAATAATAATAATAATAATAATTTCAATAAAATGAACTCGTGTATATCGTCTAAATTACCTACATCAACATTGTTTTCGCGTGTATTAATCAAAAGCCAATTGAATAAATAACAAACTCTCAATAAATATAAATTATTCAAAACAAATTCAGTTGAATTTTTGTATAATCTTGATTAGCAAGTACAAAACTGATCAACTGAAATATATCGATAGTTGACAGTAATGAAACAAAATATTTAAATTTGGAATTCGATTTAAACACATCTGTAGCCGTGTAGAAAATTGTGTATAAGCGTTAGTCACACTTTTCTTCAAAACTACAACACCCCTAGATTGCTTCATCTTAAGCAAAAAAAACAAATCCAAACCACCAGTTTTTGAATCACGACCTTCCAATTAGATATCTTGACTATATTAACGACGTCTCTGCAACGTCAACCTTACCACCAAAAAAGCTATTCCAATTCAACTCACAATGCACAAAAAGGGACATCAACGTCTATTACAACTTATGTGCTAAAGTAACTGATGTGGTTAAGGTGCTAGAATCGTAACTCTAATAGTCGTAAATTTGAATTACCCCAAAATTTTGTTAAATGTTCACTTTCTGGAATAAACAATTTTGCGTCAACTATTCAATCAAATAGAAACCGAACAAATAAACAATACCAAACCTACTTGAATTTGCTTTAGACGATGCCCCTATCGGCAATGAAGAATAATTGTGTGATGAATGTCCCACTTTGGCAATTTCCGAATAAGAGATAACACAGCGCAAAGTGTGCATACCCAATTCTTTCAATTCGTAATGAATGACAGCATTCAACGATTGGTCGGGATGTAAATCGACACCAGATCGTACGGCTCCTGCTCCAGGTACGTTGATAACTCGACTATTAGATGCCAAACTAGACGATTCGTGATTGGATGCACCACTTAGTGATCCGGTTATAGGCAAATTTATCCATTCACTGCGGTTATTAAGTGCAACCTGAATAAGACAATTTATATAAACAAAATAATGATTTGAAAAATGCATTGTTCGAATAAATTAAGTTGTTTTTTTGAAAAATACAAAAAACCGAAAACACAATAAGTGTTTATTGAAAAGGAAGATTGAGCTGTTGATAGTTGAATAAAAACAACAATTTTAAATAAAGATCGCAATCTGCTTTTTATGCATTAATATGCATAATCAATGCTCCATTTGTTAGTCATTTTAGTTGATGACGTGATCACCTCTTCATTATTTTCATTATTTATACGACATATAAAAGATCGACTTCGACGGCTTGATAAGCGTAACAAATGTTGAAGAATAACGAAGTTTCTTGGTTAATAGACGGCATCCTAGTGATGTCGCTACAGTTCGCAAAGATTGACGAGGCCACCTAATTTTTGTCAAGATTATCTCCCTTAGCCTAAGAGCTATATATGGTACCCTAAGATACCTTTTAAGTATCCTGTGTGTATGCTTGCATCCACTCGCCGAAGCGGAAGTCCCGTTATACCGCTGTGCACTCGATCCCTGCTATTAGTCTGAATACTTATAGGCACCTAGTCCAGGATGCACCACGTGGAGGAGGAACAGTGCAGAATGTCACCATCATTGGAAATTGAGACTTTATGACCATTACTCAAATCCTCAGGATCATTAGCATCCTAATTTGTCAGCAAAAAAATGAGAAAATGGATTGTTGCTGATGATAAACGACACAATTACCAAAACCCTTTTAATATTACCAATAATTGTGAGGATTTAAGCCATACTTATGTTGTCGCAATTTTCCACGATAGTGATATTCCTGACACCGTATCGCCATTCGGTATTTTATGGACTCGAGCAAACACAGACCAGCATAACAGCATAATGAGTGATAATGAGTGTAGACGCACATTCAGTATACCTAAAAATTATCATAAGGTATGTTGGGATTAGGATTAGGGAGATAATCTTGAAAAAACGTAAGACGACTTTACCAACAGTGGGGCTGTCTATCAGTCAAAATACTTCATTATTCTACTACGTTTGTTGTGCACATCAAACAAATATAAACAACAATGAAGAAGTGACAACGTCAGCAACCGAAATATATATATATACAGTGCTGCCATAAAATATGTAATACAGATAATGTTTTAAAAAAATCATAAAAATGTATAATTACATGTTGACAAGCAATCAAAAAGGTTTAAAAAACAAAGTTTTCCTTAAAAATGCCATTTTAGACAGCTTGACAAGTGTTATTACAAAACAGCAAGGTTGTCATAATAAAATTGTAAATTTCATTTGTAAGTGCTAATACAATAATCTTGTAAAACTGTCAGTGCCTTAACATGTAATCAATTATTTGTAAAGCATATTCAATATATATATATATATATATATACATCGTTCAATCATATTAATTATAGTTAAAAAAAGTACAAAACATTTAATATCATATAAACTTTAAAAAATGTTTCATAAAAAACCATTAACAATTTATTAACATGAAACTGTTTAAAAAATCAAAGAAATTAAAACTTCTATCTAAAATCCTATGCGTTTGCTGTGAGATTTAAATTTGTTTTCAAATGCTAAATAAGTTGATAACTATATCGATAAAGCTACACTAATCTTTTGTATGTATTAAGGTCGGTGACGTAGACACCTTTTCATAATTTCTATTTTGTGTACTGCATATCAAAAAATCAACTCCATTGCTTTTGGAAGCATAACAACCATAAAAAAATAACGATATGTCTTAAATTATGGACGGTGTCATTGTTGGCAAAAAATGGACGGAGCCTAAGTTTTTGTCAAAATAATTTTTCTTAGCTCATTAATTACATGTGGTATACCTAGAAGTAATTATTAAGTACCATCAGTACAATAACTGCACCTGTCGGCCAAAGCGAAAACCAGCTGTACAACCATGCGTTCGGTCCCTGATCCATGTTAGTCAGAGTCTAGAATGCACCATAAGGAATAAAGGAAACATTGTCGTCAGTAATTAAAACTTCATAAATATTAATCAAATCCTCAAAATCATTAGCATCATTCAGTGATCTTAGAGAGAAAAAATGAATAGAAGTAACGAAATCAGTTTAATTATCAAAATAATTCATATTATCCAAAATTTAACTATTATTGATTTACTTTCAATTCAACGTTGTAATATATTTGACTGCTTTCATTGTGTAAATTGACATTAGCCGAAAATGTTTCGCCCAGGTAGGTTGATCTAGTCAAACAAAAAACATGATAATTATCTCTCTCTAATTAATTGAACATTGAGCACATTCTGCAACTGTAGAGATAATATTCCTATTCAAAAATTGAAAATAAAAATTCATTTGAATAATTTATGCAAACTCCTATGTCTATTTATGTTACTATTAACATACTAAAACACAAAATCACACACTTGTCCTTACTATAAATAATTCAAATAAAATGACAAAGTCTAATCTCAAAAATTATGCTAACAGGATTTCCTTAATAAAAGTTTAGTCTTGTGCTTAATTTGAGTAAAATATAGCATTTAGAACTATTTTGAACTAGTGAAAATTGTAGTAAGTAATTTAAATAAATTAAAATTAAATTATCTTTAATTTCATAAGAATCCAAATGTAAACCTGCTAGTTACTAATTATTATTATTAATAATAATAATAATAATAATAAACACTCCCTAATATAAAATCCCATTTAAGAAACACCCTAAACATCTATTTAAATTGAGGCGTATGAAACGGATATCTTAACAGAATGAATTCAAACATTATTCTAGTTCATTGTAAAATGGCTATTTGCTTAATAAAATTGTGATTTGAATAACAACCTACTTTCATTTATACTTTTCTAATCTATTTATGCCTACATGTGCACGTAATTGAAGAAAAAACTACATGCTATTTTGCACAAAAATGATGTATAAGAAATAAAATGATAAAGCAGTCATTAAAAACCATTTAAATTGAAAAGACAGCACGGAAGTCTTATATGTATTAGTGCATATATATATATATATATATATATATATATATATATATATATATAAGTGGACGGGCCCTTGTCAATTGACTCAATTTTTTTGTTTTAACTTAAGAGATTTTATTTTTTTAAATAGTAATCATACTAAAGTAATATAGGCTATCAATAATTACAGTTAATTGTATTTTAAATTTTTTATAGTTAAAAATAATAGTATCTTGAGGGTTTTAGATAAATAAAAGTGGTTACACTTAAAACACATATACATATTAAGTTAATTATAATAAAGCAATTACTCAAGTTAATTATTAATTTATATAATTTTCCAAGTGCTTACATAACCTAGCACACGTGACCGCATAAAATTAATTTGTAGCAAATTAATTCTTTTTAAAATTTTGTATGTATATAAAATTTCGAATAATTTGTAATATAACAAGTCAAGTAATTGACACTTAATACTTTGTTTTAATAATGTGAGAAATTTTATTTGACCAATTAACCTTCAACGCATTTTTAAAACTGTTAAAGTTATCAACAAATAATGAAATATTCTAATTTTGGTTTAACTATTAAAGGAATTGTGGGTGTATTTGAGATAAGAACTCGAACACTATATAGTTTTAAACGATTATACGTATCCAAGATCAGCAGAAATTGTTTCTGGAAATCAATATTTTTACTGTCGATTGTGTAATCCAGTGTTATATGTGGTCCTGATTATCCTCAAAACTATAATTGCATTGCTAAAAATATAGCACAACCATCGTGTCTTCATGAATATTATGGAAATAATTACGGGTAATTACCAAAATAGAGCCAAACAAATAACCAATTAAACAGCTCAGTATTTCCAGGTATTCTCAAAATAAGTTTAAATCAGGACATTTACAGGTTGTTCAAGACAATGCTCCAGTGCATAGGTCGAAAAAGAAAACGCGCTAATTATTATAACTTTAACATTAACGCATTTTTATTGTTTAAACCAAAACATTTTTGAATAAAAATGTGCTTCAGTCAACTGCCTCCACACAGCCCGGACCTCGATATAAACGAATGGTGAGTTAAATAGAAAATCAAAAAACGCTTAAATAAAAAATTGATTGTGTTGGAAAATCAAATTGTACAATATATTATTAATAATTTGGTTGATTCCTAACCAAAGTATTTAAAGGAAGTTATAAAAACCGTAGTTATCCTTCAAACTACTAAATTTGTAAAGTTGGTAGTGTTTATATATATATATATATATATATATATATATATATATATATAATAATATATATATATATATATATATATAATAAATTTATTTTTAAGCAAATGATGTTGTAGTATTTTATTTTCTCAAAATGTCTAAATTCTGGGTTTTTTGTCTGAGCAAGAATTGGGTAATGCTATTCATAAAAAATGTTTTAATTAGTATTACCAAGGTAATCTTTAAGTAACACTTCAGTTCAATGTAAATGTGCCAAATATGTTTAAGTAATGTGAGGAAAGTCAATCAATTTTAATGTACTCATTTTGACGGTGGATCATCCAATAATTTAATTGAATAAAGGTTAATAACAAACGGGGTGGTCTAGCGGTACAGCGCTCGATTTGCCAAAAAAATTAAAACGTAATGTGCAACGTTGTCGGACAGTAATTCTAATTCTCGTATCGATAGACTATTACCACCATTAGCAATTTAAACTTAACCTATATTGCACTAACATTATGAAAACTATTTCTTTTTTGTTCAACTAAATAATAATGTAATCAAATTTCCACCATAATTTTTATAGAAAATAAAATATGCGCATTAAAGTATTTCCTCTTATTCAAATATCCCCATCGAACAAATCAACAACCATCTCACATAATGAAATAATAAACCAACGAGTACTAAGATTGATCAATTACAACAGCATAAGATAAACACAACAAAGGAAACCATGTACAACAATATCATAAATAACTTTGTATTTTTTAATTTGAATTATTGATTAACTGAACAGCAATAACATTGAAAACTCTTTGCTAAATGCATATCTACACAAGTTGGCAAAATAAATATAATATAAAATCTAAAATCGTGATAAAAATTTGATTGAAAAAATAAATATCACAAAACCCAATCACAATGCATTAAGTTGAATCTAAATAATCCATAATAACAATTTAATGAAATAACGGACAACAAAACATTACACTCAAATAAATTGTTGTTTTTTATTTTAAAATGTACAAATCCAATCCACGATTTAAAATAAATCGATTTTATAATTTTAAATAAAATTTTATTATAGACTAAATTTCATTTTAATTATCTAAAAAGGTATGGTTTAAAAAATAGTATTGCTCTTATTGTTATCGTATTTTTGCTACTCCAATATTTTACGGAAAACGTTTTTAGCAAGTGATCATTAAACAAATTCAATGAGAATCTGTATTTGGTGCCGTGGTGACACTCAAATCTATGCACCCATTCCGTTTTAAGTTGAACACTCTGCCAACTATGCCATAATGGCAAACAAGAATCGAATACTAACCTTTTATAAAAAATCTGCAGTACAAATTTTAAAAACTGTTTCGATGTTCAATATTAAACATTCGGTTATGACATAAAATTGGTATTTCCAAAATTAATTAAAGTAGCGCTAATAATACATTCAGTATATAAAATTGACAGTAACATTGTTAAAACATTTGTAGGCAGTGTGACATGCGTCAAAAATTAATCCTAGTAACCGAATGGTAGTATTAAAAATGCTACTTCCATTTTCTGTATAGGTTTGGTCAATCTGAACAAAGATCTGACAAACTGTTATCAAAAGTGTCACATTAAAATCAACTATTGATGTTAGCCAATGAAATCCAATCAAACTAAAAACCGTCGTTAACTGGGTCAGTAATACTAAATGGTTTGTTCTTGTGCTTATGTCCAAATTATACAATAATGTTTAAATGACAATCGTGCCACATGATGCGAAATTGTTCACATGAGACAAACACTTAAATGAAAAGAAAACAAAACGTCCACATTTAATCTCTGAAATGCTAATAATAGTAATAATAATAATAATAATAATAATAATAATAATAATAATAATAATAATAATAATAATAATAATAATAATAATAATAATAATAATAATAATAATAATAATAATAATAATAATAATAATAATAATAACAACAACAATAATAATAATAGTAATGCACATTAAGGATAAAACTTTAAAATATCTTAGTTAAAATGTACTTTGTTGTTTGGCCATATTTGGTGTACTTTGTTAATAATTACAAAAAGATTCAGCTGTCAAACGTGTCAAAGCAAATTTTTTTACAAGATCTTTCAGTAGTGGACATTTTAGCGAAGCCGAACATGGGCCCGCATTTTACATTGATTTACCCAATTGTAAGTACATGTAAAAACTTATTATTGTTGTTATTATCATTATTATTATTAATATTATTATTATTATTATTATTATTATTATTATTATTATTATTATTATTATTATTATTATTATTATTATTATTATTATTTTTATTATTATTATTATTATTATTATTATTATTATTATTCTATCACCACAAAGTTAAATAAAATGTCAAAAATAAACTGCATAGTAGCTTTTGTCACGTGAAATTCTAGTGCATACATTGAAAAACCGTAAATAAATAAATAAATAAAAGTTAAAACAAGTATGCACTTTAATATATATATATATACATACACATATATATATAATTGATGTTTACTACTTTGATTGTTTTACGCGAATAATGCCCTCAACAGTGGACATTTTAGCGAAGCCGAACGTGAACCTATGTTTAGTGCCGGTGGTGGGATTTAAACCCACTCCCACCCAGAGGTTTTTGTATACTCATATATACGTAAACCATCATTTGTCAAAGTTTTAAAACTCGAATTCAAAAAGTACTTTACTTTATGTATTTTATATAACCTTCATTTAAAAACTAAAATATTATATTAGCGCTGGAAGTATAACCAAATTTCTACAATTAGCAATCATACTATCAACTGGTAGTTTACAGTTCTACTAAAATTCATGTAAAAAAGACCTGGAGGTCATGGTTTCGATTCCTCCCACGGACACTAAATGTGGGTCCACGTTTGACTTCGCTAAAATGTGCACTGTTGAAAGGTACCAATAGAATCCTTTAAAACTCCATTTTTCATAACATAAATGATATTCTCTATAAGTAATACGTTATTTTACAACTTGTTAACCTAGCCTTTAAAAAAACATAAAACAAAATTGTTAAAGTTTAAATCCGGGCTGTAGATAATCAAATGTACGAAGGTCGAGTTTTTGCTCAACAAGGTTTTTGCAGTTTGAATAAATCAAACCCAAAGTAAATTGTAAGTTATACTAAAAAACACACTACCTTGTTAGTTGGGGACATACACATACAAATGGCTAAAAATAACACCTCCACTATCCATCCAAACGCACCCAAACAAAAGTGGCAACGTGAGCAATTCACTTGGGCCGCCCACTTTCGGTTGAATTGGATTGGATTCAGAGTCGAAATTCCAATTTGTTGGTCCCAAACTCAACGAAACGCCATCCAAATTGCCTCGAACACTGGCCTCGGCTGCGGTCAAACATCCGGCAACTTCGTCTGCATATAATTCAGCCGGTTCGCATTGTTGTTTGGTAAAAATGGGCCGATTTAAACGCATAACTAAAAGGAATAAAGTAGAAAAGAATTGGAAGTTATACAGAAGACACATAATCAATGGTTTGTACACTGTAACGGTTCATATTTGAACACTACACTTTTGATGATTTTTTATTAGTTACAATTGTGGATACAAATCATACTTGTGACACAATTTCGCTATAATTATCAACATATAGAAGTAATACTTGTAACCATATCATGATTACTCTATTATATTGCAGTAATACTTAGCTTTGCTTTTTGAATTGTCAACATCACGATCACGAATTGAAATCCAAGGTTATAATTATAAAAATGATTAATTAGCCAACTCTTAACGATATACATGTACAAAATGCAATTAGAAATGGAATGTATAAGGCTTTCGATAATAGTTGATGCACTCTATAGGAACGCGAACCGGTGAATGATGATATAATAAACAAAGTATACCTATTTACTAAGCAATCATTCTCCTCACTAATGTTGAATTTTAAAAAAGGTGTGGTCAACGCTGTTTGGAACGAGGGATGTTTCAACAATTATTGGAACGTTATTGGTATCACGTTGATTTACCTTCTAAACTCCAAGTCCCATTTTTTAATAAAGACTCGTGTAACTTTTCCCTTTATTGGGTATGGCCAAAGGCATAAACAGTCGAGTTAGATTTTCCTTCTCTTCGATGGGCTATTTTGTAAAAATTAACAATCTTTATCTACCCACATAAACGGGGTTTTAATTTGCTATTAACTAGCGTTTGCCCGCAACTCGTAAAATAGGACATTTAATTTAATTTAGAAAATTTATTTATTTGACGTCATGCCGAGTAAATAAAAACTAAATAATTTTCTTTCTACAAAATAAACCTAATTTAGTACAAACATTGTAGATTTATTGCCATAGCCTGCCTACATAAATAAACATTTATAATGTAGCATAATGCATTCATCTCAGCAATATATGCAATAGCCTTACAAAAGCATGTACTTTTCAAAAAGAAATAACAGCATTGAATAAACAATGCATTAGTGTATCGCTTCATTTATCCCATGCGCCAGATCCAAAATTAATATGTCTGTCACACAATGCATTCACATCCCCAAACACAAACAAACAATCTTTTTCTCAGCCAATCAAAATAAAACACATTTATCAAGGCCAATGAACATGCGAAAAATCTGGCCAATTATTTAAATCTTGACCCTACACCCCAATCAATTGTCCAACAGTTTATTCGATAAACCATCAATATATAAAGAATGAAAAATATATAAGAATGCGTTGATATTTCTATTATATCTCATTGTCCTGGTTAAGAGATCTTGGATCACTAAACTTAGACTCCAACATCCCACAGTAAACAACAATTTAATTGTACATTTTTTTCAAAAAATATCCTTAATGTTCAAACAAACCAAGCAATTCAAAAATAAATTCGTAATTCGAGCAACATTTGCATGTAAATACACTAGATAACAAGTATAGCATACAGGTATGACATCACAACCTATTTTCATTTCCTTAATGCTAATCATGACAAGCGGATTGCATAATACTATCCAAAGCAGTGAACTATTTTCCATCCAACATAACAATTGTAGTCTTGACTTTGACGTAACTTTGCCAAACAAGCCTTCTGTGGCCCACAAACAGCCGTCAATCAGTTTGCACACACCCTACAACCCGATCATGGTTGTTGGATCACATCAGTGGGTCAATTTGCGATGCGATTGTTGTCAACGGGCCAAACAACTGAAGCAGTACGTTGCTTGGCATGTCAAAAACGATTCGTCTGTTCCATTGTTGGGAATTTTATTGTTTCGAGTAACTTCCATCAACGGACACGTGCTGACTTTGTCTCAGTCGAAAAACGTCCGCAGCAATAACTATTTGCCCAAATGCACAACGATGGCTTCGCATTGTGTTTCGCTCTATTTGCCCGTCGAACCGGACAATTATGACGACAGCGTGTCATTGACCCACAGCAACAAAATTGTGCCAAATTATGGATTTTACATGCACGCAACAAATTTGGGTCAAACGCATGTCCAAGTGAGTTTGGTTTGGATGAACATCACGAAACGCAAAATTTGGGACGAAATGACTGCGATAGGACAGCGCTCGATGATCGAACTCAGAAATCATCCGCTGGAATTTTTTCCCAATCCGACAGGCAACCAGATCAATCGGAATTATCCGCTCAAACAAATCAAAACAATCGTTTTGACTCGTGCACGACTGTTTGTATGGGACAAACGAAACAATACGCCTGCGTTTGTAACAATTGGAGGAAATGGAACAAATCACTGGTCCGACCAATTGTATGTTACGGTATTTTTGAAACCACAAAAATTCTACACAGCATTTGATTGGAGTTCGGCTGTTGTAGCTTTCATGCTTGCTCTATCTGTGGGATGTTGCAATGATGTGGGTATAATCAAAATGCATATGGAAAAATCCAAACCTCTATTGATTGGACTAATAATTCAAGTCATAATAATCCCATTGGTAAGTTTGCATTTACGCTATAATAAAAACCTTGTTCGAATTCAATTGAAGCGGTTGTAAACAATTCAAAAACGTGTACATACACGCACATATATATATATATATATATGCAACTAAATGTCAACAAAACAATGATAAATAAATATTGAATTTTAGTAAAACTTAAAAATTATTGAAAACTACTTAAAAAAGGCGTTAACATATATATAACTAAAACTCTATCCTTCAGCAGTGATTTCAATAGTAAAAACTTTGATTAATTACAAATGTAGACTAATTAAAAATCTTCCAATGAAAACAATCTTCCATTCACACCTTTATACAGTTACGTTTGTAATTGATAACAGCACGTTATATATATATATATATATATATATATATATATATATATATATATATATATATATACTTGCATCACTGGTGTATGTCAATATGTAGTAATTAAAACTGTAAAACTAATTTATGCTCTCATTAGCTTTATCAATGCCTCTTATCTATCATTACTAATGCATCTAATTTAGATTTGTCATTTATAACAAGACTACGATATACAATGCAACCTTAACAGTAAAAATAATTTGGGAAACCTTTTCTTCACCATAAAAGTTGCTGTATATAATGTCATCATCATCACCATCTGCGGTAAACATCATTACCACATAATAGTAAAATTAATGCATTTACAGTCATAAAAATGTGTAAGAAATATATAGCATGCAAATTATAAATTTGTAAAACAATAAAAGTTTAGTAAGGTAGAAAATGTGAACAAGTACGCCACCAAGAACGATACTTCATCTACGAAGTGAACAGTTACTCACTTTCACAAAGTCCTCCCGTAACTATATCAACGATTAACCATTTACCGATTTTCTGCAATGTGTTTCTCGTGAAAAAATGCGTTATACAGAAGGTAATTATTATCCTAGTCTTGTATATCGACCAAATAATTTCATTTTGAACTAAAAGGTGTTTTATTGATACATGCGCTTCATCGTTACTTAGTTATGGACTTCGGAAATGTGATAAAACTCCTATTTTCCTAACTCTGACATATAGACGGTCAAAGCTTTTAACATACTTCAACATCGACCTTACTGTAGCATTATAGAAATATCTGTCATTATTGATAATTACTCCATCTTCCAAATGTTAGACGAAATATCGTAAGCTCTATAGGCTTGGCATATTCTGCAACTTACTGTCACTAATTTGTTGGCCGTAGTAACAAAGTTTCGCAAATAATACAATTTGTTAGCTCTATTTTCAGAAAACCTCAATCCAGTCGTGTGATAAAACGTTGCATTTTAAAGGTGCAAAATGCATGCCAAACCAGTTCAAAGATTGAATTAATACGTTTGGTGTTGATTTCCTTTGTGTCGCAGTTTCAAAAAGCATGTTGTCAACATATTCCAAATTTACATATTCATTTGCGTACCCTATTTCAATGTCAATGTTAAGCATTTCAGTGTCATTCATAGCACAATAAAATAAAAATGGAAATATTGGATATTATTGACTTATACCACTTTCAGTCCAAAATAAAGTAGAATTTAACTGGTAGGTCTGCACGTATGCTGTTGCGTGATAATAAAAAGAATTTTAAAATACCGAAACATTACTAACAGCTTACAAAACATAGCCACAAATCGTCTATCTTCAGACAGTCTTTTGATGTGAAAAAATAACTATTTCTGGTCCGTGATAGGGTATAATATATTTTAATGTTCAGTACAAAGTAAAAAACTGATCTATAGAAACTAAATCTGCTGGTGTGAAACCTATTTAAAAAGATACACCCTAGATAAACCTAGAAATGACTAAAACCAGTGTAACACCTTTATAATTTACACAATAAATGATCTTATTTTGTAACTAAAAGAACCACCCATAGTATAACTTCCAAATTTTTCTAAAATGTGTTTAATTATTTTTCATTAAACTTTTCTTCCATTCCTACATAACTATAAATGAATATCGTCTGATCCTACTGTATTATTGGTTTTAATTTGTCATGTACATACTAAAATAAACTGAAAATGAGTCCAAAACACTGATCATATATATTGCACCACACTGGAGTTATCCACAACTGTTAAACATTTCTTCTAACGCAGTATTATGATTTGCCTACAGAATGTCGTAAAAGCGCATTTAGCATATTATATAATTGTTAATGTACATACACTGCTGAAAATCACTATAATCACAAATGGAGAACGTCACCAATAAAGTAGGTAACAAAATGCAATACTATCTTTTCTCATCAATAGTTGAATATTGAATGCTAACGAGAATGAAAATTTAAGTAACGTCCATCAAATCTCAGTATCCAATAATGGTATTAATCCTCTTCCTGTATTTCCACATGGTACATCTTGGGCTAAGATTAACATAAATCATAAATCTATTATACAACATGATAACTGAACTTTGACTTTGGCGCCATTATACACTCACTATACTTAAAAAAAGTATCTCAAAACATACGTATACCATATGTAGTTGTTGAGTTAAGAAAAATATGACAATAGATCAAACAATTTCGTTAATTTTTTACAAACAATGACGCCGTCATAATGATTCCATCAATTATCCATGAAACTTCACGATTTTCCTGCGTTTGTTGCGTACACAAAATTTATTTTACAATAAAATATAAAAAGCAGC
Organism: Cardicola forsteri; assembly: GCA_025895645.1. Taxonomy (NCBI): domain Eukaryota; kingdom Metazoa; phylum Platyhelminthes; class Trematoda; order Strigeidida; family Aporocotylidae; genus Cardicola; species Cardicola forsteri. The sequence goes on along the minus strand of JAKXYG010000051.1, from coordinate 200,064 downwards.
CGTTCGAAAAGCTCTTTGATTAGCGAACTAATGAATATATATAGTAGTAAATTTATTAAATTTTAAAGAGACTTTATGGACACCCTGCAAAAAATAAAAATCATTTAAACCTTAGTTTGCTCTCAAAAAATGTATAAAACTTTGCATCTATGTCGCATTTATGTACAAACTTTAACTCACGATTAACATATTTTTTCGTTACATTTTCATAGGAAAAATATTTTTTTTTAAAGTAATTACATAAATTGATCGATTAAAACCATAACACTAAATTATTTTGTTTAAAACATCACATTTAATCCCGGTATTAAGCGAAACCAAATTTTACAAAAATTACAATAACAACAAATTAAGATTTTTACCTGGTAAAAGCAAAAAACCTTTTATATTCTTGTTTTTTTACTAGTCATTAATTAACGACAACATTTTATTTTCTAACATGTATATTGACAGCTTTCACTTGCCATCGGAATATGTTTCAAATTAGATACAAATCAGTCATTGGGACTGTTTGTCACGTCGTTAATACCCGAAAACGGATTGGCCTATCTGCTTACTTATTTGGTCCAAGGAGATAGACAATTGTCTGCTGTCTTGTCCTTAACTTCATCTTTTATCAATCTGGGTAAGTAAAATATAATTCTTTCAAGCAACCCAATGCTGAATATTTGTTACATACAAAGTATCTTTCTAATTAAGTTTAAACAAATATTAGAAAAATAGTTACACAAAACAATAATAAAGTAAAGTCCTAGTAAAAAGGTTCTCTCACTTGCTAAAGCGGTAGTAACGTAGCAGCATTTGAGGACACTGGGAAATTAGAATTGATCAGGTTCACTATTAGTAATAAATTTACAGGTTGAAGGTCATCCACCAGTAGCTCAGTGGTTTAAGGAGCTGGCCTGACACCAGATAGGGTTTGGGTTCAAGTTCATGTGTGTGTAAAACTTGAAAGGTATGCGCTGATGATGATTCTAAATAAGGATGAAACAGCTGTACAGTGCTCTTAGTTGACTTGAAAACCTAGTGAATTTATTATACAAGTGAATCTGACAATACTAATATAGCATTTCTAATTATTATTATTATTATTATTAAGTCAGGTACTTTAATGCATTAAACAAACGTCTAATACAGTTACACAATTTGTAATTTAAAAACAAACTTATCTTAGTAGTTTAAACTCTAGTCCTTCAACTAATAAATTCAGATTCCTAGCACCATTTATCACCTGGCATTAATTATAATTAAGCACAAATAATAGTTCTATAAATAATATACGACCAGCTTATGGCGTAGTTAATTCACTCGATAAGTGCTATTTAAAGAACTTTTAACTAATCAATCCATCTTTGCATAAATAGAAAGAAAAAATAAACATGTACATGTATACAAGACATCCATCTCCGCGTCAAACACAATAAAACAATGGTACACATTGTTAAAACATAATAAACTATCATTGGCATTTTTGCAGGTACTGTACCCTTATGGATTTGGCTAATTGGATGGAATTGGTTTTCAAGACCGGTGCATATTGGAAAAACTGTGGGCTGGCTTGCGCTCAATGCGTTTACTCAATTACTGGGCACAATTGTGCGCACCTTCAAGCCCAACGTGGCCATCGCTATCCTAACGTGGATTACTCGACCGTTGTTGCTGTTGTCGGGAATTTTGCTCATCACCTTGGGTGTCTACATCAACCATTATGCGTTCACCGAAATAACCAAGATGCTCGTCATGGCCTTGCTCCTTCTCATTACATGCGGTTTCGTTATTGGCTGGATTGGCGGTCTCGTTAGCCAACAGGATACAAAGACGTGTCGAACCATTTGCACATCAGTCATCGTATTCAACGGACTACTGTGCATGCCCTTACTGCGAACATCCTTGCATGCACCCGAAGGAGATCTAGCCGCAGTTGTATCCTTTTGGGCTACGTTTTTCACTCCAATTCCTTTGGCCTATCATGCAATTGTAACACTCTTCCAAGTAAGTTGATACAAAAGTATTATTAATTGACTTAATTTAATCTAATAAGGATTTAGTAGCATGTTTAAATCCTCATGTTTTCCGTGTGCAGAAAAATACCCATACATGCAACAAACAAGAAAGTATTGAAATTACTTTGTTAATAGACAGTATCTTTGTGGAATCCACTGTTCGTAAGATTAAAAATACCGTTTATTTATTGCCATTTTCCCTTCAACTCACCATCTACAGATTGTATACACATATGTTAATATACCCTTTAACTATCCTGAGTGTATTTTTCAGCCATCCGTCAAGGCAGAAGTTCAAATACAACGTCGTGCACTCGATCCCTAATCCATTTTAGTCAAAGTTAAGTGTGCCCCGCATAGATGTATAGAATTTGGAATATTACCATCATGAAAAATTGATCATTCACATCCTTTTAAAAGTGTCATAGTCATCAGCAAAACCTCATATAAAGTGGAAATTCTGATATGCACTATTTTACAAATTAATTATAATATAATTATTAAAGACTGTAAAAACAATACTGATAGATAAAAACTAATAATCAGGAGAATAAGCATTTAAAATATATGATTACTAAGTAAACATGACTGTTTATTTAATTTCTATAAAATCATCAACAAGTCTAATAAATGTTTTCCTGGCAAGTTGTTTACTTTAAAAAACAGGGATAATATAAAGTCCACGATTAGATACTAACGATAAAAAATTCATAATATAATCACAAATCCCATATTCGTATGTTCACGAATTTACTACACTTGTATCAATGTATAATCGCGTTTTCTTAAAACATTTGGTTATCTTAGCATTTCCTGATACAAAACCTCATAAACATCTGATAAAATTTCCTGTACTTTAAATTTTTTAAACAATTTCTAGAAGAAATATGAAGTATTACTACTAGTACATCAAGTCATAATCTCACTTGTAATTAACGTTAAAAATATATTAATTTTATTAATCTATACTATTTAATATCAATTAAGTAATATATATAAACTTAAATAAAAATTTATTTTATTTACTAGCAATGGTTTGAAAATTTTGAATTAAAACGAAAACAAAGAAAAGAAGAGGAAAATTGTATAGCAGCAATAATGGGTGGAAAAAACTCCACTTTTGGTGCAGCCTCTATGGCAGCAGTTGCAGCAGCAGCTGTAGTAGTTACACCAGCCATCACTGCCAGATATGAAAAAGACGAAACACCCCATTCTCCAAAAACTATGGAAAAAACAATAGAAAATAGAAACAACTATGTAAGGAACGAAAATAAACCATTAATTTCCAAAAATGCAACTCAGAATTGCAATTTAAATGATAAAATGTTTGAATATGAAAATCCTGTCACAACAGAATGTGAACAGTTGGAAATGGATGTTAGAAAAACCAAAGCAGAATCAAGTGAAACAAGTAGTACGTCTGCTATGAAACGGGAAATGTGGAACAGACGCGCAAATTGGTTTAAGGATCCAGTTATTTGTACAGAACAAGAACCCATAATTCCCAAACCAAATTCAAGTACGTCCAAAGCCCCACAATTAACTATCAGATCGACAAATGTAATTCAGCCGCTGTCAAACCAGATAAGTAAACCAAAAAATCTGAAAAAAACTTCCGAATACACAGCAGGGCCATACACAAATCTATGAAAAGTGTTCAAATTGTGATTTTCAATTTTTTTTAAATTTAAATACAAATTGCTCAATATCAAGTTAAGAGATTGTTCATATATGTAAATCATATTTATAAAACAACTATTTACTTATTCATTTCATAATGACTATATAGATTACTGGATTAAAATTACTTATTGCTTTATTGTAATGTAGCTTTTTATAAATTTCATATTTTTATTATGTATGTACAAAATTGTCCACAAAATGTAGCTATAATTATAATGCACGAAATGTATAAATATTAAAATAAAGACTAAAAGTATTAAAATGGTAGTTTTACCAAAATGACAATATACATTTTAAAGAAACTTCGTATGCGGTCAAATGATGCTAAATCGAATATTCCAATAAAAATCCATGATGCCACTTGGGCTTGCTCAAAGGTCGACTGGAAGAAAGGAAAAAGTGGCCAACAATGAGTTTTAAAGGATGATCCTGGAAATAATGTTCACACTAGTTTGGTCAAAGCACTATTATAGAAACAATCACTAAATTAGTAGGCCAAACTATCCTTGTATACATCCCAAAATTATGAACAATAATAGGGAATTATTCTTGATGCTACATAAAATTAGAACTAATATAAAGTGGGCTTACTATCAATTATTATTGTCAAATATTGTTGTATTTCTAGTCTGTGTTCAAACAACTTGGATATATTATAGTCCTGATACATAAATTCATATGCATATATAGAACCAAGCAATAATGCTAACAGGCCTACACAAAAGTAACCTAGTCAATAACTCCATTAAAAAATTCTACTTAAAAAAATCAGCAATTGATGTCTTTCACGAAATCAATATGGATATAAAATATTAGCAATAATAATAATAAAGTATAAAAATAAATAAAAAACTAAATCATTATAAACTTAATCAAAAGTTTTATTCTACTCTTAAACAAAATGATTATATTATAAACATATATTTTATCAATAGTACGACCATATGCCCACATAAAATAAAAAGCTTATTAAACCACTTACTTCAATTTAATAGTATTTAACTAACTTGCTTAATTTTCACAAATATACAACACTAATAATACTTATTTAGTATTATAGACTGTCGAATTTAATTTAGTTTAAACAGATGTCCTAAGTAAAATTAACATAAAAATAAATTATTATTGTTGTAACTACCAAACTTATATTATCAACATCCACTGTCCTCTAGCGACCTATCTTAAAACAGCTAATGATAAAAATAAAAGTAACATTTTTTAGTTCTAAAAACGTACTAGAAATGGAATTTAAAGTCACACTTGCATCACCGTAAACCAGTAGTATGGTACCTTAATCAATTTAAAACAAACAAAATGTTTCTAAAAACAAGGTTTTAAAAGTCAGCATACATTAAAAAACAATTAAATGAAATTTTAAAAAATTAAACCTAGTAAAGGTCATAAAAAGTGAGTAAAAATTACAAAATATCACCATCAAACTTATAAAATGTCCAATATCAATATTAATACTAAGGTTAATTAAATAATCGATGTTTCAATTTTTTTAAAATTTTACTTAAAATGACTATTTACAAAAATTAACATTTAAAGTTACCTTAATATTAAAAACAAAATATCTATAAATACTATGTAATGTTGACTTCATCCTTAAAACAAAAAAAAATCCTATCACATTTCAAACTACCTATATATAAATGCTTCAAAATACTAATCTCAAATTTTATCACACAGTTTCTAGCTCTTTAATACGTTATGAAATCCTATAAAACTGTCAATTTTAAATAATGATTATCTTTATCACCAATTTATAACTACTTATTTTGCTAAGACAAGTTTATTCCCAAAAAAACCTTTCTCTTATTTTAACATCAACCGTTCAGTGTTAAATAAGTTTTCTTAAATATTTATAAGATACTAATAAACGGAATAAAAACGCTTCCTATATTTCAAATTTTTACATATACAAATTGTTCACCTCATCTAGACGTAAATATCCACTATAAATATAATTCGTCAAACCTATCACTATTATAATCTTCTACATATTAGTTTGACATTAAATCTCTTACTTCCTTACGCCTGGAGTTCAGTAATAATTTGTGTTTAGTTATTACCTCCCCATAGCAAACAAAAAAGATCAATCTTAAGCAAATATGCATTAAAAAATCTATTTTTGGAATAACCAAAATGCTAAACTCATCATCATCATCATCATCATATGAACACCACCCACCGGTTATTACCGCCAAGGGTAGTCCAAGTTACCAAAAACCAATAAACCATTAATTTTCATGTGCACTTAATGAACGACACTTATAGTATGTTAACTTTAAATGTTAATTACATACCAAATCAAACCCCTCCAATAATCTCTATTAACTGCAAAGGATAAGCAATCAAATGCCCCACTAAGTCATTTATTTGAAAAAGGGGCTTAGCACAAATAAAACAACTAAATTTGCGCGCTACAATATCTATCCAAATTACTCGTTGACCATCCGGTTTTCTTTTTTATCCGAGTGATAGTTGGCCCAATATCATTCAGATAACTTTCTTTTATTGTATTAAAAATGCATGACCAAATTAATATTAAATGTGCCATAAATATTTTAAACTTCATTCATTTCATTTTCGTTGCTAACGTAGTCACCTCTCCAATATTTTCTATATTTATATGGCACATAAGCAATCGACTTCGATGACCTGATAAACGTAACAAACGTTTTTTGCCTAGTAGACGGCATCCTTGTGACGTGGCAACTGTTCGCGAAGATTAATGAAACCGCCTAATTTTTTGTCAGGATTATGTCCCTTAGCCTAATGGCTACATATGGTATATGTATACTTTAAGATACCTTTTAAGTATCCTGAGTGTATGCTTGTACCCACCCGCGGTAGCAGAAGCCAGTCTATACCACGTGCACTTGGTCCCTACTGTTATTAGTCTAAATGCATTAGGGGATCTAGTTTAGAATGCACCATGTAGAGGACGAACAGTCAGGAATATCACCGTCATTGAAAATTGAGACTTTATAAGCATTGCTCAAATCCTCAGGATCATTAGCATCTCATTTTTAAAAATAATTAAAATATCTAATTAATTATTGAGAAATTGCCTTAAACAAAAGATTAAAATCGAACCGATATAGATCTTAAATAGTTTTGCTCAAACTGAACAAGCCTTTGTATATCCACTTGGGTAAGAGTCCAATTTTCCACCACCAATACTACATGCCAGCCCTTGTTTGGTTTTGTTAAATAATACTTGCCATTAAAAAATAGTAACAGTTGGTAACAGAGAAACCTTTTCATTAATTTCAAATTCGCACAACACCTTGAAATCTCTTATACTATACGTAATTTTCAGAGTTTATCGCTTTAATATTAAACTTTTACATATTTCAATAAATAAACATTAAGTAAAATTAAATAAAAGCCTGCATTTAGTACTGTTGGTGATATTTAAACCTATGCCTATTCAGTTTCAAATTTAGCGCTCTGACTACTTCTGCCACTCGGTTAAATATTAAAACAATATATAAACAAAAACCTATATAGTTGTTTAAATATCTAAAGCTGGTCTAACTAAAATGTTGTAAATTCGGATTTTAATCATTATAAAAATGTTACTAAATTAGTTTGCCAAAAACTACGTTAAAAAAATTAGAAAATAGTATTCTTCAAAACAAAATTCATATTATACCCATCACAAAATTAAAACAACCTAATAAACAAATGCAGGTAACTCTAATTTTATCAACTAATTAAAATAAAAAACTTTTCTTTATAAATTCTTTTTGATATACGGCAGCAAACTTATAAATCTCGTTAAATTTTGTCATTGAATATTGACAGTAGTCAACGAAAATATTTAAACTCAACATTACATATAAAACAACTCTTGTTCCAAACAAAAAGTTCAACAATGATACGACTAACAAAATTTTAGTGTTAAAAAACATTTTCACTCGTATCAAAAACATAATTGTACCAATATTTACAAAATTTTAATTTAAAAATAATTTTACAATCCTTTATTGATTTAAATCACAAACAAAAATAAACTAATGTAAACTCATCAAACAAGTTTATATTTTGATGCTCTTACGCATTAAACGTATTTCTGGTTATTATTATAGTTCACCATGTAAAACAATACAAAAAATTAATAAACTTTAAGTCGTTTATAAACTACAAAAATTCTACCGATTGTACTGTCATCTTACATCAATCTAGTTCTCTAATGCTTATTTTAAATTCATTAACAATCACAAAACAATGAATATTCATATTTATACAAAAACTGACACGTCATAAATTTATCAAATTCGTATATATATATATATACATTGTAATCTATTTATATTAAAATTTAAAAAAACTCTAAACAATTTTGAAGTTTAACCACAAAATTATAAATAAAAATAATAAAAACCACTTTACAGAAAATTAAAATACGTTAACGGTCAATCACACACATAAAATTACATTCCTACAAAAAGTTATAAAAATTGTAAATATTTAAATATCATTGTTGCATTTCAATATAAAATACACGATAAAAAATAATACAAAATATTTTTTAATGGTTTTTCAATAAATATAAACACATGTAAACTTTAAAATATAATATTAAATAAACTATTACAACTTTCTGTATATTTATAACAACCTCATAACAGTTATTATTAATATTACGAGACGTCACAAATCATTATATAAAAATCTAAAATCAACATCATTTTTTATGTTTCTTATACATATTATAAAAAACATTAAAAACAATTAATAATAACATAATAAAATTTTAAATACCATTAACTGATAAATTTCCATTTCCACCTTCAATCGGTACCGTCATTTTCAAATCGGAACAAAAATTACTAATGTTATATACGTAATATACTTTTTTTCTTTTTGTATGTTTAATAATTGATAAATTTTAATTTTTAAACAATATATTTTGTTTTAAATTTTTATATAACATTATTATTTTTGTTATCATTATTAACACTGTCATTATCATTATTATTCAATTTATTATCGTAGTTATTTAACCACAATGCAAATTTTTAATTACATTAAAAAATATTAAAATTATGCAGTATACAATAGCATTTAAGGCACTTTATTTTACGTTTTAAAAAACAATTTTTTTATTAAATTTGGATAGGTTACGCTACACGTCCATTGGAGCATTATTCATCCTTTTCTCTTTTCTTCTATTTTAAAGATTATTGCAGTGTTTTTGCATTGTAATACGTAACTTGTTTTATTATTTTTTTTTTGCATATTTATAATTTTTGCTCGTTTTCTATAATTGTTAACTTCCACTATCTACCTTAATTTTATCTTGATTTCAAATATTTTTTCTGTGACTAATCCCCCTTTACCTCACCATCCATTTCATTTTCCCCCCTGAAAATTTGAGACAATTTGAGAACCGAGTACTAAAAAGCGTTTTGGCCTACTCAACTCGTAAAAAAATCCTGAAATCCTGAAATCAATTAATTCAGATTTTTGTTCTGGTTTACGAAAGCAATTAAGTTAAAATTTAAAAAATATAAGTAATAACTGTGATTATTAAAATTTTTTTACGATTTGCTCATCAAAATTAGTAGACAAAATATTGATTCTGATAATTTTTTTAACCTATCTGGGAAACATCATTGGTGAAGACGGAAAAATTAAAATTGATGTTAAAGCCAAACTTTGAAAGATAATGTCAATCTTCAATAGATTTAAATCTATGTTCGCTTAAAGACAAAACGTCGTTTGTACGCATCAATAATTATTTCTACGGTAGTGTATAGGAGTAAAACGTAGAATTGAACGGACAAAATTGATAAGATAGTGGATGTTTTTTATCGCCGCTGTCTTAAAAGTATTTTAAGGATTTCCTAGCACGATCACATTTCAAATGATGAGATTATGAGAAAAAATGACTCTCGTTTACTACATGACATTATTACAGTTTGACGAAGAAAATTATTCGGTCAAATTCCACGTTTACCGCCCGAAAGACCAACAAAAAACGGTTTTGGAATAGACAATTGTAAATAGTAAAAGAAAAGTTGGCAGACCACAGTAAACTTGGATAAGAACTATTCGGAAAGATTTAATTGAAATAAATGTTTTATGGGATCAAGCAAAACGTTTGGCAGAATGTTCAAATACATAGAAACATTTTGTTGTCTCATGTTGTTTCGTTTGCTCTATAAGATTATAAAAAGAATTAAATTTTGTTTGTAGCGGTGACAATTGACAAAAATATTTGAACTCGAAAATAATAAACAATATTATTTTATTTTAATTCCAAAAATTACATTTAATTTGTGGAACTAATTTTCACTGAATAATAACATTTTTGTTTAAATATGTCAACGGTTTATATCAAAGGGAACGGCTATATAAACAACCACTTTCACGCTTCCGTCCGCTTCCGTCCAGAATCGTCATCTCTCATTCCGATCTTGATTCTTGGTTTCTCCCGTGGTTTTAATCTTAAAACTTTGGTAATAAACATTTTCTATCTTGTTTTTGCGTTTTTATTCGTTACTTCATGTAATCAATAAAGACGTTAGATATTAGGGGAAAAGCTCAATTGGCACTTAAACATGCAATCTTCCTCAAGAAACAACGTTACTTATTCTTCCAAACCGCTCCATCGTGTTAATTATTAAACCGTCTACGTAGTCCTTATTTAGATTCAATTTCACTAAAGTTTATTACAGAGCTTTATTTCTACTAAATAAAAAAACTAGTTAATCGATTTTCACATGTACCATTTTTAGACTAATTTAACTCGCGAGGTAAGGCGCGCGTCACGCTACACGTCCATTGGAGCGTTATTCATCCTTTCTCTTTTCTTCTTTTTTGATGATTATTGCAGTGTTTTTGCATTGTAATACGTAACTTGTTTTATTATTATTTTGCATATTTATAATTTTTGTTCGTTTTCTATAATTTGTTAACTTCCACTATCTACCTTGATTTTATCTTGATTTCAAATATTTTTTCTGTCATTAATCCCTCTTTACCTCACCATCCATTTCATTTTCCCCCTGAAAATTTGAGACAATTTGAGAACCGAGTACTAAAAGGCGTTTTGGCCTACTCAACTCGTGAAAAATCCTGAAATCCTGAAACAGGTTACAGGTTACAGGTTGAATACACGAGTTACGTAGGAGTAAAACTCCGTTTGATCCTCGGTTCTATTTATCGGAATTATATCAAAAAGAGCAATAACAATAAATAAAAATAAATGGATAGCTAAAAACAACAAGAAAGAATCGGTTTATATAAACTTAGAAAGCTTATAATTATTATATGCCTTTTTAAATGCTGGGAGTGATGACGCGGAGATTACCTTGGTAGGTAGTCTATTCCATAGAGTCATTGTTCTATAAGAAAAATGATGACAGCTCAATCTGGAGTCAGCCCTGAGTTTAGTCAGTTTAAGGTTATGACCCCTAAGAGAGTTTTGTACTAAGGCAAAGAAGGGCGAACAAGAACCGGAATTGAATAATTAATAGGTCAAGATAATATTACCCCGGAGACGCCTATCATTTAAGGGAAACAATTTTAAGGATTTAAGTCTTTGTGAGTAGGATAGATATTTGAAGCCACGAGGCAATTTGGTAACTGCCCTCTGAACCTGATCAAGTCTGTAATAATCGAATTTTAGGATTGGAGCTGTGACTTGGGTACAATATTTTAGATGAGGTCTTAAATATAGCATGTAAAGTAAACGCAGGCATTTTAAAGGTATGGTCCCGAGGTTTCTTTTGAAAAACTTGACAAGTCTATAGCACTTCTGAGTGACTTTATAATAATGTTCAGTAAACAAAAGAAAAGAATTGAGAAAGACCCCAAGATCCTTGATTGATTTTACTGAATCAATTGTCTGAGAATTTAAAAAGAAAACATTGGCAGAGGATTTACCAAATGTTATATGGATGCACTTAGTCTTATTAAGTGGAAGGTGATTAGATACTGACCAATTAAATATACTGGTGATGTCAGCCTGAAGTAAATCAGGGTTGGTACCCCAGATCTTTACATCGTCAGCATAAAGCAGTATATTAGAATGCACACATGATGGTAAATCATTTATAAAGAGAATAAATAGTAGGAGACCTAAAACAGATCCTTGCGGTACCCCAGAGGAGATGGGACAAGAAGTGGAGTAATCTGATCCAACCTTAACCTTAAAGGTACGATTTGAGAGAAAATCTTTTATTCAAGCTAAAATTGGGTCTACAATCCCTATATTAATGAGCTTAGAGATAAGAAGTTCATGTGAGACTTTATTAAAAGCCTTTACAAAATCGAAGTAGATAGCATCCACAAACCTATAGTTATCAAGTAATTCAGTAATGTTATTCGTATACGTAATTAAATTGGTTAGACATGACTTTTTAGGCCATGTTGCACAGAATTAACTATATTAAGCCTAATAAGGTGCTCAAGTAAATGGGATCTTATAAACCTTTCCATAATTTTGCTAGGAGAAGAAAGAATACTAATGGGTTTATAACTATCTGGTTTGAATCTACATCCATACTAAGGACGTAAGGATTATAAAATAAAAGCTTTAAAACAATAAAATAAATGTTAGTAAACAGAAAAACATTTTACTAACATTTAGAAAAATTCAATAAAAATTAATATTGCGAGAAATTGAATAAGCGTTTAAAAAAGTATTTACATGAAATAATCTTGTTGACCTATGTATTTTAAAACAGGAAAGTTTATTAACAAATTTTTAATAATAAAATAATAAATATATACTTTAATAAGTAATATTTAATACGTTTATGACGTGGTTAATTAATGCTCCATAATGTCCGATATTAAAAAACTATATAATTGTTTAACTGTGAAAGTTTTAACAAAAGATATTGTCTACATTTAAACTGTAGATAGTTTTGTTTAAATATCAAAATTTAAATATTTTTAAAAATTCTGACGGAATATTTTTAGAAAAACTATGTTGTAGTTAATTAACAAAAACTAGTTATTTGATGTTTACCAACAATAACAATTAAAATTAAATATTTTTGGTTTTATTACTTAAATATTTTGCACAAGAAGCATTTTTTAATAAATTAATATTAAACTCAAAAATTAATGCCGCCGATGCAAATTCAAATTGCTTTTCAATAAGATAAAAATCTAATAATTTAGCCATTGAGCCTACCCGTAAACATAATCAAGTATACAAATTAAAATTTAAAAAACTTAATAAACGGTAATTAAATTTAAGACACTTAAAAGTATAAAATTTTATTTTGTGTATTGAGTAAAAAGTTAAATACACTAATAATTCTATGATGTGAAAAGAGCAATAGTATTTTAATTTATTATTAATAAAAATTAACAGTTATCTAAATGAAAAAAGTAATTGTTTATTATAAAAATGCTAATGTAATAAACGTATCTTCCTAGAACTTAAAAATATGTAATAAATGAATCAATACATGCTATTAATTTAAAAAGTAACAAATATGTATTACTTCCTAATTAAACAGTTATTACACGCAATTTATTAAAAGCATGTGAGTGCAAATAAATAGAATAATGTTTTACGTAAGTTACCAAAGCATTTTATAAACGTAAATAACATTGTTTTAACAAAATTTTATCAGTAATGGAGCAGCTATTACGTAATTCTATATTAGTTACTACATAATTTTAGCATTTCAACTTATTACGTATTTCCAGTTTATATATATATATATATATATACAGCTGTATAATTGGAGTTTGAGTAAAATCATCAACGTGAGATGTCATGTCCATGATAAAAAAAAGTGCAAAGCATGTGCAATATTTTAGTTACCAAATACTTAATATACAAATAAACTCAAAATTTAGTTAATATATTATTTTTAATTGTATAAATTAATTAAGCTTTTATTTATTTAAGATATTTATTGTTCTTACTTCAAAGTGGTCATTATAAAATATTTTTCCATATGCACAACATGCTTTGTAGCAACTATATCTATTAAATAGAGTCATTTACTTTAACAATCTTTTTCCCTTGCTGTTGTCGCAGAACAAGGATCGAAGAATTAAATTTGTAGCTGGATACACGTAGATTTAAGTTTCACCACCAGGCCATAGTCTAAGATTTTATCAAAATTTACTTTCCGTAAAACATTTAAGTGATAAAAACAAAAACAAAAGATGCACGAATCTTTTTGAAATATTATTTACAAAACTTTATATAATTTTTAAACATAAATTTATCTATTTCTCAAATTTTTAATTTGCGTATATATATATATAATGTGTGAGTTGCCAAAAATTCTTTTAAAACAAATTTGAATTAAATGCCCCATTGTGAGTGTACATTATTTTATCACTTTTTTTGCGCATTGATTAGATACATTTTGTATGCATAATATTGGGTCCAACATCCTGAAACTCCTTTTTCAATACACACATAGAAGGAAATACATTGAGTGAAGCTAAAATTGAACCACCAACCCAATTTCGATCTTGTCGATTGAGTGGAGCCCGAATCGAAACCGTCAAATGATTTGGACTGAAATATTCAACTTCACGAAGTAGCCGTTCGGGAAATCCGCGGAACATTGTATTGCCACCAGTAAGGAGCGTGTTGTTGGCCAAAATGTTGCGAACATTCGCATCGCAATGCATCAACGTCTCGAACACAAGCTGTCCTAGACCAGTACAATTTGAACCGGTCAAGGACGGATGGAATATAATTTCGGGAGCCCTAAATCGTTCACTGTCTAATTTCAAAATTTGTCCGTCTGGCAATTTGTATTCCTTGACAATTGTCGGTTCGGGTTGGGGTTGCACAACTGTCGACCCGTAATAATCGTGCACAAAACAACATTCTTCTTTCATTTGGCGGGCAATTTCATGTTCGGCTGAGCTAAAAAATCGTACGCCTGTTTCGGTTAACAGTCGGATAAGGTATTCGGTTACTTGTTTTCCAGCAAAATCTTGACGTTTGATGCAAGAACGTATGTCAAATGTGTCGTAAACGGGTACAGTTGTAGTGATACTTTCACCCGAATCTACAACCAAACCATGAATTCTGCCAGAAGCATACAATGACAAAATGGATTGATAAGATACAAATACTGCTGGACAACTGAGCTCCTCGAAAAACAGTTCAGCCATCAGTTCGCGATGTCGCTTGGGACTAGAGAATGGTTCGGTGAATAGAACAGGATGATTGGATGGATCTAAGGCCATTTCGTACGTTACCAAGTGATCGTAGACGCTAGCCATAGCACTCCAATTATTTACTACTCCATTTTGAAATGGATATTCTAATTTGTATGCTCCGCGTCGATTAATCAATTCCAAGCCCATCACATAGGGTCGCAAAGATTTTTTATTAGGCAAACCAAACAATGTGCCCAGGTGTTTGGGCTTGCCTACAATGCACGGTAGATGCACTTTGGGCCGATCATCGCCGGCAAATCCGGCTTTGATCACACCCGAGCCACAATCGATTACAATCGGTTGTCCTGACTTCCAATCCAGTGACATGATACCGAAAACTGAATCAAATGTGCTACTAGTGCTCGTTTGTTAATGAAATTAGAACAAGCACATTACTTTTCAAATAAATGATGGTTGTTTTATTTAAATAGCACTAATTAATTGTTGTTGGATTGTATTTGTTAATGAGATCAACCAATAACTGTGCTATCACTTACATATATCATACATGTCTTGAAATAACGCACTAATGATCATGTGTACGTATGTGTGTGCACCACTACTTGGGTATGTACACATGACAGTCACATGACTGTTATTAAAACAAGTGTTGACACGATGATAATTAAGATAGATAACAATTTATAATTATTACTACTAAATTGCAAATTGTGCAGTGCTAACAATATATATATATATATATATATATATATATATATTTCACTTTTTACTTTAAATTGTTTAATTAGTTAATTAAGTAAATCAAATGCAACTTGAAATACGTTCGTATAATTAATATATTTGTACTAGTAGTATTTTTAACTGTTTCGATGTAAAAGAAAATATTTCAATTAATGCTTTTTTGCAAAATGAGATATTTAATTTTTAAGGTTTATTCTTGTTCTAAGCTTATTATTTAAAAAAGGTTCAATACACAATTAACACACAATGTTCAAATGACAAATACTAAGAAGTTTGGTTTTACAGATATATACATATGAACAAATTAACTAAAATGATCGTTAATTGTTTTGGTTTAAAATTGTAAACTTCAGTAAACTAAACACTAATAAATACTTGAAATGTTAAATTTTAACAAAACGTGTATTTAATAATATATTTAAGGTGCACTAAAATATGAATTTTTATAACTACGTAAACAAATTTCTAATTGGAATATGCAACTATGTAATAAATATAAAAACAACGGTTAAACAATGTACTGTAGAAAAAAACAAATCCAAAACTTAATTAGTCACCATGTTAAATTAACAATTCAGTTATTTTTTTTTCAATGTTGAGTATTTTGTAATATGCAAAAAAAACTCTTTCTTAACTGTGCGTAATGAAGAAAATATTTATTAGCGTAATTAATTCTTATACACAAAAGAATTATTAAATTTTGTTTTATTAAAAAAATTATCTTCGTAAAAATTTGTTTTTTATAAATTTGTCAAAAGTAATTCACATATTTATAAAGCAATCAATATTTAAAAAATAATTATATTAATATAAAATTTAAAATATATTTTTACATTTTAAATAAAAATATTTTTATAATTTAAAAATAAATAAATAGATAAATAATTTTTAATATTTTAAAAACAAAATTTGCTTTTTTAATTTATAATTTTAGACATAATATTTATTTAACATTTGCATTAAAATGTTTTATTATATTTGTATATATAATTTATTTTTTAATTATTTTTATAAAATATATTAGTCTGTATTTTTAATGCAAGTAACAAAGGTGTTAATAAAAACAGTCATTACTTTTAATATGTTACTTTTAGAATATATTATCTTTACAGAGTTGCTTTTAAAATGTATAGTCATTACTAATAAAAAAGTAAAAATGATTAACCTTTTATTAGTCCATTGCTGAAAATTACGAGCACATACTTTTGCGTTGTAGGGTAATTTACAGTATCCATTAGTTTTCAGATTTATCTATTAAACATATCTATTAAGCATAACTCATTAATTTTTTTACAACTTTAAAACTTTTACAAAAACATTTTTTTAGCAATAGACAGTTTAGCGAAGCCGAACGTGAGCCCGCATTTAGTGTAATTGGTGGGAATCTACCCTATGCCCACCCAGGTTCGAGTCGAGTGCTGTATCGCTAGACCACCCAGAGACACTTGCTTTGTTTTAAAATAATATGCTATATTACTGGTATATACCAACATTTTAACATATCAAAATGTGCATAGGGTACAAAAGTCTGAGAAACATTGGAAATTGTTTCAAAAAATCAGTTACAGACTATGAAGCAAATGTGTTAGATATACAATGTGGTTAACTTAAGAAATAATGAATTTCAACAGTTTTTTGAAATCTAATTAATCTCAAAAAGAAAAAAAAATTAAAAAGAAATCAATTTATCAATCCTGTTGTTTAAAAAAAATTTAATTATAAGTATAGAACTTTAAACAAACAAGTTAAAAAAAGCTACCGCAAAGATAAGAATGATTGGTTAAAAAGCAACTCCAAAGAAGCAGATACGGCAACAGCAAAAAATGATTCCAAGACTCTGTATAAAATTGTGAAATAATCGTCAGGATTTATAAAGAACACCAATATTTTAAACAAAAGATAAGATGGTCGTTTACTGCTACCAAATAATGAGCAATCATTCAGATGAGTAAAGCATTTTAAAGAAGTACTTAATTGGTGTACGCTAAATACCCTTATAGATTTTGATAATAATGAAGACATAAATGTGATTTAAAAACCGGAAATATGTATTGATGGAATTTTTGTAACTAAAGTAATCTATACAATTTAAAAGTTGAAAAACAATAAAACAGAAGAACTTGACGGGGTAACTGTAGAGATGCTCAAACATAGAGATGAAGTAGTAGCATGAGGGTTTGTTCATTTATTTTATGTTACATAGCATAATAAACAAGTTTCAAATGATTAGCGACAAGGATTAATTGTTACTCTTCCTAAAAAACAATGTTTGCACGATTGCATTAATGAGCGCGGAATAACTTTATTGTCTGTTCCTGGTAAGGTGTTCTGCAAAGTAATTTTGAACCGCTAGATTACTGCGATACATAAACATCTTTGAGTACGATATTTAGGTTTTCGGAAAGGTAGAAATTGTAATGAGCAAAATGCTCATTCTCTGTAACATTATTGAACAATGTCAAGAATTTTAACAAAAATTCTAGAAAGCAAAGAATATTGCCTAAAATATTAAAAATGTAAAGCTTTTATTATCTATATTTATAAATGTATACATATTTTATAACATAATTTAATTTTAGGTACCTAATTTGATTGCTTCTTAATTTAAAAAATGTTAACATTCTTGTTTTCAAACTAAAATGCAATTTTATAATAATATTGGCATAAAATATAAAATTTTATAAAATATAATACTAATACTTGTAAGGTAATATTTAAAGAATGTTTTAGATGTGTTTTATATAATTAAATAGTTTTACAAAACCAAATGAATTATACTGTATTAATTTTGAAAGCACCTTGTTTATCTACTATATATATATATATATATATATATATATATATATATACAAGGTCTAAAATGGGACATATGAATAAATTCTTATTTTTCGTTTTAATTTGTTTTAACTTGAGAGATACTTTTTCAGCAAAGTAATGATGTTAAAATAATGTGGGCTATCAATACTTGAAGTTAATTGTTTTTTTAAGATTTTATAACTATAAATATTTAAGTGTCTTTAAGATTTTGGATAAACAGCATTCAAATGGGTAAATGGTAATAAGTATAATAAAAAATTATATACATATTCAGTTAATAACATAAAAAGATTACGTAACAATAATTTAAAAGAAAATTATTATTTCTCTACATAATTTTACAAGTGCTTATATAACACAGCACACGTAACTGCATACATTTTATTTATTGCAAATGTATAAGTTTTAAAATTTTGTATGTATGTAAAATTTAACATTAATTAGGGCGCGAAAGGATCAAAGAAAAATTTTAAATACTTGACACCCCATTCTTGTCTTATCAACTTGTCAAGTTTCTAATTTCATCCCTTGAACTTGACACAATTTCGAACACTTACGGCAGTTAATTACAATAAGTTTAAATAGTAGAAGCTTTTCCTTAACTGCTAAAAATTACGAATAAATAGAATAGTTATAATTTTGGTTTAACTATTGAACAAATTGCAGATTTATTTGAGGTAAATACAAGGATTGTAAACGGAGTTTTAAAGCATTATATACATCCAAAAACAGCAGGAACTGGATCTGAACCATCAACTAGTAAACGAAATGATTTGTTTATAATCACCAAATTGAAAAAAGCAGAATAAAACCTATTAAACAAATATAAAAAAGAATTAGCGAATTTTTCATATTTACTTATCCGCAATTGGATAAAATCAGTCAATTTGCAGTTAATGAAAACGTTATAAAAAGTTCCTTTCACAGGACAGCATAGAAAAAGTCGTGTAGAATTTGCAAAAATGTATGAAAACCATTTAGTTCGTTTCCAAAAATGGATTTTTTTTACTGTCGAGTGTGGTTTAAAATACGAACCATGGAGAGTGCAGTCCACGGTTATTTATGGTCTCGGATGTCCTCACGACTACAATTGCATTACGCATCCATCATGCCTTAATGGATATTATGGAATTAAGTTCGAACAACTGCCAAAATAGAATTAAACAAGTAGCCATTTAAACAGCTCAAAATTTATAACCATTTTCAAATAATTTTTAGGACTAAACTAGGACAAAATGGTTTGGGGCACTTAGTAGTTGATCAAGATAATGCTCCAGTGCATACGTCGTAAAAGGTAACGTGCTTTTTATTGTAATTTAAAATTTTACCAATTTTTTTATTGTTCAGACTAAAGATTTCTTAAATAGCAATAAACTGAGCTTCATTCAAGTTCCTCTAAACAGCCCGGACCTTAATGTAATTGAATATCTTTTTAGTTACCTTAAACGAGAATTCAATTGGATAAAAAATCAAGGCACATTCAAAGAAATAATTAATTATGTGTTGATAAATCGAATTCGACAAAATTATATCAATAATTTGGTTGATTCTTATCCAAAGCGTCTATACAAAGTTATAAACACCATGGTTATTCTTTGAACTACTAAAGTTGTAAAATTTTTATCTTGTCAAAATGTGCAAATTTTGGTTTGTTTTATCTAAGCGAAAATTTGGTAATGTTATTTTTTTTTAAATATTTTATTGTTTTTAATTATTAGCTTTGCTAAAGTGATGTTTAAGTGTTATTTTTACTAAAATGTTGATCTGCCTAATAAGCTTAACTGATGCGAGGATAGTCAATAAATTTCAATATGTTAATTTTGACACGGCCCATTTAAGCTCCTATATACAACTCTCAACAATTACCGCAAAAAGTGATTATTTAACTAAAACATCTCTAGTAACTACATAGCATATATTAGAAACATCACTTTGATTATAAAATATACAATATTATATAATAATTGAAAAGAACTATAATTATATGTACATATTTATTTATTTATTTATTTATTATTTTATGTTTGCTACTTTGAATGTTTTACGAGAAACATTTTTCAGCAGTGGACATTTTAGCAAAGCCGAACGTGGGCCCGCATTTTAATGCCGGTAGTGGGAATCGAACCCATGCCCACCGCGATCCAAATTCGAGCGCTGTACCGCTAGACCACCCCGGTAAGTAAAACAAATTGTATAAAATATCAACTGGTGCAAAATCCATAATGGAGTAAAATGATTAACATGATTTATAACGTCAAGTATTAATAAAAATACTGATTTTATGCAATTTTTTCAGTTACCAAGTGATTAAAGATATTGCAAAGTTAAAAGAATTTAATAATTTATGTGATCGCCTTTCTTTTGAACAACCTGATCCAGGCGTTTTAGAATGTTGTCGATAAGAGTGTTGAACTATTTTTGTTTTATCTCATATTGAACAACAAACCGAATGCGTTTACATAAATCCTCAATTTTAGCATGTTTATTGATGTTGCGCTTTAGCATACTGAAAACATTGTCTGGGCGGTTAGGCGGCAATTGAATCAAAGATTATATTTCGTTTTTAGCCCCTCTACTGTCTAAATGTAAATATAAAGTAAATATAGTAAACTTAAATAAATATGGCGTTACCTTTTTGGACGTATGACATGTCCTGAAAAACAGTAGTAACTCCGGTGTAAGTGTGTTCGTATTATAATGAAAAACATCCTTCATAACTGAAACATTTTTTTCATTATTTAAAGTACCAGATGTTATTCGCCATTTGATACGTTGATTATTATTAATACCAAACCAACACATTACTTCACGAGGATGGATTTTCTTTCTAATAATCGGGAGTGAATGCCATTAAAAACTTGACCCACACAACACTTTGTTTTTGTAGCTAAATGGTTCATCCCGAATCATTGTTTCATTAGTAGAGTATACTGAACGCCAATAACATAAGTGTCGTTTACTCCACTGTTTACAAAGCTTAATCTATCATCCATTTGTTTTTTAGTAATAAATGGTTTAACCTTCAGTGGTTGAAGAGTTAAACCATATTCAATTGCTTTGTTTCTTATTGTGGAATAAGTAAAATTGTTTAAACTATTTCTTTTGGTTTCTGAAATAGGTTTATTATAATTTTTTTAATTCTATAACAATTTTTTGATTATCTGTATTGCTTGTTACACATTTTCTTCCAACATTGTTATAATTTCGTGGTTTTGACCATTAATAATCCGATAAATTGTTGAAAGATTAGCTCTGTGTAAATTTGCAAATTTTTTGAGTGAAAATCCTTTATTTGTTAATTCTCTGATGATACTATATTCATTTTCGGTAAAATGAAAACATTTTTATCACTATTGTCTATTTCACAAACAATGCAACCAGAAAGCAAAATTAACGGATAAGTGAAATCACAAGATTAAACGTAAGTAATAAATTATTCAATTTGTTTTAAAATTTTTATTTAAAATATCAAATTTTACATTAATTTAGAAAAAATATATAAATTGCATCTAGTAATTGCGTTTATACAAAAAATAATATTTTTCAGTTTCAATGTTTTCTATATTTTTGACAAACATTACTCATTACATATAAAATAAAATGTAGTATATTTGACACTATTTATTACCATTTTCAGTTTCTAATATTTGTTTTAAATAAAACTAATCAAAAATAAAAATTAACTAATTTTTGTCAATATTTCTATTTTTTATTTTTTTACTACTGCAAATGTTTTACATATTATTATATTTATTGTTAACACATATAAAACGGAAATATCAAATGCCCTTTACATAATTTTAAAATAACTAATTTATTATAAATTTATAAATTAATTTATTTAATGTAAGAATTTTTTAACAATTAAAACTTGCATTTATTAACATAAACAATAACGTTTTAATTATGTTATATTAGTAATAAAAAAAACTTTGAAAATTAAAAAGTAGAAACATTTAATTTATAATATTTTGATCATACATATATATATATAAAACCAAATTGAAATAAAATTTTAGACTGTATTAAATATGGAACAATTTTATTATAAGATTATAATAATAACATCACATTTATCAAAACAAAAATCTTGAAAAATTATTTAATTAAAATGTTTTGATT
Source organism: Cardicola forsteri (assembly GCA_025895645.1). Classification (NCBI taxonomy): domain Eukaryota; kingdom Metazoa; phylum Platyhelminthes; class Trematoda; order Strigeidida; family Aporocotylidae; genus Cardicola; species Cardicola forsteri. Next base: position 177,565 of record JAKXYG010000051.1, on the reverse strand, counting down.
TATTACTTTTTCAATTATAGAAAAACGCACTCCTTCAATTATTTACTTCAATATAATAATGTTATTATAATCACATTAATGATAGCTGACTTAAATTTTTGTAGAAAAGTATACAATTAAAGTATTATATTATCATTATAAGTATTTTTTACTAAACATAAAGTATGTCATATAAAAAAATTAAAAATCAATATTCTCATATATTTTAACAAAGAAATTTAGAAACGTTTGTTAAATCATTGTTTATACAATTTTAGTTTTTAAACTGTTTAAAAGTGTCTAAAATACATAACGATTTTCATTATCAGAAAAATAATTATGCAACTTGTAAAAAAATAAAATAGACTAGTTTATTTAACTTTAAAATGTAAATAACAGTTATTTATTTATGTACTAGTAAATAGTAAATTAATAACTAATTTTCATCTCCTTAATCAGTGAATACCAAGCTGTCTTTTAATACAATGTGAAAAAAATGGAATTGTGTTATGTAAAAAATATAGTAAAATATTATGAGTATTTAAAATTTTATTTTAAAACAGAAAAAATTTGATGTAAAATATTCACTAATGTGTATACCAGTATACAGTGCAGAAATAACTGTGTAAAATCATTATTACAAGTAGTTAAACATATTATATTTGACTAAAATTTGTTAACTACTTATAAGTAGTCCAAATAAACATTAAATTTTTTTATTTGTTTTTAAAAATTTAACACATGGTAACAAAACATTTTCAATTAACAAACAAATTATTATTGTTCTTGATTTGTTGTTTATATATATACGCACGATTCAGTGTCAAAACCATTAAAACATAACTGATTTGTTTTTGTAGATATTCCCAATAATATTAAGCACACCTACGTTTTGCTAAAACATCTTAAACATTATTTTACCAATATTAATAAAAATATAAAATAAAAATGTATTTTTTTACCAATATTATTATAAAATTTTAATTTAGATTAAAAAAATTCAGTTGTGTTTAAAAATAAAAATGACAAATTACTTGCTCAAAAATGAACTGTATTATAAAATATTTATACGCATATAAAAATATACATTAAAAGCCTTCCGTTTTTTACAGTTTAAGTACTATCCATCGTTTTTTACAAATTTTTCTAAGTGTTTAAAATAAATTTTCTTTTAACTTTTTAATCTAATTATGTAGAATTTACTTTTGCATTACATATTCAACAAATTTTTATGTGACAAAAATATTTACATATTGTTATTTTATTTTACAATGTTAGTAAAGCATTTATAAACGCTGTTACTAACTTTAAATCAACTGCTTTTTTTTAATAATACAAATTAAATATAAAAATATATTTATACTACATTTAAAAATTATTAAATTATTAATTTGTTTACTAATTGAGAATCACATATAATTTTAATTTTGTTAAACTTATTTTGCTCTTAAAAATGCAAACTTATTTTAAATTTATTTTAAAAACATATCCAATAAAAATAATTTAGCTAAATGTATTATATTTTTTATTTGCTTTATTATTTTTAATAATTAGGATTACGGCTATGCCGTTGTACAATTAAACTCGGTAATCATAATATTATTTAAAAAGGCTAGTAACTTTAATTTAGAAATATTAGTAATGAATTAATTTAAAACAAACTATTTTTAAGTACAAACCGTTTTTGTATAATTTTTTACAATAAATTATTTTAAATTTTATACATAATAACATTTTCAAAATAAATTATTTTATTATAAATTAAAATTATCAGTCACATATTTCTTTGTTCTTGTACACACTTATACTTTAATAATGAAATAATTATTTTGTTTAAAATTATAATTGCATAATTATTTTACCTATTTTATTTAATTTTTATATAAATTTTAATTTTAATTGATTTTTATTTTTTATTTAAAAACTATTTATTTGATAACCCCAAAGACATGAATTTTTGAGGTTCGTTTTGTAAAAGATTAATTAATTAACGTCATTAATAAAAATAATAACTTTTCTAAAATAAAACTTTATTGCATTCAATTAAACCAAAAATAAAGCGTTTAAAATAGCCTTCAAATACTGTATAAAATTAAAATAATAATAAACTACGACAATCAGCTGCTGTATGCTGGCCTTGATAAAACGATCTCATTAGACATAACTAGAAAGAAATTTATTCACATTTAACGAGGAACATTTATCTACTATAACTAGTACATTCCATATTAAGCAAGGTTGCAAACCAGCCCATAAAATATCAAAAATAAACTCTACATAAATCTTTCAACTATTAATTAATGATTTTAAAACATTTAATACACCAATCTTGCCTAATTTGTTCTACTCTGTTTTTAAGTTAACCGACAAGTTTTACTGTTACTGTGCAATCGCTAGTACAAATAAAGAAACTCCATTTAGTTCCGCTAAATATCAACATGCTGGAAAATGTTGACCGCAATTCATTCAAGCAATAACAACTAAAGAAATAAATTGATTAAAAAATATTGAGCAAAATTTAGAACTCAGCAGCAACTAGAAAACGTTAATTTTTGTTTAACTGAAAAATGTTTGTAATAAAACTTAGAAATAACTAATTAAAAAATAAAAAATAAAATTGTCATTTTTAGTAAAAACATAATTATTTTTAAGTAACTTTAAGCTGAATATTTGTCACATAAAAATGTCTTTTTAATTAAATTAAAACAAATATTTGGAAAATATTTATTAGAAGATTGATAGTAACCTTAATAATAATAATAATAATAATAATAATAATAATAATAATAATTTATTATTATTATTATTATTATTATTATTATTATTATTATTATTATAAACTAAAAACAATTGTTAAACAATTTTTGGAAATAATCTAAGCTAGATGAAATAAATTGTTGTAATTAAATAATTATTTGTTTAAAAATTTAAATTTTATCTTGAATAACTAACACAAAATAACAAATGAAAAATATATTTAATCAATATGCTTGTGCATTAAATATACCACATTGTTGCTTCAACATTAGTCAAAATTATCATTAAAAAATTTAGATTTTTTCATAAATACCAAATAGTCATTATTGGAATGTGGAGGAATTTCGCAAGCCAAACCTTGAAATCCATTTGGACATCGGCAATAGCACTTCTTCCAAGGCATGTCGGGTTTTTCCAATTGGCCATTGTTTAGACAATATGGCGAACATTGTCTAATCAGGTAATGCACATATTTCAGCACTTCTTTCATGTTGTCACCTGGTGCATAATTAATTATTCTGTTATAAGTCGTCAATGTATTGCAACTATCAAAATGCAACAATAAACAAATAAAGATTGTTGTCAAAGATATGTTGTACAAATTAAAATAGAAGTTACACATTTGTTCCTCGATGCAATGCAGTTTAGTGTAAACAAGATACGAAATAATGGAAACTGTTTGTATTGATAATTACAATTGTTCTATATTAAATTTAAATCTAACCTTCAATTTGGTTTGTCAAAATCATAATATGCTTTAAAATGTTTTTTTCTTTTTCAATTTATTAACTTTGAGGTAATAGTGTTTAATAACAATCATGCTTGATAATTATATTTGCTATTTGATTGGCGCGCGTGCACATGTAGAAACAGTGCGGTTAGAAAAAAATAAAAATGTACATTAAAGGTTATCTACATTTAGCAATAGTTATATATATATATATATATATATATAATGTACTCATCTTCTAATATTGTTTGTTTATCTACCTGTTATTTATTTACAAAAAATTAGATAATGATGTGTAAAAAAGACAAGTAATTATTATTTAACAAATACGAAACATAATTCCGATCCAATATTTTGTAATTGGTTGATACATAGTTACTAGTTATTAGATGTTGGTTTAGGTATCAATCGTTTATTTATTGGTTGAACTTTAATTGAACATTGGGACTAGTATTTAAGGTCAACATTTTTATGTCGCATTTTTACAATTTTAATTGTCTTTTTGGACACTTTGTAATATAGTTAGCCCATTTGTAATTGTACAAGTTTTATTTTTAATAAAAATAGCATTGATCTATTTAATTATTTTAAAAACTAGATTATTTGTTCCACTTACACAAACGGTAAATAATTAGTGTACTGCTAAAAGTTTTTGTAAGCATTTGTGTCAAAGATATTTAAAATGCGATTTTGTTTATATTGTTTAATTGCGTTTTACTTATTTATTAGTTTAATAACTTTTATACAATTGTAAAATTATTAATTAATACTAATGCATTTAATAAACTCCGCCTAGAAAAGATAAAAAAATTATCCAATCTATCAGGTTCCAAGCCTGTATAAAAATGGAAATAATAAAAGAACGCTATTCTAAAAAACAACGGTAAAAAAGTGGTAGCACTATCCAGAAGAAAAGGTTAAGTAAAAGACGGAAGGAAGCTTAATCTTCGATTAAAGAAAAATATTATTTTACTACCCGAAAGACTAGCATTGATGGTTTTGGAATAAATAAACAATGATGGTAAAAGAAAAGTTAGTTAACCACAGAACATTTGGCTAAGAACCATTCGGAAACATGAAATAAATGTTTTATGAGATTAGAAAAACATTTTTGGCCAAATGTTCAAAGGCATTAAAATCATTTTGTTGCCCCATGTTTTGTTTAAATTATGAAAGTTTGTTGTTGTTTTTGGTATTACTGTATTATCTTGTTACTCTATGCTTATTTTAGGGAAAAAATGTTTTGTAATAATAACAATAATATTTAATAAAATATTCTTGTTTTAACAAGGTCATTTAATGTAACGGTTTTTGATTTTATGCTATGTTTATTCCCAAATTATTAAAAATGTAATTAATTAATTATTTAATACTTCTGATTTTTTTTAAATTTTGGTTATAATTACTATTATGTGGAAATTAAATTAATATTGTGCTTAATAAATCTAACATTAGGGCATTAAATATTCATAAAATAAAATTGAGGACTTAAATTGTGCCGGGGTAGTCTAGCGGTACAGCGCTCGATTTGGACCTGAATAAGTAAATAAAGGTTAGCTGTGAATAAGGCTGTGCCAAATAAACAGCTGTGGACCAAACGGATACTCAAGCGTTTAGATCGTTAACGCGTTAACAAGAAGGCGACAAAGGTAATCGGTGTCACCCTGAGTATTATCACCAGGCAGCCGTATTTAGAGATAACACTGCTTGCTCTACCTGGAGAGGGGCCTAGAAAAGGTGGTTAAAAATTGCTCGTCTTCTCACCAGGATGGCTGGTAGCAGCTAAATGGTCTATATACTCGCGGTTAAAACTATCTCAAAAATCAATTAAAGGCCGTGGTCAACAAGGCAGATACTGATACCCAATTTAAAAAAACACCATTCTCAAAGCTCAAACAAGGCAGAATGTGACTCGCGACGCTACTACCTGCTCTGTGAATATTACTCGCGATAATGCACCGGTTATTAAATCTAGGATTTGCTCATTAAAACCAAAATGTCCGTTTAACGTTGGCTCATGGAACGTACGCACATTGTCGACATTGGCTGCGCAAGATTGTGTTGCTGCTGAATCTAACCGTCATAATGTTAATATTTTATGTGTTTAAGAAACCCGTCATTCAGGAACTTGTGCTATAAAATTACTTTCAGGATCAACTTTTTGGCCTTTTCAATGTAATGTTTATGGACCCGTCAAATATGGTGTTGCGATTATTACGTCCTCAAGTGCGACGGAAGCTCTTATTGATTGGTGCCCTATTAATTCTAGAATTATGACCGTCCGCTTTCAGACTGCGAATTTGATTTTAGGTATAGTAAATGTATACGCTCCCACATTAAATCACACTGAGTCAGAAATAAAAACATTTTATGAACTGTTGGCGGCCACAACAACTAATTTTATAATGGTAATGGGGGATTTTAACGCTAGTTTAACTGCTGCTTGCTGCTCAGCAGTTGGCAAATGGACGACTAGCAATAGCAATTGCTCAAACGGTGACTATATTAGTACCTATGCGTTACAACATGACTTAGTAGTTACTAACACAATGTTCCAACATCATCTACGTTACTTAACCACGTATAAGAGATAATGTTGCCACTCTCGAATTGACTATGTTATTGTCTCTTATAGCTGGTTTTCATCAATTAAAGACGTGCGTGCATTCCACGATTTCTGTACTGGAACAAAAAATGGAAGTGATCACGGGTTATTAAAGTGCACACTCTCATTTCTGGAATTTATAATCCCAATCCATAAGAAAGTAGACATAACAGAACCCTTCTAATTATAGAGGAATCAGTTTACTTTGCGGGACTTCAACAATTTTGACAAATATTATCTCAGGCAGGATCCATGATAAACGGGAGTGTCGAACACGAGCCAACCAGGCTAGATTTTCTTTCTGGAATGGGATGCATCGATCAAATCCACACTATTCATAAAATGTTAGAACTTCGATCGCAATACCAACTGCCTACATATTATGTATTTATAGATGCCGGGGTGGTCTAGCGGTACAAAACTCGAATTCGAACCTCGGTGGGCATGGGTTTAAATCCTATCACCGGCACTAAAATGTGGGCTTACGTTCGGCTTTTCTAAAATGTCCACTGCTAAAAGATGTTTCTCGTAAAACATTCGAAGTAGAAAACATGATATAAAATATAATATATATAATATTATTCATTCGCCTTTAATTCTGTTGATCGCAATTTACTGTGCGATCTTTATATTGCCAAAAGAATTCCTGCCAAGATTGTTAACAATACTAAATCGTTATACACGTTGTCAAACGCAGTAATACGGAATAAAAATTTTTTAACAGATGCAATTTACATAAATACAGGTGTCCGCCAAGAATGTGTTTTATCACCCACACTCTTCAATTTTGTAGTTGATGACATTTTTGATAAAGTGTCCCGGTCATTTGAGGGCTGTATAGCTCATGATGGTCGCAAGATAGCGGATTTTCAATATGCAGACAATGCGGTTCTTATGGCAGAAACCGAAGAAGATTTGCAAAATATAGTTCAATTTACTCAAAAAGCATCAGAAAAATACGGTTTATATCTTAATACTAAAAAAAGTGGTTTTAGTTAACGTCTCCTTTAGAAATCCAATTACTGTTAATGGTAGCCCACTCCTTGTGGTTGATGAATTTACGTACCTAGGTTCGGTCATAGATAATAAAGGATGCAGCTCTTCAGAGATCCGGTGTCGTATTCGCCTCTGCTGTAACCTTTGGGCGTTTAAGTAAACCTTTATGGAATAAAAGTAATATTTCTATTAAAACCAAAATTAGAATATATAAGAGTTTAGTAAATTCCATTCTACTTTATGCATGCGAAACTTGGACTATCACCCAAGTGGATACACAAAAGCTTGTTTATTTTGAGCAAAGTTGTTAAAGATCTATATGGATTCACTCGTTGTTTTCTATTGAACGCACTCATATAATAACTAATAAAATATTTTGACCATTCCCAGATATTTGTAAGTCTCTTAATATTTATTGGCCATGTATCTCTAGCACAGTTAAAAAAAGACAATTAAAATTGATTGGCCATGTTTTACGTAGATCGCCCACTCATCCAGCCAGAATAGCTATTGAAGCCCATCCATTATTCAGATGGAAAAGAAGGCCAGGAGGCCAACGGAAAATTTGAACGGACATTGTAGCACGCGAATTCAGTCCTTTTATTTATGCTAACGCCCTCGTTTAAATGAATTATTTAAATGGGCGTCCGTTTGTTTACCCTATGCAGCCAACAGAGATCATTGGAGGGGGTTTAACTCGGAATGTAATTAACATTTAATGTCAGCACACCTCAAGTGTCGTTCTTTGAGTATACACTACAAAAGTTGACGTTTTTGCAGACGTTTTGGTTTTTTGGACTACCCTGGGTGATAATAACATGTGGGGGTGTTTATCCCCGATGATGATGATGATAATGAGTAAGTATGGGTTAAAATCTCACCACCAGCACTAAAATGCGGGCTCACGTTTGGCCTCGTTTAAATATTCACTGCTAAAAGATATTTCCAGTAAAACATTCAAGCATAAAATAAAATAAATAATTATAAAAATTACTTAATGAATTTTTTTTGTATATAAATGTTGACATTAAAATATTTTTTTAATTTTTGTATATTGCAAAAAAAAAACAAATATTTCTAAATAAATATAAAATTAATATGTATTATGTATAACTAATTTTTCATTCTTAGTATTTTTTTCAAATTATTAAAAAATAAAAATTAATCTAAACTTAATGTTATTTTCATCGTAATGTAAGAATATTTTTTATGTTTGTATATAAACTGAAAAATAATGAAATATTATTTTAGTTAAGTCAGTTTTCTTAAATTTATAAGTTTATGCGCGGATACATTAATGTAAAACTTACATTGTATAATATTTGTTTAAATTTGATAAAAAAAATTTATTTTATTTATAGATTAATATATTTTTAGCTTTTAAGTGTTTTTCTTATTATTAAAATTATTCGTTTATAAAGTTTTATGTAAAAAAGTAAGTTTATTTCGTTAGGTTTATAAATATGTTTTTTCTAACAATTAATATCTATATTTTTTATCTAAAATAAAAATTATTTGCAAAATATTTAAGCTACATTATACAATCATTTAAAAATATTTATAGACAAACAAAATTTAAATGTGAAGATGCAGAAAGCTGCATTAGGTTTTATAGTTTTTATTATTTTTTGTTTAAATTTTAAGGTAAACTTTATTTGTTACACCATATAAGTACAAATGCAAAATGTTTTAAAACTTATATTATATATTTTTAATCACAAAGTCTGTAATTCTACTTTTACATTTTGTTACAAAAACCCTTTTGCTTAAAAAAAACATGAAGTAACCAGATAACAGTAACAGCAAAAACAACAACAAAGTTCCATAATTCACGAAGAACATGGGGCAATAAAATAATTTAATAACTTTGAATATTTTGGCAAAATTTCTTCTAATTCCATGAGATATTTATTTCAATTAGATGTTTCTAAATGGTCTTTACCAACTCTTCAGCTGTTTATTGCAAAACCGTTAGTGCTATTATTTTGGGCGGTAAACGTAGAATTTGACCAAGTAATTTTCTTCTTCTCATTATCATGATGTCATATAGGTAACGAGAATTAATTCTTCTCGTGAGTTTATTGCTTAAAATGAAATCACGCCAGGTAATCTTTAATATATTTTTAGATACCGGCAATAAAAAAATATGTTGCATCTTGTTAATATTGTTTGATCGAATGTTGTTCAAAGTTTAAGCTCTAGGTCTTCAATTTAAATATTAATACATTAAACGTTAATTATTAATTCAATATTTTCAAAAACCTTTTGATTGTGAATTATTACAAAATATTGAATATTTACATTTTTGTAATTTATTTTAAACAATAGTAGTGTTTATATTGTGACGGGATGGTCTAGCGGTACAGGGCTTGACTTGAACCTGAGTAGGTATGGGTTCGAAGCCCACGTTCGGCTTTGTCAAAATATCCACTGAGAAACGTTGTTTCCCGTAAAGCATTCAAAGTAGTAAAAATAAGAAATAAATAAAATATTTTAACATTATGTACAGAGTAACCAAGTTAGGACAAAGATAGAATTTAAAGCATTGCTATTTGAGCCAAACGGCTTAAAAATAAAATTTAATCAAAATTACTATTTGAACTAAAAGACTCCAAAAGTTTCCAAAGACTGTTTTATACAGAAGATTGTCAATTATTTTTTAATGCTCTAAATTTTTCTTAAAAAATAACAGTAAAACTTGTATTATAATAAATAATATTAATAAACATTCTAAAGTTTGTACTATTTTATCTAACTTTACCTAATTCAGTTTTAATTGTATACTCTTAAATATCAATAAAAGCGTTTTTAAAAAATCATGGTATTATTTTGAAATAAACATTAAAAATTGTACTTAAATGTAACAATTTGATTGTTTTGTTAAATACTTTTTATTTAATTAAGTTACAATAAATTGAGTAAACAAAAGAGATTAGATTTTTAATAAAATATTACATTTTGAAATAAAGTTTTAAAAAAATTAAAATTTAAAAGTTTTATTTCTGTTTTAGATCGGACAAAAAACTATTATTGGTTTATTGTAATATTAAAAAAAAAATTTTTTTTATTTTTAATACAAGTAAAATTTAATTGTTACATTTTAAAAAAGTTATAAAACATCATTTGTATATATTGTAAATTTATTCTTATAAAATATTAAAATATAAAAAAATAATAATGAGTGTTTTTCGCGTTAAAAAAATTACCAAATTAATTATTATAAGTTATAAATAAAATAACAGTTTTTTCAATTTCAGATAGGTTTTTTTAGATTAAAATCATTGACGCATTTTATTTAGTTTTATATTTTTTAATTAATAACTTTATATCTGTTTACTTTGATAAAATTAAACGCAGTTTGTAAAATGCATGTAAACGGTTTTTATATAACATTTTAACAAAATAAAAATTTTTTTTCCAGTCTACAACAGTCAAAAATCATTTTATAAACAATATAATACTTTTTTCAATTTACTTAACAAAATTAAGTTTTTAATTTATTTGGTGGTTTGTCCAAAATGATAAATTTATTAAAAGCAATATAACGCAATGTCCACTCACTCGTTTTGTTCCATCGGGGATAAACATCTCCCACCGGTTATTATCACTCAGGGTAGTCCAAAAAACCAAAGCTTTTGTAAAAACGTCAACTTTTGTAGTGTCTACTCAAAGAACGACACTTGAGGTGTGCTGACATTAAATGTTAATTACATTCCGAGTTAAACCCCCTCCAATCATCTCTGTTGGCTGCATAGGATAAATAAACGGACGCCCATTTAAATAATTTTTTTGGACGAGGGGGATTAGCATAATGCACCGGTTTAGCGCACCACTCAAACTTTGGTAGGAACTAAATACAGATTCACGTTTGGCTTCGCTACAATGTCCACATTCAAAATATAAACACTTTTTTTGATTTTAAAAATAATAACTATTTAACATTTTAATTTACACTAGTTGCAAATATATAATTCCATCTACTTCTAATTGTATTTATTTTTCTGTTTTTTCATGTGTCGCTATTTTTTAATTTTGTACTATTTAACAAAATTCATTCTGATCAATATAATTTTATATAGACAGTTTTTGTTCTACACACTAGTTTGAACGGTCCAAAATGTTAGTACGAAGTAAACATTTGAGTTATTTCAAAATGCTTTATATACTAATTATAATTTGCCAACTTAAATCGTTTTAAACGTTGTTGTTTATAAAAACAAATTACATATTCTTATTATTATTCTTCTTCTTATTATTATTATTATTATTATTATTAAGCTTTAATATCTCACTAGAGATACATTCAGCGTAAAATATATTTTTACCATCAATATAAAAAAGTAGTAGTACAAATAATGCGATCAAAATGAAATAGAATGTCATATGTTAATGAATATAAATATAGTCTATATAGTATGCATGTGGTTTTAAAAAATATATATTCAAAATTGCTATACATAGAATGAGTCATTATAAGGCACACTTGTTACATTATTATTATACAAACAATTTTATACAGGTGTACTTAAATTTAATTTTTTGACATTGTGACCATTATCAACTATCTTCATATTTAAAAAAAACTTTTACTTTAATTGAATTAATCAACACTATTATTATTAAATGTTATATTTATTGTTATAATTATTAATTTGTTGATCTTGTTACATAATTATCATTTATAATGACAAAATATGAATTCAATTTAAGCATGAATGGTACATTATATCATATCATAACAGAAGTGAATGTTAAAATTTTATGCAGCATCGTGTTAATCTTCTTCGAATAAATAATTTTAAATCGAAACAACTAATTAAGTACTGCGGTTTTTTATTTTACAATCTAAACTCAGAAGTATACTACTATTTTAAAGTACTTTATTGATCTATATGCATGATAACAAAATATTTACAATTTGATTAGATACACATACAGCATTTATTAATTCATTTACGCACGCAAGCAGAAGATTTTCAAAACATACACTTGCACAAAATACTGGTATAATAGACATAATGAGAAATGTACTCATCATTACAGTTTATCACTAATCAATATATATATATATATATAATACAATTGAAATGACTTTTCTTTAAAAAATAACTACAATAGTTATTAAGACAGAAGGACGAAAAGAGTATTTTTATACATAATTATTTTTATGTATTATTCTTGTTTTCTCAAAACAAAATGATATTTGGACCAGATAAATCGCCAATTGTATTGGACAATGGAACCGGGATGATGAAAATAGGCTACGCAAGTGAAATGCAACCCAGGGCCGTCGTTCCCACTATACTTGGATTACCTAAACGCAAAAATGGCATTTGCCAAGATTCGCCATGTTCCTATTTTGAAAGTAAGTTATTCAATACGAAACAGAGCAATCTCACTCTAACATATCCCATGGTCAATGGTCTTATTGACAATTGGGACGATATGGAAGTGTTGTGGCAGCACTTGTTTAAAAATGAATTGCGTGTTTCGCCCCAAGATCATCCCCTCATATTTACGGAGGTTGTACTCAATCCTAAACAACATCGTGAAAAAATTGTGGAAATTATGTTTGAGAAATTTCAATTCCCCGCTTTGCACATTTCCATTCCCAATATTTTGTCATTGTACGCTTCAGGTCGTACAACTGGATTGGTTTTAGATTGCGGTGAAGGAATAACCAGTTTGGTTCCTGTATATGACGCATTTGTAATTCCGACAGCTGTGTGTCGGCAAAACTTGGCCGGTTTAGATTTAACAAATTTTTTAAAATTATTGCTCAATAAAAAGGGCTACAACTTTCTAACTACATGTGAACATGAAATAGCCAGAGACATTAAAGAAACCATATGTTATACGTGTTTGAATTACGACAAACAACTTGATTTGTGTCAAACAATGCCCAATTGTCAAACTCAGTATGCTTTGCCCGATGGCAAATTTGTATTAGCCAATAGTGAACGATTTCAAACTGCCGAACTTTTGTTCAATCCAAAGATTGCTTCGTACGAATATAAAAGTATTCATCAAGCAATTTACAATTCGGTATCGTTGTGTGATATTGATATTAGAAAACGTATTTGGTCCAATATTATTTTGACCGGAGGTGGAACAATGTTTCCTGGCTTTGTAGACCGATTGGAAGCCGAACTGCAATTGTTGGCACCAGGTGGGGCTAAAATCAAAATGCACGCAACGCCTGAAAGAAAGTATGCTGCATGGATTGGTGGAGCTGTTTTGTCTTCGCTCAGTACGTTTGACAAAATGTGGGTAATGAAAAAAGAATATGAAGAAACGGGAAGACAAGTGATTCAAGCCAAATGCGTTTGATTTCATAAATATGTAATTTTTGCCATGTATTATTGTTTGTTTTTAAAAAAAAATTAATTAAACAAACATTTACAAACTTATTGATTTTTATAGCAGAAAGTTATTTTAGAAAAGTTGTTTACAATTTTACATTATTGTATTTTTTAACTTGTTAATAAATATTACTTTTTTCGCACATATAATTAGGTTTTTATTGCTTGAATGCTTAACAAAAGACATTTTTGTAACTTACAACTATGATATTTTAAAATTAATAATTTTTGTATTATCCAAAAGAAATGAACATATTGCTATTTTAATATCCAGTTAATTGACATTTAATTATTAAATGATGTGTAAACTATATCTATTAACATTTAAAAATAATAAAAAGTAAATATATTTAAATGTTTCAAAATGTTTTTTTATACCCCCATAAACAACCGACGATGGGTAAAACATTTTTTAAATCTATATATAACATGTGTTTTAACTTTAAAAATACTTTATCATTAATAATTTTAGTTTATTAATTAAAATAATACCATTTAAATAAAATACATTTCCTTACAAGTTTTAATCGTTCCTGCCTCAGATTTTGTATTATAGATTTTTTAGAGTTTGGCAGTATTGACAGAAACGAAAACAAACGAAGTTCGAAGAACTCATTTTTGCAAACAGCTAAAACATATGAGTGCCAGTAATCTGGTTTGAAAAATGTAAAATAATCAATAAATGTTTTATTTCAAACCAAACTGAACTTTTTAATGTATGCGTTTTCTGCAATCTTTCATTAAAAATAATTAGCAGATTTGATACAATTTTTAGCGATTTAACAATCAAAATGTCAACTGAAATATGATTTAATTGTTACTTAAAATATCTAAAAAATTTTAACGTAAATTTTGATAAACATGGTTTTATGTTGGATTTATACATCTGTTGAATAAAATAAAATTAAGGTGTTTAAAATGATATTTAAAATTTTTATTATCTATTTTATAGTATTTGCAGATTTAATATAAAAATGTCTAATTTAGTATATATATATATATATATATATATATATATTCGTGTAAAATTTATATATAGTTATTTTGAAACAATAATGAAAATAGACCAAATAATATGACATCAACTGATGTATAATTGTTAAAAAAAATGTTTTATTTATAATTATACTTGTAGCATTTATTAAGTGTATTATTTCAATATATCTGTTATTGTTATTTTGCTTCAATTCAATATACACTGGTTATATATACTTATATCCAATAATTGATACTTTAATATAAGATTTAATTCACTATCTAATTTTTATTTAAAGTTATTTACAAAATATCAATGCACTTACAATAATGTATTTGTTATGTAAATTCTATTTATTTATTATTATTATTATTATTATTATTATTATTATTATTATTATTAGCGTTAGTAGAAGTAGCTTTCAGCACATATTAGATTATGATTATATATATATATATATATATATATATATATATATATATATATATATATATATATATATATATATATATGTAAAAGAGAAAGAAATTTCTCTACAATAAGTCCCAAGTGCTGTTAAGAAAAGAGAAGGGTTTGAGCGTAGGATTAACAACCTAGTCTCTGTAAAAAACATATTGCTAAAGAAATAACTACAATAAGTGACAATAAAGGTGCGAAAATGGAAGTACTGTAATACTTTGTATCATTATGCTCTAGTTACTTATCTTAGACATATGTAACTGTTACTAATACATACCTTAGATAATACTTTAGCATTACACATCAAGTAACATTATTCGCAAAAATAATTTCTAATTATAATATATAACAACATCCATTCTTGCAATAAAGCATAATACCACCATTTGCTAATACTTTAATCAAAACACAATGCGTTAAAAAATTAATATTATTGACTAAAATACATCAATATATAAAATAAATGTTACAGACTTATTATTTCAGTATTTCAAACTTGAGCCTCGGTGTTTAATAACTTCTTGTAGCCTTTTTGAACACGAGTCGACTGGGGTATTAATATAATCCTTTGTAATACGATTGTGTATAACAAAATCAATTTTTTCCACTAGCGACACGTTATTATCCAAGCTGTTAACCTCGCGTTTGAAAACACTGAAAAAATTTTCAATAACATTCAAATCTGGACTGTAGGGAGGCAACTGTACGAAGGTCAGCTTTTTACTTGTTATGCCTTTTGCAGTCTAAATACACAAATAATACAGTAAATTAAAAGTTATGCTGAAAAAACACATTACCTCTTTTAAAGTATGAATTGGCGCGTTATCCTGAATAATTGTTAAATGCCCTGAGGCATTTTGTCGCAATTCGTAATTAAAAATTTCCTTGAAACTTTTAATAAATTCTCTGCTATTAAAGTTATTACTTGTACGAATCCATTTTGGTGTTTGATTGTACTTTAAAGCAAAATATCCTTTAACGCAGGATGGATCTGCCACTTTACAAGCAATGCAGGTGTCATCAATAGGGAAATTTTCACCATAAATCACTCTTGAATTTTCCGTCAATGGTTCGTAAGTGATAGCACACTCGTCTGTGAAGTACAACGATCTCCAAAAACACAATGGTTTACCATTGTACTTCTTAGCAAATTCCACTTGTTTTGATCTATGTATACAACTCAAAGGAGGTTTTTAATTGCTTTCTTCAACAATAATTTTGCTGATTTCATGCGTCTTCTTATAATCGAATAAGAGAAATTTTCTAAATATCGTCTATTTATTTCCCTTATGTTTATTGTTCTGTGTCTTTTCAGTTGAGTGATAATAAAATGGTTATCTTGCTTACTTGTCGATGGTTTCTTTCCACGTGCATGCGTTTTGGGACAGGTTTAACTGCTTATCACTCTGTAGACAGTAGATAAGTGTACTTCAAATGCTTTAGCGATTACTTTAGGTTTTACATAATCTTGATATATACTTTAAATTTCTTTGTATTGATCAGCCCTTAAAAATGAACTTTGATCTGTTTTAGGCATTATAAAACTGAGTTATAATTGATAACGGATAATGAGGAAATTAAATTTTTAAAAAAACCGCCAGGTGGCAGACTATTAACTTCATACATGTAATTGTACATTTTATTAGAAAATAATCATGCGGAAAAAAATTGTTTTAAAATTATTTACACTAAAATTTAAATAAAATGGAGTAATAATTGGCCAGTCAAAAGTTTGGTGCAAATTTCTTTGTTTACATTTAGGCACGTATTTTTAAAATAATAATATTTTTTGTAAAAAAAAACGTATTTAATAAAATTTATTTTTTTATTATTTAATTTTATAAATTTATTAAAAATTAAAACAATTAAAATTTTTCACTTTGAAGTCATTAAAGTTTGAATATTGCAGGCAGTTATTGTTTTTATTATAGTAAATAAAAAAAAATTTATTATTTTAAAAATACTAAATAATGTATTTAAAAGATAAAAATAAAATTTTTTATATGAATTCTTGACTAAATAGCTACCTACTGTAGAGGACACCATTTTATTAAACTACAGCTAAGAAATAAAAACAATATGATTCCGTTAACGGGGTTTGACGACATCCGAATAGATTTTCAATCTTTAATATGCACAAGCATCAAAGTCAAAAATTTAATGTACAACTTTATAGAACAATTTTGTTGCCTCATGCTTTTCGGAACAAAAGGATTTTAAATAAATAAACAATTAGTTAAAAAAAAAGGATTTTAAAGATAGTTTTGAAAGATGTATTGAACATTAACTTCTTTATTTTTTATATTTTTAATCAGTTAATTGATTTAATAAATTCCAATCTATTCACTAGAGTAACAGAATTAGCTAATGCATTAGACTCATGACTGGTATTAATTACCGACTATTATTTAACCTTACTAAATGTAGTCCTATTGTAAAATGTTTTTAATAAAATATTCAAGTAATAAAAACAAAAAAAGAATTAAAAAACAAATTATTTTAAAATAAATCTAATCTTTATACTTAACATTACAATATTGTATAATAAATAAAGTTTTTTTTAATTTATGTTTATTACTTTAAATGTTTTACAAGAAACATGTTTCAGCAGTAGACCTTTTAGCAAAGCCTAATGTGGGCCCGTATTTTAGTGCCGGTGGTGGGATTTGAACCCCCATGCCCACCGAGGTCCAAATTCGAGTACTGTACCACTAGTCCACCCCGGCACTTATCTGTGTTTTTATAGTATAATACAATAGAAACTATTGATTATAATTTATGTTGTTATCCAACATTTACACTTTAAATATTAAATACTACATAAAGTTTGTTTCGTTAATTTTAGTGTATTTAATAATAAATTAATAACGTATTTTCTTGCTACAATATTTTTCTAGAATATATTTCTTACAAGATAGTTACACTATTAATATTATTAACAAGTTCAGTGGTATTGTATAAATTACAATGCTTTTAGTTTGTCAAAAACAAAAACATGCTTTAAACCAATCTACAGAAACATTTTTTAAACCTACGCATTTTATTGTCTATTTGGATTCTTTTGATTAACTACTGGTACATATTTGTATTTGTATTTTTAACCCCATTACATCATAATAGTCTGAGTTTTGGTTTATTATAAAATAGATAAATGTTTAAATGCTGGTAACATTTCAGTTTACAAACGTTTACTATATGTTACATTTAAAATTTCAACTTTTTAACAAAATAATGCAATTTCTTTATTTAAAATTTTTAAAAATGTAAAAAAATACAATAAAAAATATATTACTAGCAATTTTTCAATAGTAAAATAATATTGCAAAATTTTGTTTTTAATTGTTAGTTAATTTAATATAATACAGTAAATTATAAAAGTAAATCTAAAATTAACCTATTATAATATTTGTTGCTTTCCCTACGCCCATCTAATTTTTATTATATTTTGGCAATATAAATTAAAAACATAATTTGAAAAGATATTTTCTATTAATAAAATATTTCAATCTTTATTTGGGGGAATAAAACGTAACACAATATTTTACTGCAACTTACAAAAATTCTGTAATTTGTTAAAAAATCATTATATCGAAAAATATACATTAATATACATAACAAATTTTATCATATTTAAAAGTTTGAGAAATCTACGTAATTTCTTTAAAATGCTTATGATGGTAACTTCTCAAAGTATTGATAGAATGATATAAAATGTAATGTATTATAGCATCAATAATTTTCTCTACACTAATGCATTATTTTCTAAACAGTCTGACTTCTTAAAAAAAAACTATATATATATATATATATATATATATATATATATATATAAACGTTTGTATCCGCGTTATAACGAGGTTGAAGTATAATCGACCAACATCTTAAAAACATCAAAAGGTGGTGGCAGAGCTACTAATTCCATCCCCAACAATTTCATTCCACTGCTCACAGTTTTGGGAAGTGTGCTGTCATATATTAGTCTAGCGGCTTAAACACTGTTTCCAAAAAAAGGATCATTTTTTATTTATCAAGTTTTTTGTAGTTAGAATAGGTCAAACATATAGTGAATTGTAAGTCATTGTGAAAACCACATTACTAATTCTGAAGTATCAACTAAAGCATTTTTCTGACAATTTTTGAATACTTTAAGGTACCTTGTTAAATTAATAACCAAAATAAATTGTTAAAAATTTAATAAATTTAATTTTTTTCAAAATGTTTTGAGTACAAATCTACTTCTAAAACTCTAAATTGTTGTTAACGTAATAACTGTGTCGAGAAGACAGGTAATCAATATTTTTGCAGAATATGTGTGATCTTTAGCAAAATATACATCAAATATAACTTTGGAATGTTGAGTTCAAGGTTTATTAAGAACAGTACATGCATTTTAAAATTCATCGTTTTCTAAAATTATAAAGGATCACTTACATACTTTTTGAAAACCGCAAGCATTCAATTATTATTCACTGCTAAATGATACGTATATTACGGTTAATTTTAAAACCAAATTAAGCAGTTTTGTTGCATCTTTTATATTTCAAAATAAACATTTAAAAAAATTTTTTACATACGTTCTTTAAATCAATTATTCGATTTTTTATTGTGATAATAATACAATAATTATACCTTTTGCTGCCAGGATGGTCTAGCGGTACAGCACTCGACTTGGACCTTAGTTGGCATGAGTTCGAATCCCAAATGTAGGCCCACGTTTGAGTTCGTTAAAATGTCTACTGCTGATAGGTATTTCCCGTTAAACATTTAAAGTAGTAAAAATAAATAAATAAAATAAATCTTTACATTCCAATTGTGCAATGCCTTATATATATATATATAGGGTCTAAAATGGGATTTGTCAATAAACTTTTATTTTTTATTTTGTTTTAAGTTGTGAGATATTTTTTAGAATTGTTGTATTAGAATTATCAAATTCATTTGAATAATAAATCCACTAGGTTATTAAATCAAACCAGGAGCACTGTATAGCTGTTTTATCCTTATTTAGAATCATCAGATGAGCATACCTTTCAAGTTTTGCACACATAAAATTGAACCGACGCCCTATCTGATGTCAGGCCAGCGCCTTAAACAACTGAGCTACGGGCGAATAACGTTGAACCTGTAAATTTATTATTTACAGTGAATTTAATCAATTCTAATTGTTCAGTGTCCTCAAAAGCTGCTAAGCTATTACCGGTTTGGCAAGTGAAAGAACCCTTTCGCCAGGACTTTACCATGTAGGTCCTTGCATACTACCAGGCTTAATAGCCTTTATGTATATGTATATATATGTATATGGTACGGTTCGGTTATATTTATCAAAGGGCTTTTTTAAAGAATTATTTGTTTTCGAACTTAGAGGATCTGTTATTCAAATAAATCTGACTATTTGAATACAACAATTCTAAAACAAATAATCTCTTAAAAAACCCATTAATAGATATTTTTTCAACAAAGTAACAACAAAGAAAATTTTTAAATACTTGACCCCCCATTCTTGTTTTATCGACTTGTCAAGTTTCTAATTTCATCTCTTGAACTTGGCACAATTTCGAACACTTACGGCAGTTAATTACAATAAGTTTAAATAGTAAAAGCTTTTCCTTAACTGCTAAAAATTACGAATAAATAGAATAGTTATAATTTTGGTTTAACTATTGAACAAATTGCAGATTTATTTGAGGTAAATACAAGGATTGTAAACGGAGTTTTAAAGCATTATATACATCCAAAAACAGCAGGAACTGGATCTGAACCATCAACTAGTAAACGAAATGATTTGTTTATAATCACCAAATTGAAAAAAGCAGAATAAAACCTATTAAACAAATATAAAAAAGAATTAGCGAATTTTTTATATTTACTTATCCGCAATTGGATAAAATCAGTCAATTTGCAGTTAATGAAAACGTTATAAAAAGTTCCTTTAACAGGACAGCATAGAAAAAGTCGTGTAGAATTTGCAAAAAATGTATGAAAACCATTTAGTTCGTTTCCAAAAATGGATTTTTTTACTGTCGAGTGTGGTTTAAAATACGAACCATGGAGAGTGCAGTCCACGGTTATTTATGGTCTCGGATTTCCTCACGACTACAATTGCATTGCGCATCCATCATGCCTTAATGGATACTATGGAATTAAGTTCGAACAACTGCCAAAATAGAATCAAACAAGTAACCATTTAAACAGCTCAAAATTTATAACCATTTTCAAGTAATTTTTAGGACTGAACTAGGACAAAATGTTTGGGGCACTTAGTGGTTGATCAAGATAATGCTCCAGTGCATACGTCGTAAAAGGTAACGTGCTTTTTATCGTAATTTAAAATTTTACTAATTTTTTTATTGTTCAGACTAAAGAGTTCTTAAATAGCAATAAACTGAGCTTTATTCAAGTTCCTCTAAACAGCCCGGACCTCAATGTAATTGAATATCTTTTTAGTTATCTTAAACGAGAATTCAATTGAATAAAAATTAAGGCACATTTAAAGAAATAATTAATTATGTGTTGATAAATCGAATTCGACAAAATTATATCATTAATTTGGTTGATTCTTATCCAAAGCGTTTATACGAAGTTATAAACACCATGGTTATTTAAAGCATTGGGTTCCCTTTATAATTCCAAACAAAAATAACAAAAGACGTAACTGTGAGATGAATTCATTTCGTATATTCTCTTCAGTCACAAACATATAAAGAATCAGTATATATATATATATATATATATATATAATTATATGATGTAATTAACTTAACATTTATAACTATACATACATACACATATGCAACATGCATATGTTAAGTCCACGTTAAATTTAATGAAGTTACAAATTGTTTTTGTGCACACAAGATAGGTTTTAGTGTGCGGATGTACACAGATTCAAGTGTTTTTAACATATTAACAGTTTGAGTAGTTATCAACACTTTAAAGCAATCATTAAAGTTCACTCGATGTTTTGTTTGAACCATGGTTATTCTTTGAACTACTAAATTTGTAAAATTGATGATGTCTTTATCTATATATGTGTATATTTTATAATATAATTTATTTTTAGACAAATAATGTAGTAGCATTTTGATCTTGTCAAAATGTGCAAATTTTGGTTTTTTTTTATCTAAGCGAGAATTTGGTATTGTTATTTCTAAAAAAATATATTATTGTTTTTAATTATTAATATTGTATAAATTCTGATTTTTTTAAACCGAGAATTTGGATATATTATTTTAAAAAGTTTTTTTTTGTTTTAATTATCAGTATTGTTAAGGGTTATTTTAGTAAAATGTTGATGTGCCTAATATGCTTAAGTGATGTGAGGAAAGTCAATCAATTTCAATATGTTAATTTTTATAGGGATCATTTTAGCCTAAGAGCTAAGGTAGATAACCCCGAAACAAAATTAGGCGGCCTCATCAATGTCGCGAACAGTGGCGTCATCACAAGGATGCCGTCTATTAGCGAAGAAATTTCGTTATCCTTCTACGTTTGTTATGCTTATGAAGCTATCGAAATCGATCGTTTAATATGCCGTATAAATATTGAAAATAATAAAGTGGTAACCACGTCATCAAACAAAATAAATAAATGATTCCTTGAATCCAAAGTAAACACATATACATCAACTAATACATATTGCGATATGCATGTGTACTCTCGAAATTGTCGTGTTTGTTCTTGTTCAGAAAAACCAATCAAGCCTTGATATTTGAACTCAGTTAATTTTGTTGTTTTTTAACTATAGAATAATAATTTAAGTATTGTGTTTAATAAGGTAGTAGTTTTTGTTAAGTTTTCTTATGAAAGAAATGTCTTAATTATTTGTGGATGCAACTGAAAAAGTTATTTCAATTTAGAGTAAATTCTGTTTTATTTAGAAATATTTTAATTAATTAAATAAAGTAGTTATTAGCCAATTAAAGGTTACGCGCCGCATTTAAAAAAATAATTAATATCATATGATTTAAAATTTTATCTAAAGTACAAAAATTTATTTTTTCATACTTTAGAGATATACACATGTACATGTAATAGTAGAAATTTTTAAAAATTACTTGTCAATTATTACTGTTTTAATGCTTTACTAAAAAATGTTTCAATTCATAGACATTTTACAAACCTAACCGAGGATGTGCATTTAATATCCGTGGTAGAACGCAAACTCTTGCCCGCCCACTTTGAAGATTAGCGCTTTACAACTTTGGGTAAATTTTATTCCCATTGACAAAAATCAACGAATAGCAATTAAACCAAACATCTGGCCATGTTAAGCGCCAATACAAAACAGTTTTATGTGTAACTTCCAATCTTCTAAATGCATAATATATGTGCTTACTCTAAAAAAAATGTAATTGATTACCAAAATTTGCCTTAGTTATTAATATTTTTAACCAATAGCGTAAAAACTATTATTGGAAATTTTCAACGTCTGCTAAAATTATCCACTATTTTAACTATGTACCGTTTTTATAATCATTATTCATTTGTTAAATGTTGCAAGTGTTATTGTCAAAAACCACACTGAATACAGAATGCATATACTGTTGTCAACTAACTGCGAACAAACATAATTACTGTACAAACTTACTAAATAGAGTTTTGTTAAAAAAATATAACTTACACACACACACACACATTTAATCTTTTGGTATTTAGTTGTATGTCAGCCCAACACTCAAGTAAGAGACACATTACAAATATTAATATCAAACCATCAATGTTTGCAACTTTTTAACCGTATTTTTTGTAGCTGTATGTTTTACTCCTTGAAAAAATGGTCTAACCCGATTTGTATTTGCTTACGCGAATTTCACGTATTTTGAAGAACTGAAGTTATAACAATTTAAATTACGGTAAGTAAAAAAATTTATTCTAATTAATTTCTATTTTATAAACATAAAATATATGTTTTAAATTATGAGTACAAATTAATTGTTTTAACAAAAATGTATGCACATTAATTTCATTTAAGCAATATCTGTGTTACTAAATTTTTAATTTACTATAATTTTTATTTGTACAACATAAATGTTACACTAAAAGATTTTATTTAAACAATAAAATTTTTTTAAGTTACCAATTAAGTGTTTTGAAAACCAACCCTACTGATATTATTATATGTACAATTGTAATATATGCAAAAATTTATTTTATAAAAGTATCTATTAAAAAAAAAATTACTTTAAGAATGCAAATAGCGTTTGTTAATATTTTTAAAACTTTACAAAATCTTATTATTTACTACAACCTTATACATTATAAAATACACATTTACATTTACAATACAAATGACAATAAATTAAACAATAAAATACATTTATACTAAACAAATCTTTTTTATTTTCATTATTTTTACATTTAGAAATTTAAGAAATTTGAAATTAATTAATTAAATTTTTTTTTAAAACAAATTAAAATCACATTAAACTTAAAAATCAATAATTTCTTAGATGTTTTTAATAACTCAAAATAAACATTTAATTATTCTAATCTATATAAATAAAAATAATTTAAAAATTTTTTCCTTAATTTTAAATAAAAATTTTAAAACAAATCTAATAATTTATTATTTACGTGTAACCTTGAGATTCCGCTCACCCGCTAATTCTGCTTTCTGATTGCATTGTTTTTGAAATGGAGAATAGTGATAAAAAAATGTTTTCATCTTACCGAAAATGAATACCGTGTTATTAAAGAATTAAAATATAAATGATTTTCACCGAAAAGATTGGCAGATTTATATAGAGTTAACCTTTCAATAATTTATCGGGTTATCAACGGTCAAAAACCACGAAATTATTATAATGTTGGAGAAAACGTGTAACAACAAGTACAGATGATCAAAAAATTATTATAGAAATAAAAAATTATTATAATAAACCTATTTCAGAAACCAAAAAAAATAGTTTAAACAATTTTACTTATTCCACAATAAGAAACAGAGCAATTGAATCCAGTTTAACTCTACAATCACCAAAGATCAAGCCATTTATTACCAAAAAACAAAAGGATGACAGATTAGCCTTTTGTAAACTATGGAGTAAACGACACTTATGTTATTGGCGTTCCGTATACTTTGCTGATGAAACAATGATTCGGGATAAACCATTTGGCTTTAAAAACAAAGTGTTGTGTGAGACGAGTTTTCAAAAATATTCACTCCCGGTTGTTAGAAAGAAAGCCCACCCTCGACAAGTAATGTGTTGGTTTGGTATTAAATATAATCAACCTATCAAATGGAGAATTATATCTGGTACCTTAAATAGTAAAAAATTTATTTCAGTTATGAAGGATATTTTTCATTATGAAATACAGCACACTTACACGGGGGTTACTACTGTTTTTCAGGACAATGCTCCTTGTCATACGTCCAAAAAGGTAACGTCATATTCATCTAACTTCACTATATTTGCTTTATATTTACATTTAGACAGTAGAGGGGCTAAAATCAAAAAAGCTATCTTTCACTCAATTGCTACCTAACAGCCCGGCTATCAATGTTATTGAAAATTTTTCCAGTATGCTAAAACGCAACATCAATAAGCATACCGAAATTGAGGATTTATGTGAACGCATTCGGTTTGTTGTTCAATATGACATGAAACAAGAATATAACAGCACAGGTTGTTTAAAAGAATGGCGATCACAAACATTATTGAATTTTTTGAACTTTGTAATGTCCTTAATCATTTGGTAACTAAAAAAATTGCATGTAATCTGGATTTTTATTAATAGTTGACGTTATAAATCATATTAATAATTTTACTCCATTTCCGATTTTGCACCCGTTGATATTTTATACAATTTTTTTTACTTACAATATATATGTATATATAATTATAGTTTTTTTCAATTATTATATAGTATTGTATATTTTATAATTGAAGTAACGTTTCTCTTGTACGCTATGTAGTTACTAGAGAGGTTTTAGTTTAATAATCACTTTTTTACAGTAATTGTTGTGAGGGTTGTACACATTCTTCAAAGCTAAAGATTTAATGTACAATAATTCAGAACAATTCAATGCGAAAGAATTGTAAAACAAATAATAATAATAATAATAATAATAATAATAATAATAATAATAATAATAATAATAATAATAATAATAATAGTAATAATAGTAATAATAATAATAGTAATAATAATAATGAATTCGGTAGATATTGCACTTATTAACATATATAAGAATCCTTCCGTTTTGAAATGCAAGAAAATTGTTCCATCTGTTTGAACGCATTGCCAAAATCCCATGACATTATTCCAAATTACATCTTGCTGAATGTTTCTTAGTCAAGTTTTTTGTAATTTACTTTTTTTTCATTTACAATCTTTAATTGTCTATTCCAAAACCGTTTATACCGCTCTCTTAAAAAAACGAACATTTTTGCCAAGTAATTTTCTTTGTCTAATTCTAATAATTCCATGTTGTGGACAAGAGTTAATGTTTCTCACAATCTTATTGTTTGAAATGCAATTGTACTAATTATTAGTTTTCATTAATACTTATATTTCAGTACTGGACGTAAACATTTTCAACAAAACTCGTTTTTGAAATCATTTTTCAATGTTGTTTTAAACGCTATACGCATTAATGTGTTTCAAATTTTAATTTTTAATCAAATTACTAATTGAACATTAATTGACAAAAATTAAACTTTTATTAGATTTAGTAAGCTTTTAAAGGTATATTCCTATTTAAAAATTAATTTTATTATTGCTGTTCTTATGTAATAAAATTATATTACATAAAAGTTTTTTATGTAGTTAATTGTTAAAAAGCAAGAATTAAGCAACATGAAATTAAAATGTTATTTAAGTATTTTTTCCATAGTTTAATTTCGTTTTTTATATATAATAGCAAATATATGATTTATAATTTATCTTACCACCATTTCAAACCATAATCTACCAATCTAAATAATTTTTTTTATCTTACCTTTATTCATTAAAATTCAATGAAATTGCATTTTTACACAGACACACACACACACATTGATTTTTTTGCATAGTTTAGTTAAAGCAAAAACTGGTTTATATTGTCACGTTTTAATTAGTTCGACTGCACGTTGCAGAGTAAGAGTTTAAATTTGCATACAAGCAAGAACGTATCGAAAACCCCCTTCAAAATTATTCTTAAAAATTTGTTTTGTACGCTTCGAAAAACGCAAATTTGTTTCTCAAAATGTATGTGCATAACAAAAACATTGATTTATTATATTTAAATAATTATAACATTAGTGATAGTTAAAAGGTTTTTTAAATAACCGGTTATAATTATTGTTGGTTAATAATATTATTGCAAATATTTTTACCTATCACTTAACCAGAATTGACTGCTTACTCACATGCTAATGTCAAATGTGTAAATCAAAAAGCCAGTATGAACATACTGGCTAAAAATTAACATTAATTTTTAAATTTTGTGTGGAAGATTATAAATCAGTAAGTGCATGTTTCATTTATTTAATTTTTAAATACTAATTAGCATTGTAAAAACATAAGCAATGTATTTAAACAGTATTGAACTAAATCCTAAAAATTATATATAAACGAAATTCTTGTGATATGATTAGGACAGTATTATATTTATTTATTATTATAAGCCTTAATACATCAATAGAGGTGCATTTAGAATATATATACATATATAACATATAATTAGTGCAATCTAACAAAAAAAAGTACAACGTAAAAAAAACTAGACAAATTAATCAATGTACAAATCATAATGAGTCATAATATGAAGTGTGTGGAGTAGTTCACATAACAAAAAGTATAAATCATTTTGATAGGTTAATAACAAGGTCATTCATACAGTGATCAGGGTTAGTAACTAATCTGGATAAATATGCCATGCAGAAAAGTTTAAATTTATTGATACTTACTCTTAATTGCATGTTACATTGTCCTATTTTTCCAGATGATTTTCCTTTTTTTAGTATTTTATGCATAGAGTAAAATGTGTTGTTTTCAATATGTTTAATAAATTGGAAGCATAATTTGAAACATCTATCATTTATTTTATTTAAAAGCTCTCTATATTTAATTGTTAATTATGTGGAAATTAGAGTTATACATATTTTGATTATAATAAAATCTTGCTTTCTTTATTCAAGAAAAATGAAAGGTGAACAGTATAATAGAACCGATGATAAAGCATAATCTGACATAATTTTATATATAAACGTTTATTTCTGAATGACTTTTTAAATAAATATTAAAAATTAATTTATAATAGTATTTTGTATTTAATTTCATATTTATTTTTAAATATGCTTTTAATTTATGAACATTAAAAAGTCATATTTTAATGTTAGCACCCATATAAACGTATATATTTGATATATATATATATATATATATATATATATATATATATATATAGTTTATTAATCATTTTTGTCTCAAAAATAAAACTATCGCTTTAAATAAAATGTAATTTTTTATATTTATCTAAATTTATCATAAATAATTTTTTATATTGCTTTAAAATTTGCTCTTATCAAAAATGTAATGCAATTTTCAACAATTGATAAAATTACTATTTCTATTACTATAATAATAATAATTATTATTATTATTATTGTTATATTATTATGGTTATTGGCTTAGATACTTCAGTAGAAGTAGCTTTCAGCACACAAAAAATATTTTAAGCAATGCATTGATTGATTTACTTTTCAAAAATTTAACTATCGATTAATAGAAGCTAGTGTTTTAATTTTTGATAACGTATATCACATCAATGTTTACACAGCAGTAAAACATTTAATAAGATATATACTTTTAAAAAATACTATTACTTACTCGATTACATTTTTTAAAAGTTTATTAATTAGAATTTCTAAATTAAATGCACACAATTTTATTTAGAGAAGCAATAAGAAATTTATTTTATAATTTTTTATCGACTCAGTTCATTGAGCGCCATTTAGCCTAATTAATTCATGAGGAATAGTTTCAGATTGTTAAATTTTCAGTCAAAAATTAAGTTCAGCAAAGCATGAAACAAAAATGTGTTCTAAAATTAAAACTGAAAAATAATTTAAAGCATTGGGTTCCCTTTATAATTCCAAATAAAAATATAAGAAGACGTAAACTGTGAGATGAATTCATTTCGTATATTCTCGTCAGTCACAAACATATAACATTTTAGTATATATATACAAAAAAGGGGGGTACAGATAACATTTAAATATAATTGATTATTAACAGTAGTTGTACTGCCTTGTTATTCTAAAAAGTGTTTTTAAAGAACATTTTTAAGTTATGTACTTTAAACGTAACAAAAATGATTTCATTTTAAATTTAAAAAATTACGATGTCCAATTAATCACTTTATTAAACTGTATTTGATTTGATTTTAGAATAAACGATTTTAGAAAAATAGTATTCAACGTTTGTGAACATCTTGATCTTACAATAAATAAATAAAATTTTTACTCTTTTAAATTTTGGAATATTACATATACAGTTACTATGAGTTGTATTTATTTTAAATATACGATCCCGTTAAGAAATATTTACTAAACTGTAGCTATTTTACTAAATAGATTTTGCAACTAAAAAACTTAAATAATAAATATTTACAATTATAAATAAATAAATTATAATTACAATTTCAACAGTATATGTTACTAACAACTGGTACCTAATCAAAAATTAAGTAAAATCAACGTCAACAATTAAAGAAAATGCGAAACGTATATAATTTTTTAGCTTATTAAATTGTTTGTTTAATTCACAAACTTTTAAATAATTAATGTAATTACCTGTTTTATGACCACTTCTCTTAGAAGTATATATATGTAAGTATTTTTTTTAAATTAATAAAATTTTGTTAAAAAGATTTAAAATGTAACAATTATATAAACTTCAGTTTTTAAAAACCGACAGTTGGAACATTTTTATAGTTGTTTAAATAACTACTTGTTAAGTTTAAAAGTAGTTTAATAGATTACTTTAAAACATATTTAACTTATTTTTAATAACTCAACAAAAGTTAGTGGCAATGCCAAATCTTCATTAGTTCCAAATTCGCATAGCATCTCAAATAATCCCGAATAATTCCATTGTTCACAATTTTCTGAGGCATGTAGAGATATGTCAGTCCACCGACTTAGCAATTGTTTCCAAAACAAAATTCCGGCCAAGATTGTGTGAAGATCGTCCAGAACAACATCCATCCAAGTACGTTTCTGACAACCGTTCCCCTTCTTCCAATCGGTATTTGGACAAGCCAGGGTTACGATACGCGCGATTGCACCAGGATTTTTACGAAGAACGTGTCCAAACCAGCGCAATCTTCGTTGTCACGATACCAATGATGAAAGATGATGAAAGTGAAGGTCATCTCGAATTTGGCGGTTACTGATCTTTTTCGTCCAATTCCTTGATACGGAGGATGCAATATAGGTGTTGTGCCAAATGTATCTGAGATATCTTGCTTCAAGTTTGTCAAGCCTCTTAATCTCTGACCCCGTAAGAGTCCACGTTTCAGCTGCGTACAAATGTACTGTGCAAACCATTGAAGAGAAAATGTTTATCTTTGTCTTTGGATTGATATTTTTTCGTTTCCATAGTGGATCGACAAGCTTTTCAAAAGCAGTAGCAGCCAAACAAATTTGTCGATTTACTTCATTGGATAAACCACCAGCAAAAGTAATTGAAAAGCCGAGAAACGTAAATTCCTTTACATTGGAGAGCACAACATCCTTTAATATAATCCTCACATCAGGAGCTTGAGATATGATAACTGATTTTTTTGAGTTAATCTTCAGACTATATTCACCAGAAACATTCACAAAAAAATCCAATGCATGCTACAGTTAAACTTCGTTCTCAGCTAGAATTACAGCATCATCAGCGTATTCTAAGTCCGTAATCAGCGTAGTACCAACATACACACCTTCCATTTGTACAAAGATCTTGGGAAATATAGTATCTATTGCATAGTTGAACAAAAGTGGAGCAACCACAGTCTTGACGGATAGCATTGCAAACTTTGAACGGCTTTGTAGTAGATCTGTTGCAATTGCGGATTACAGCAGTTGAGTTCTTGTACAGAGCACGTAGGAGATTCACAAACTTCAGAGGTGTTCCATCACGTAACAGCGAACCAAAGTTCTTTTCTGTTCAGCGAATCAAATGCTGAAGAGTAGTCAATGAAGGCTGCATATGTAGGACGCTAAAACTTTGCCCAAAATTCAAGAATGCGTCCAAGCGTATAAATTTGCTCGGTGCATCCCATACCAGGACGAAATCCAGTTTGGTTAGGACGAGTGGTCTTCTCCCTCTCCGGGCAGATCCGTTTAAATACGGCTGAGGTGGCAATTTTGGAAGCTTTTCAAAGTAAGCTGATGCCTCTGTAGTTAGCAGGTATTTTCCAATCTCCTTTCTTGTAAACAAGAACAATAGTAGCACGGTGTCAGTCTTCAAGGCATTGCTCAGTTGTCCAGAAATCGGTTATGATGCCACACAGGTCTTCAACAAATAGCGGGGGAGCGTATTTGAAGATATGTGGAGGAATTTCGTTAAAACCGGTGGCTTTCCTAGTTTTGAGCTTTCTTCAAATTGTAGGGATGACCCTGTAAACTCTGCCATTAAAATCTCCTCCAATAACAACGATTTGTGATGAGGTTTTGAGGTGAGAGTATAGATCTTCAAGTTGCTCATAAAACTCATCAATTTCTTTTTCACAGTGATTATTGGTGGGAGCATAGGCATTGATCACGGCCATTGTATACTTGGAAACTTTAAAACGCGAAAATGCTAATCGTGGGGATATACCTTTTGAGTCAGTTAACGCACTAGTAGCTAATGGGGATAAACAAAATGCTACCCCATAACATCCTGAATTCTGTGTACAAGTTGTTGAGAGGAATAATCCCGATGTTAATTGGAAGCTGTAGGAAGACTAAACGGCTCTGAACAATCCAGTCTTGTTTCCTGGAAACAAGCAATGTCAATCTTGTAATGACTTACTTTTGTGGCAGTATACGCATGGGTCAAAACAGACGACAGTGACCGTACATTCCATGATCCTATGCGGAGAGATTATTGAATGCGAATTGGATATGGGGGGATAAATGAAGTTTCTTAGTTAGAAAATCGCTTCCTAGCAAAGGCGCCAGTATTGACAAGGCGATCTTCTTTGGGGGATGAAAGGGTTGACGCCGGTTGACGGATGTGCGAGAAACATTAGAGGGAGATCTTCCACGCTTTTCTGACTTTGAGTCAGGCTCGTCATTATTGATCAACAAGGGTAAAATCTTGTTTTCCTTCCCGCGCAATCTCGTCAACTCCAGTCCTTCCCCACTTGGATAAAGAAAACCAACGGCTCTGGAGGGCATAGCGGTTGATTCCATCGAGTATTTTGTATGAACGAAGTTTCATTGAAAATTGACACAGGGTACAAGTACCTGCTGCCTAATTTTCTGTCAGGGTGAACTCTCTTAGCCTAGCCGGCTGTATATGGTAAGCGAATACCTTAAGACACATTTTAGCATCTAGGGTGTATGCTAACACCCATTCACTAAGCGGGAGTTCAGTGAAAACTAGCTACACTGCTGTGGATTCGGTCCCTTCGGTTATTAGTCAGAATTCCTATTGGCTTATAGGCACCTAGTCCAGGATGCACCACATGGAGGAATAACAATAAGGAATATCACCATCAATTGAGTTTGAAACTTTATAAACATTACTCAAATCCTCCGGATCATTTAGCATTAAATACTCCGTTTATAAATGCTTCAAAAATATTTTTTCATTTTCAAACTTTTTATTGTAAAAAAACATTTTGCTTTTATTTTAATGTATTAAAATATTTCTAAATAAAAACAGAATTTACTCTAAATTGAAATAACTTTTTCAGTTGCATCCACAAATAATTAAGACATTTCTTTCATAAGAAAACTTAACAAAAACTACTACCTTATTAAACACAATACTTAAATTATTATTCTATAGTTAAAAAACAACAAAATTAACTGAGTTCAAATATCAAGGCTTGATTGGTCTTTCTGAACAAGAACAAACACGACAATTTCGAGAGTACACATGCATATCGCAATATGTATTAGTTGATGTATATGTGTTTACTTTGGATTCAAGGAATCATTTATTTATTTTGTTTGATGACGTGGTTACCACTTTATTATTTTCAATATTTATACGGCATATTAAACGATCGATTTCGATAGCTTCATAAGCATAACAAACGTAGAAGGATAACGAAATTTCTTCGCTAATAAACGGCATCCTTGTGATGACGCCACTGTTCGCGACATTGACGAGATCGCCTAATTTTGTTTCGGGGTTATCTACCTAAGCCCAACGGTTACATATGGTATTTGTATGCATTAAGATACCTTTTAACTATCCTGGGTCTATGCTTACATCCACCCACCGTAGCGGAATCCCAGTCATACCGCTGTGCATTCGATCCCTGCTGTAATTAATTTAGATGACTACAGGCATCTAGTCCAAGATAAATAATATAGAGGAGGAATAGCTAGGAATATCACCATCATTAAAAATTAATACTTTATAAGCATTACTCAAATCCTCGGCATTATTAGCATCCCCTACATCCAAAGAGTAAACCAAAATAATTTCAAAAGTCAAAAGCATAACAGCAATGTAATAATAATAATAATAGTTAAAAAACGTTTTAACAAAGATGTTTTGCACATAAAATAACAATTTTTTACTATATAAAAAGTTGTGTTTTTCTTCATTTTAATTTATTTGTTATAATTGTTATAGCAATTAAGTTTTTTATCAATAACTTCTCTTAACTTGTAAATAAGATGTAATTATATTTAATTTTAGTATAAACATTAATATAGACTGTATACGTTTATACTTTGAATTACTCTTTTAAGTGCATATAACTATATAACTGGTCTCAAAACAAAATACAGAATTATAATCTCATGTTCAACATTTATATACATACATATATTTTTAAGTGTGAACACTTGAACGTTTTCAACTGTTTTGTTAAATTAAAAAACATGTACGTTTTATAAAGACATTGGTGATAAAATAAAATAAGCAGATAATCTACTTTAAAAAAAATAAATGACAACACCAATTTTGGTAGGCATTACAAAATATTTGTACATTATTTTTTACAAATAAATGATAAAAGAGATCGTCTATTTAACAATTTAAGTTAATGTTTTATGCTTGCACTTTTAATCAAAGATTGGCAAAAATTAAACACGTTAAATTTTTTAATGAGAAACTAAAGGTGGCACAAAAGCACTTTATTAGAATTAAAACAAAATTTATAAAAATTGTTTATTTATAGACGCCAAGCTAATTATTATTCAAATAATAAAATTAATTTGTATTGTTTATATTTTAACATAAAACGGTAATCACATTATCTCAGTTTTTTGTAATGTTTTATTTACAAAATAAAAATTATTTTTCATTTATTTCAAACACAGATGTCTTCAGTCGATAATAAACCTATTGTAGTAGACAACGGAGCGTATTGTCTCAAAGCAGGTTACGCTGGTGAAGGAACTCCACAAATCATCATTCCCATGGTTGTTGGCAGTACTTTCAACCAGTCCAACTCCAAAGATTGTTTTGTAGGCGAACATGCCAAAGCATTGAGTCACGATTTACTGCTAAGTAATCCCATATCAAATGGTATGATCACAGATATCGATCAGTTGTCCATCGTTTGGCATTACATGTTCATGAAAGAACTGCGCACCGATCCGACAAATCATTCGGTCCTCGTCACCGAACATCCAATTGCACCGGCGTGGAATCGTAAAAAATTGGCCGAAATGGTATTCGAAGCATTCAAAATGCCTTCACTATACATAACTTCCCAGTCGGTTTTGGCCCTGTACACCACCGGTCGTACGACCGGCTTGGTATTCGATATGGGCACCGAGCAAACAAGTGTCGTTCCAATCTACCAAACGTATCCTATATCAAATGCGATTGGCTGTTATAGTATTGGCGGTTCATACATTACCGAAATTTTCAAACAAATGATGTTTCAATCCAATCCGCACATAATAAATAGCATTAGTTTGGATTATGCCAGATATTTAAAAGAACAAGCGTGCTATATCAGTCGACCTTATCCAAATAAAAATCGAATCGATTCCGTTGTCTATTATACACCAGACGGAAGTCAAATCAAATTGACTCACGAACGATACATGGCTCCCGAAATATTTTTCGATTGCCAACGTACAAATGAACAACGGCCAATTGGATTGCAAAATGCCATTATGGATTCGGTTGAATATTCTCCCAATTACATGCGACCCGAAATGTATTCGAACATTGTGCTCAGTGGTGGCGGATGTTTGTTTGATGGATTTGTCCAACGAATGCAGCATGAGTTGGAAAAAATTGTGCCAAATATCATTCAAATCGACAAGCCACATCACCAAATCTTTGCCAGTTGGATTGGCGGATCCATTTTGGGGTCGTTGAATACGTTTGAGAAAATTTGCGTTTCCAAGGCCGAATACGAAGAATACGGGTCAAATATTGTATTAACCAAATGCAGGTGAAGTTTTTGAAAATAGACGGCAAATTTAATTAATCGAAAACAATGTTTGCTCGTTGATACCAGTCGTAAAAATTAACAAGTGTAGATTGTGATTGATGGCTTCAATTTTATTTAAAAAGTTTACATTTTATTTTATATACTACAGATGAGAAAATGTTTAGTTTTTACTTCATATATATATATATATTGATTGATCATAAACAAGTGCACACTATTTATAACAAACAGAACATTTTGACATTTCAAAGTAAAAAATAAATTAAATTATAACTTCCATCCGACTATTGCTTCTTACCAGGAGTGTCAATAATCCTGAGGATTTGAGTAATGCTTATAAAGTCTCAATTTCCAATGATGGTGATAATCCTGACTGTTAGTCCTCCACGTGGTGCATCCTGGACTAGGTGCCCCTAGGGTCCGAGTGCACAGCGGTATAACTGGGCTTCCGCTACGGCGGGTGGGTGTGAACATACACCCAGGATACGTAAAAGGCATCTAAAGGTATACGTATACCACATGTAGCTCTTGGGCTAAAGGAGATAACGCTGACAACAAATTAGGCGACCTTGTCAATCTTTGCGAACAGTAGAGACGTCACAAAAATGTCGTCTACCAGCCAAGAAACTTCTTTATTCTTCTCCGTTTGTTACGCTTATCAAGCCATCGAAGTTGATCGTTTTATATCGCATATAAATAATGAAAATAATGAAGAGGTGATCACGTCACCAACCAAAATGAAAATCACATTACACATTACATTAAAAACAAGGTACTTGTACCATTAGTGACACAGTAGTACGACACATACACGCAGTCAATTTTAGCCAATCTAAAAATTGACGACAAATAGTAACCAATATTATTTGTTACAATTTATTAAAATTTTAATGTGAACTAATCGTTAGGCTAATATTACTTTATTCCAAAATTTAGATCTAAAGTTCATATTTATAATTCTAAGCATTATTGTGCAATTGTAAGAAAAAATTGAAATCACTTTGTTAATACGTATTTTGCTTATCCAAACAGATCAGCTTGTAAGCACCAAAACGTTTCTTCACAAAAGTAAAATTTGATTTTTTTTTAATCAGTACTTATTTTAATAAACAAATGTATTTTAGTCGTAAGCACTTTCATTCCTAAATGGAAAATTTTGGTCTGCAAAACTCAAAATACAATCTGCATAATTTGTTTCAAAAATAACTAAATGCAACTAATAAAATAATTACTTGTACGCGACCCCATTCCAAAGCACCTAATTGGAACTTTATAATTTCAACAATAATAATGTTCTGACAATAATTGAAATATGAACAATTTTAAACACAAGAACATTACGTTGACAACTTAAAATCATGCGCAATTCAAGGAAACAAAACAAAATTTTACAATCAATTTATACAATTTATTTAGTTTTAAAAACAAATAAAAAACAATGCAACATGTTTTATTCACTCCACTGACTAAACCGGGATAAAAAAAATTGGAGGGAGGAGGTTCAAGATAAAGTGTGTGTACAAGTAGTAAATATGGCCAATGACAAATGATAATTAATTATACATCGAATAAAAAACTATGAAAACGTCTTAACAAAAGATAACATCCAACGATGTTTTCAATAAGGGTAAATCGGATAATTAAGAATTACCACGCTTCGTGTGTGAAGTGCGAGACATGGATGCCAAAGCCCTCTTCCGCAAAGTATTTTCGGATAGTTCACGTGAATAACCATTCTGAAAATTACGTAAAATACAAAAGTGTTTAGGGTACTTTTTAAAAATAAATTACACTGATTCTTTTGAAAACAGTACGATAGGTCCAGTTTCATGATGCCGTTACTGTATAAGATATTTACTTGCATTTTGATTTAAATCATATATAATCACAAATCTAGAAAGAACATCCAATATCCATTTATCTAGTCCCCAAAAACTAGGGGTATATATATATATATATATATATATATATATATATACCAATCGAACTTGAATGGAAGGATAAATGAAGATACCATATAAAGATTTCGATTTCAACAAAATATTCAAAATATCAATTATATATCAATTTATAATTCACCAGTCAAACTTTAAATTTTATCAATAGAGTACAGTTGCTATACAACACAAAGTCAAAATGTGACTTAAAATAGACCAGGTCAAATAATTTTAACACATTACTTTGTCATCCTGCTGTATAAGATTTGGTGGCAAAGCTGGACCTTCCGAACAAATGCCATTTCGATCGTCTTCGTGTCTTGACTGACCCCGTTTACAACTTTGTTTGTCCTCAGCATAGCGACAATCATCATCGCTATTGGAACTGGAACTGTCCGAATCCGAACTGTCACCAGATTGGGAAGATGAATCCGAACTGGACGAACTGCTTTGTGTGTAATATTCCTGCTTGCCGCCTGTGGGATGTGACGAAATTGTATTTGACGAATCGATATCTGGTGGCAACGATGGACCTTCAGGCTCGTTAGATTCAAGAAGATCATCTGGCAACATGGGACCTTCGGGTTCCAAATTTTGAGAAATGCAAGAACCTTCGACTTCGAACATAGGTGGCAACTCGGGTCCTTCAATTGAAACAACCGTGAGTGGCAATGCAATAGTCGACTTCGGCTCTACGTGAATCTCGGAAGCCTCGCTGTCACTACTACTGCTATCGGAATCTTGTGTTCCGCTACTATCGTCATCACTGCTACTATTACTATCACTGGAACTTGAGTGATCAGATGAAGATGAAGCAGCTTTGGCTTTTGAACGCTTCGTATCTTTATCTAAAAAATGCACACACACCCAAATTATATATATATATATATATATATATATATATATATATATATTTCTAATAGATCAAATCATACCTATGATTTTTAATTGGTTGAAATAGTCCTGTAAAGTGGTTTTTTATAACATCATGACATAGTTTTGTCTCCAAATAAACACTGGGAAATGTGCATAGCTTAGTGGATATTCTTTCATAACAGAGAAAGTTTATACACTTTTTTATGGATCAATAAGAGGAATTGCCCAAAGCTTTTCGTTTACTTTTTTAATTCATCATTTGAATTTTTAATTTTGTAAGTATAAAATGATCACACCATCCACTTGTTAATCGTTTCCATCTACTTCTAGGCAATCTGTGAAGTGCTTCATTCTCTCAACCTTATTCAAAATGTTTTCGTAAATAATATTCATCTTTACATCACTATTATGTAAAATTTTGACTTTTTTATAGTTTACAAATTAAAAAACAATTTCAAATAATGGTGCTGATTATTAAAATTAAACATTATCTAACTTTTTTTTGCATTTTTCGGATAAAGGTTAATTTAAAAAGATTTTATTAAAACCGCAAATAAAAATAATTATTGATCAATTCAATGTACAATGTGAATTCATCTGTTTATGTATACATTTATTTATTATTAAATGGTTGTTCTTTATAACTAAGTTTTTTTAAATATATTTAAAAGACAGTTAATAAAAATTTCCCAATTAAAATAATCTACAAATTCAATACCGCACGAAGCCACTATTTCTAGTCGGGATGCTAATGATCCTGAGGATTTGAGTAATGCTTATAAAGTCTCAATTTCCAATGATGGTGATATTCCTGACTGTTAGTCCTCCACGTGGTGCATCCTGGACTAGGTGCCCCTAGGCATCTAGACTAATAACAGCAGGGTCCGAGTGCACAGCGGTATAACTGGGTTTCCGCTACGGCGGGTGGGTGCGAACATACATCCAGGATACTTAAGGTATCTAAAGGTATACGTATACCATATGTAGCCCTTGGGCTAAGGGAGATAACCCTGACAAAAAATCAGGCGGCCTCGTCAATCTTTGCGAACAGTGGCGACGTCACAAGGATGCCGTCTACCAGCCAAGAAACTTTGTTATTCTTTCACGTTTGTCTACGCTTGTCAAGCCATCGAAATCGATCGTTCCACATGTCGTATAAATATGGGAAATAATGAAGAGGTGACCACGTCACCAACCAAAATGAATGAAATGAAAACGACTATTTCTAGTCACAGAATACTTTTTAAAGAGTTTATGCACATGATAAATTGTTGTAATGCGTGAAAATATTTACCT
Source organism: Cardicola forsteri (assembly GCA_025895645.1). NCBI lineage: Eukaryota > Metazoa > Platyhelminthes > Trematoda > Strigeidida > Aporocotylidae > Cardicola > Cardicola forsteri. Next base: position 138,041 of record JAKXYG010000051.1, on the reverse strand, counting down.
TATTTTAAAAAAGAAATCACTTTTCCTCTAAAAACAAAATATTATTTCTTCTCGTCTTTACTAAACCAAACGACTGTAACATTATCGATAAAAAGATGAGTTTAACAGTTTTCAAGCATCGGACCACTGTTAACTCTTTACGTGGATGCTAACCTAAGTTTCAATACAGCCAATAAAATATAATTTACAACTCTAATATAACAGAAATTCAATAACAAACAAACCTTTAGATAATCACAAACGAAACAATACAAACCTGTTCTCATATTAACTTAACTTACTGGGATGTGCATGTGCATCTGACATGCGATCATCGTATCTATGCCTACGATCAGATAATTGAGAGTCGGTAAAATCACTTCTCCTGTCTTGTTCCAACCGATATTCCATGGTAGTCCTTTGAAATCTGCGACGATCGACATCAGGACTGCGACTTCGAGATCGATGACGCGAACGACGACCGGAAGAAAATTCCTCCGAATCGTATCGCCTCGAATAATTGTCTCGCCTGACTGGCATAGGCGGACCACGATGTGATCGATAATAATCAGCATTTTCGGTGGGATAACGACGATCTCGAGATCTCGAACTATAATCCGAAGCATCATGACCGTGCCTTCTCGATTCGTTTGAGACACTATTGTCGTGACCGTAAGAAGTATTTTCCGACATTTGAGGAGGACTACGACGCCGACCTGCCAATAAATCTTTTCGCCAATCAGACGACTGAGCAGAACTGATAATCCAAACCGAAAATAACGAATAACACAAAACTACCATAAATTAAATAGATACTATTGGTTAGGATTTTAAAAAATACCATATCGTAAGTTTGATGTCATGCAAACTCTTTATTCTCAAGTTTAAAATATATTCAAAAATAAGATGCCGCGTCGATTTTCAGCGCATAACTTGAGAAACATTTTTGAAATTACGAATCAACTATTTTGGATAAAAGTTCAAACAGAAGTTAATGCAACACAATCAAATTTATTGCATATTATACTTCACGTAAGCGGATAACATATGTAACAAAATACCTTTGGCACAACGAAAAATTTGACCTTTAAAATCTCTTAAAATCCTCCATTAGTTGGTAATCTAAACAGACATGTTACATATATTTAAATGATTTCAAAAGGACTTGAATATTACATCCAACTTGTTTTAAGAAATCCTATTGGTCAACCTTCGTAAGTATGAGTCACGTTGGTGCATTCTTCTATCAAAAGGGGGATCGTTTTGACTTAAAAATGTATAAGGCGAGAAAATTAATATTCAGTTAGTACTATACAATTTGTATTGCGTCATCGTGCATAAGCAGTGTAAATCGTGCAAATTTCGTCACACTCCCAAAAGGTTATCTAACTCTTATTGTTTCCTTTTTTGCTACTTTTTCCGCTGATTGGTTTTATCATCTACCATTGTTGTATCTTCATACAGATGTTCATCAAAAATAGATACCTGAAATGCAAACATTAAAAAATGAGAATTTACACAAACCAGCAACTCTTAATAGAACAATATAACATAAGATAACAGTTAGTAATAAAGCCATTTTTTCATTAATTCAAAATTCATATAGCCACCCGAATAATGCCCTTCCACCGTTCACGGTTTTCAGAGATAAGAGATAGTTCGAAAAGCGTACTTTTCTATAATCTGAAGTTTATCTTAATTCTAAGTATCATGCTATATTATAATCCTTGTTCATATTAATCAGTATTAATAACATATTGTATGTTTAATATCCTTCCTTCAAAATGCATATTTATCACTGAACAACCATTGCCAAATTTAAATATTTAAATAATAGAACGCTAACCATAATCAGGCCATTATTACTAAATGTCTTCGTAGTGACATTTAAGAACATTTAGATTGCAAAGCAAACAATTCCAACGCCTCAAACAATTGAGATATAATACTCACACTGTGATTCACCAATTTGATAGTGAAACTCCAATCACGTTTAAGTTCATATACTTTTTACAATTCAACCGTCAAGAGAATTCTGTTTCAAAAAGGCAACAGCAATGCAAACATGTATAGAAAACATTGAATTTGATAAACTAGACTTTATTATCAATTCCATTATCAGGATGGTTAAAAATTACAACGGAAATTTCTAAAATACATGAACTTCCATTTTTAACTTTTCAATAACAATTTCTATTGAACTCTTAACTGATGCAATTTTCGTATTAAATATTCATAGCTTTCAATGCTTTGAGTCCTTATTCCGATGTAAATCGCATTTTCCAACTAGTCACAAATCTATAAGAGAATGACTATTCACAACAAGTTCAGTATTCACTACTATATACATTGCATTAATAATACACTACTTTCTTCAACAATACAAACGAACGGTTAGCCAAATTTCTAAACAATTGACAAAAATATTTTTTATTCTAACATCACTTCAATAAGGGCAAACGTGCACAAAATTAATTTCACAAATAATAATTAAAAATTAATAACTAAACGCAATGTCACTAATTTAAACCAAGAAACTTGTTGAAGTTAGCGTTTTGGTACAGAATGATTATCATGTTACTTTTATTATTGAAATAAACTGCATCAAGTATCCTACATCAGTCTTCTACCTTAGTGTTCTATCAAAAACTAATAAACTACTGTTACTTTTTATTAGCCTTCAAAACACTGTTCATAGTCCTACTATTAATCCATCAAATATTCCCGCGAAAATATCGGTTCAATTTACAATATCAACATGCAATTTCAATAAATCCAACAACTAACTAATAAATGAACAAAATTTATATTGTTGTAATTGAAAATAATGTACATATTTTTATGTGGGTTAGTTAAGTTACAAAAACGCCAAAGCCGAAATTGTCACAAAAAAATGAAACTGTTGTTTTCAATTCAAGACAGGATCATTCATTTAACCACTCACCGTTTAGTGCTCCTACTTTCACGTGATGAATGACCATGTCCAGATCTTGAACGATCGCGATGAGCATAAGATCTTTTCTTGTGCGATTTCTTTTCATGTCTAGAACTATTAGATTGGAAAGAATGTCCACTTTTGTCGCTGTCATTATCACTGCTTTCTGAAGTGCTACTGTGTTGGCGTTTACGAGAATCAGAGGTGTTGCTCTAAAAATAGAATATAAACAAGCAAATATAATCTTTTTAATTTATAATTTAATGTAATTAAGTCACCAGAATTAAAAAGTGCAAACATCAAATCTTGTTAACACATCCTAATTAAATTGTTAAATCACGTAATAATATTAGCCTCCAATGGAAACAAAATGTGTTGGAAACCACTATACAAAATAAATTTTGCCCAGAGAATATATAAACGAAATAATTCCTCTAGAAAATGATTTATAGGTATAACTATCAGTTTACCTAGAATATTATTTTTAGATATCATTAAACTATAAAAATTATGCTTAGTTCAATACTTATTGCATAGTAGTCTTAAAGCATCCAAACTACATGAAAGGTGAGGATTTGTGGAAAAATACTAAAAATACAAGCATGATTAATCAGAGCTGACTATTTTACTATTTGCATTTAATTGTTATCGCCATTTCTAGCGGTACAGTACTGGAATCGAACCTGGGTTCGATCCCCATCACCATTATCAAATACGGGCCCATGTTCGGCTTCGCTGAAATATTCACTGCTGAAAAATATTTCCCGTAAAAGTAGGAAAAATAAAAAAAATTAAATTTACAGTTTAACAATAGCAGATGCAGTATGCCATCATCCAATAAACAATAGATAACGCTATTTTTAAAAATTATACAATTAATTAAAATATTAAAATAAATCTAATATCAATTAATGTGGTGTAAACATAGAACTAATACATACTGGTTTCTGTGAACGACGTGGAGATGGAGTAGATCTACTTGTTGATGAACGACGACGAGATGAAACTACATTTTAAATTTAATTATAAAAAATAATAAGATTTAATAAAAAACTAAATTTCATTTATGTAAAATAAAACCGAAAAATATAAATTAATGTCACAAAATCGTATCTATAAAAATGTGTTAACTTTTATGACTTGATTTCGATAATCAAAAATTAATTATTTATTATGTTATCAAATCTTTCAGTCACTGGTTGAAAAGTGAGATTTGGTTTCCAGATTAAGAAATTCATAGTTAAAAGCTAAATGCTGCAATCTATATAAAATTGTTAACTACTCCCAAAACAGAAGCAAATTGTAGAGTAGTGAATTCTACGTTTCTTGATACCAGCCAAAAGACCTGATCAGTTGGTCGTTCAGGTAGCCACATATTACCAAAAGAAATGTTGAATAATCACTTTACCTACAACTAAAGCCTACTAATACCAAACTGTTTTACACAAAATTAAAAAACCAAAATCGGTTTCCAATCCTTTCTAAAAACCTGTTGCCGATTAACAAACATTTTGAAATGCAATAAAGTTAATTTTCTGAATTCAAGAAAATCCTTCTGTAAATAAAACTTTTTAATGTCATTAAATTTTACTTCAAGCTTGTCTAATAACAAAAATATAGATTAAAATAAAACTATATATATATATATATATATATATATATATATATATATATGAACAATACCTTTGGTTGTTTCTGAAGAGACAGATACTGCCATTGAATTATGAGTTGAATCAAAACTTTCTGCAAGAGTTCGAGCTACACTGTTTACCTTTTGTTTAATCACCTCTTCTCTGCGACTTATTTCTTTCTTGATATAAGGATCGTCCTGCAAACAGATATATATTTACAAAAATAATTTTTACATCTATTTACATTTAATTGAAGTAATTAAAGTATATAATAAAACTAATAGTAAAAGACGTAACTCGGTAGTAAGAACTCTAATCTCATACCAAAAATTTCATGGTTTGAACTCTAGAAAATCGACCTTCCTAGGTTTAAACAACAAAAGATTAGGTAACACCAACCAGTAGTAGATAAATAAACACCAAACTATTTAGATTAGTAACTTGACTCTTTCGAACTCAGCTCTAACAATTTTGCAATGGAACAATTTGAAAACAACCTGAAGTATAAACGCAAACAATTATTACACAAGATTATCATACAAACAAATACCTTATGCAATATCTCTTCCTTCTTAGCTTCCAAAAATGCGGCTGGTACACCATTTGGAGTTTGCATAGCGGATAAAAGTAAATCCCATAATTCAGATAAAAAAATGCGCGCATTCTTGCTGTTCAAAAACCCAGTAATGTTGATTTGAATGTCCTTTGGATCCGGATGCTATTAAAATAAAATAAAATTTTGGTATACACAACAAAGAAACACAGTAATCACTTAAACAACAAATAATAAATATTTAGCTAAAATATGTACCAGCAGCGCACTCAGTGCGTCGCACTAGATGTAGTTCCCGTTGCTTGCCGATGGATATTCCACAATACCTGAAAATTCAATCGAAATTAATTTTAAAAAGAGAAACCAAATAATATAAAACTGTTTTCAAAAAAACGTCAAAAGCATTCAAAACATTTCCCAAACCAAATTATTTGTAAAATTTCCTTGGACCAAACCAATGTCTTTCTAAACCTAGGACCCTATCAAACTTATACATAACCTTAAAGAACTATACAAACTAATACGTCATTAAGTAACTTATTTTAAAAACACTATTTAGAATAATTCGGTTGTTAAACCGTCAAAAACAACTATATATATATATATATATATATATATATATATATATATATATATATATATATATATATATGTGTGTGTGTGTGTGTTTTTAACAAGATAGATCGTAACTAGTCACGTAAAATTCAAATCACAAAGTATTAAATCCTTCAAAATCAAAATATTACATAATAAATTTCCAGAAAAATACTAAATTATAAAATACCATCAAAATTTACACTAATAAATCTTAGCATGTAGAAAAATAGACTGAACAGAAATTAATTACAATAACGCACCCGCACTTCCAACTGATTAAAAACATAATCACACACGACTTCATCCTCAAAATTTAAAAGTTCTGTAATACGTTTGACAATCCATGGTCTAATTGAGCTTAAGTTGATTTTAGTCATATCAACCTGAAAAATGCATCATTTAAATATTAGTACCTTCTCCGATAAGTTGTCACCAAACTTCATCGTTTTCATTAACTTCTTCTTTTTATCTGCAAATCTTGTATCTTGTTCAGCGGTCGTACCCTATAAGTATAAATTAGTATAAATTTTTAAAAAAACCTTGAAAAAGCCGGCGTCGGTCATCCTAGTCAGCTCGCAAACTTGTACGCCACGTTCAACAAATAACAAAACAATTATTTAAAAGTATTTAAAAATTGTTAAAATAATTTTATGTAAATTAGTTTTATACTATTTTTTTAATTTTATAAATTAATTTTATAACAATAAAGTTAATTGTATTTATCTATATTAATATTAATATATTTTATCCAAATAAATAAAATAAATAAAAATAAATAAATATTTTAAGTACTCCTGTAAATATGCCTTAACTTAAAAATATAAAAATAAAAGATTTCAGGTTATGTAGGAGAAAACTCCTTTTGGTACTCAGTTTAATGTTATGAGATATCAATAAACAATAAATTTTTCAAAAAAATATAAATACTTAATTAATTGATTAAATAAATAAAGTTATTAAAATAATATTTAAATAAACCTGAAGAGGAATTTGAAACAACGTGAGTTAGTAAATAATTGCACGCAGAGATGACTCTAGACGAGAAATGGTCACACAAATAAAATAAACAGTTTCAAGATTATCTAGAACCAGACAAGATTTAACTCTGGGTTTATTTATCTTAAAAGAATGTTTTCTGAAAATGGGTTATCTACATGGTTTAACCTTAAATATTTGTAGACTAAGATAAGGTCGCCCCGAAACCTCCTATTTTTTAGTAAAAAAAATTTAAGGTATTGTAAACGGTTTGAGTAGTTTACATTCTTAAGCCATCTAGAAACTTTGGTAAATTTTCTTTGTATTTTCTCCAAAATCTTTATGTTTTTCTTTTAAAAAAGAGATGTGACGTGAATACAATACTCGAGATGGGGTCTAATATATAACTGGTAGAGTAGACGCACGCAACTAACAGGGATCTTTTTTAGGTTACGCTTGAAAAACTTTGTAAGTTGGAAACAAGTGAAGACAGATCTCCTGTGGTGTAACGAAAAATTAAGGGAGGGGTTGAAAGCAACTTCTACATTTTAAATCAAGTTTAAACAAGATATTGGTTGCAAACTTGGGGCTCTGAACATATTGCCTAAAGGTTTTCCAAGAAAAAATGCTTACACTTGGAAAAATTTAGCGGGAGCGCATTATCTAGGGATCAATTATATATACTACCAATATCAAGTTGAAGTTCTTCGGGATTGAAACTCCAGATTTTGACATCACTAGCGTAAAGCAAAATGTAAGAATGAACAACAGAGAGCAAGTCGTTGATATGAATAATGAATAAGGGACTTAGAACAGACTCATGGAGGATATCTGAGGTTATGTTTTTAGCAAGGAATATAACGTCAACTAATTTAACACTAAATTGACGATTTGAGAGGAATTTAAATCATTTAATATTATAATTATAATTTTCAAACTTTTAGTTTTGATAATAAATATTTTAAAATGAAATACATAAAGATATATATATATATATATATATATATATATATATATATACTGTTTTCAAATTTTATTTCTGGTCATGCAAAAAAATGTAAAAAGTTTCTAATTTAAGAAGTTTGTAATCGTACATGCAATACTTATTGTTCTAAATTGTATGGATATATATATATATATATATATATATATATATATATATATATATATATATATATATATATATATATATATATATATACTATTATTTATTATAATCATTTTAAAGCTATTATGCAAAATAACTTGCAATATAATTTTATGTAATTATGCATTACATTCTTAACATTTAAGGTCCGGTGTAATAAATATTTTGCTGAACCCTGTCATTATAAATATACTTCCACATTTTTTATTGTTTTAGTAGTAATTTTGCATTTTATTTATTATATTTTGTTTTTCACTATACTGAATAAATGTTATACAAAATCTTTTTTAACATTTTTTAAAATGTTTATTATTTAAAATGTTTTACGTAAAACATCTTTCAGTAGTAGACATTTTAGCGAAGCGAAACATGGGTCCGCATTTTAGTGCCGGTAGTGGGATCCAAAACCATGTCTATCGAGGTCTATATTGAACCGTGTAGATCATCCCGGCACGTACATTTTTAACAACTAGATGTGTTAAATGTTGATAATAATACTGAAGGTATATCTAAAGCTACAAAATTTGTTATCTTATTTTATTCAAATTGATATATAATTGCAATATATAAATGCGTAATAATTTTTTCTACAGGTTGATACACGGGTTGAGTAGGAGTATAACTCTTTTTGATTCTCGGTTCTATTGTTTGATAATATTAGTAAGATTCATAGAGAAATATGTAATGGATAGTGAGGAAAAAGGGGATTAGTCACAGAAAAAATATTTGAACTTAAGACAAAATCAAGATAGATAGTGGAAATTAACAATTATAGAAAACGAGCAAAAATTATAAATATACAAAAAAAACAAAAAAAAACTACTTATTACAATGCAAAAAACACTGCAATAATCCTTAAAAAAAATAGAAAAGAATGAATAACCCTCCAATGAACGTGTAGCGTGACGCGCGCTCCTAATTAATAAAATGCATTAAAAAACGTAAATAAATTTTATTTAAAAATATTATGTTTGTAATTTTAAAATTATTATTTTGCATATTAATTTATTTAATTAAAAATGTTTTTATTGCTAAGCATTTTAATTAGAACGATAATTAATGGACTTTTGCGTTAGTTTTTAAATTATGAAGGTTAATCTTATAATTGTATTATAGTTGGATAATCATGGGATTTGAAATATCTTTTACTGTTATGACCATGTTTTGGTTATTATTGGGTTGTGGTGGGCCATTAGTTGTACCAAAGGGTCCTAATAGACCGTATGTTATAAAATTTACAACATTTTAGGATTATTCAATTAATGCTTTGTATGTCATCTGTTTTATGTTATCTTTTGTAAGTTATTATTTTAATTATTTCAGTTGGCTTATGGCATCTTTGGGACAAGCAAATCCATTTTTTGGTCCTATAATAGATAACAGTGTTATTAGGATATTGCAACGTGAATGGCAGGTAATCATTTGTTTACTTTAATTTTGAAGCCTGTAAGGGTTTTAAGATGATTATTCTATTTATCAATAATTGTATTTAAAACAATTAAAACGCAATTTTTATTTATCCAAACATTACTTACTTTGGCTATTTATTTTATTTGGAGATCAAAAGTAAATTCATTTCCTTATATATAAATATAATCATATACAAACATTTGTGTTGTTTAATTCTTTATTTAAATATACCTACGTTTATTTTTTAATATTATAAAATTATTTACTGTACGATGTACGTTTTGTATAAATCGGCAATCTTTATTAAAAACAAATTTTTAGACTCATATTTCAAATTTGTACACGAGTTGAGTAGGCCAAAACGCCTTTTGGTACTCCGTCTTCAAATTTTCTTAAATGAAATGAAGGGTGAAGTAAAGGGGGATTTGTCACAAAATAAAATTGAAATTAAGACAAATCAAGGTAGCTAGTGGAACTGTTAACAATTATGGAATGCAAGCATAAATAGTAAATATACAATAGTAATAAAAAACGTTTCGCATTACAATACCAAAAGACTGCCATATTTTTCAAAAATAAGAAGAGCGAAAAAGATAAGATATCACACCACTTAACGTGCAACGTGACGCGCGACTCACCCCCCGAGTGATTTAAATTGTTATAAAATACTATTTTTCAATAAAAATTGATAGTAAATAAAAACATTTTGGTATATTTCATAGAATTAATTGTAGATAAAAAATATTTTTAAGAAAAATGTTTTACTGACAATTAAATTTGACAAAGAAAACATTCTGAAGTAAATAAAATATACTTTGTGAGGTTTATTCTGTAAAAATCTAAAAAATATATTTACATATTGGAGAAACCTTAATGAGTGATTGGATTTTTAAATTATGTATTACTTGGCTTTAACTAATTTACCAAACATATATTTATACATCTCATGAAGCTTTGTGTAGCAGGTGCTCCAAAAACATTTAGTTCATAAAGGTATTTGGTTTTTTTATACTGTAACAATGACATTGAGGGGGAAGATCGACCCCTACTTAGCGCGTCCACAGGTGGCGGATAGTTGAACTACCTTTAGCAATAAAGATTAGCTGTGAATAAGGCTGTACCAAATAAAAAGCCGTGGACCAAACGGATACTCAGGCGTTAACACGTTGATAAGAAGGCGCCAACGGTTATCGGTGTCACCCTGAGTATTATCACCAATCAGCTTTATTTAGGGATACTACTGCTTGCTCTACCCGGAGAGGCCTAGAAAGTGGTTTAAAAATTGCTCGTCTTCTTACCAGGATGGATGGCCATTGCTAACTGGTCTGTATACATGCGGTCGAAACTCCTACAAAAATCAACAGGGCAGATACTGATGACCAAATTCAAAAAACATCATTCTCAGATCTCAAACAAGGCAGAATGTGACTCGCGACGCTACTGTCTGCTTTGTCAATATTTCTTGCGATAATGCGCCGGTTATTAAATCTTGGATTTGCCCATTAAAACCATAATATCCGCTTAATTTTGGCTCATGGAACGTTTTCTTACTGACTGCACTGGCTGCGCAAGATTGTGTTGATGCTGAATCTAACTGTTATAATGTTAATATTTTATGTATTCAAGGAACCCGTCATTCGGGAGCTTGTGTCATAAAATTACCTTCAGGCCTTCTCAATATGACGTTTCTGGACCCACCAAATATGGTATTGCAATCATTACGTCCTCCAGTGCGACGGAAGCTCTTATTGATTGGTGCCCTATTGATTCTAGAATTATGATCGTCCGCTTTCAGACTGCAAATTTGATTTTAGGTATAGTAAATGTATACGCTCCCACATTAAATCACACTGAGTCATAAATAAAAACATTTTATGAACTGTTGGCGGCCACAACAACTAATTTTATAATGGTAATGGGGGATTTTAACGCTAGGTTAAGTGCTGCTTGCTGCTCAGCAGTTGGCAAATGGACGACTAGCAATAGCAATTGCTCAAACGGTGACTATATTAGTACCTATGCGTTACAACATGACTTAGTAGTTACTAACACAATGTTCCAACATCATCTATGTTACTTAACCACATATAAGAGACAATATTGCCACTCTCAAATTGACTATGTTTTTGTCTCTCATAGCTGGTTTTCATCAATTAAAGACGTGCGTGCATTCCACGGTTTCTGTACTGGAACAAAAAAATGGAAGTGATCACGGGTTATTAAAGTGTACACTCCCACTTAAATTTCGATCCAAACGAAAGTTCTTTAATCGCCCAGACTATAAATCTATCAAAAATACGTCCTATATTCAGGAATCCTTTGGAAAAAGCATATTTAAATGCTGGTCCTTCCATTAACTATAATAATAAAGTAGAACATAATTGGAAGTTAATCATATCTAAAGTAAATGCGACCTCTAGGTTATTACCCAAGAAACTCAACATACGACCAAAATTCTAGATTTCCAACTCCACAAAAGTTTTAAGAAATAATTTTTTGAACAAAAATCAACACAGAAAATTGGATGGAGACAAGAAGATACAGGAATATACAACGAAGTTCAATAATGATCAAGAGAAATATTCGTAGCTGAGGAATAAGAGGATGCTGCATTGCGTAACAATACTCAAACCTTATTCAAGAAGATCGACTAACTTTGCAAAGGACATTCCTTCCACAATCGACACTCATCGGTGATCTCTACAAATCAATGGACATCACACTCTGCGGTTCTTATGGCAGAAACAGAAGATTTGCAAAATAAGGTTCAACTTACTCAAAAAGATTCAGAGAAAAACGATTTATATCTTAATACTAAAAAACAGTGGTTTTAGCGAACGTTCCCTTTAGAAATCCAATCACTGTTAATGGTAACCCACTCCCTGATGAATTTAAGTACTTAGGCTCAGTCGTTGATAATAAAGGATCCAGCTCTTCAGAGATTCGGCGTCGTACTCGCCTCTCTACTGAAGCCTTTGGGCGTTTAAGTAAACCTTTATAGAACAAAAGTAATATTTCTATTAAAACCAAAATTAGAATATATAAGAGTTTAGTGCGATCCATTCTACTTTATGCATGCGAAACTTGGACTCTCACCCAAATGGATACACAAAAACTTGTTCATTTTGAGCAAAGTTGTTTAAGGTCCATATGGTTTCGCTCGTTGTCCTCTACTGAACACACTCGTTTAATAACTAATAAAATATTTCGATAATTAGCAGATATTTGTAAGTCACTTAACATTTATTGGCCATGTATCTATAGCACAATAAAAGAAAAATGATTAAAATGGATTGGCCATGTTTCACGTAGATCGCCCACTCACTAAGCCAGAATAGCAATGGAAGGCTATCCATTACCCGGATGGAAAAAAAGGCCCGGCGGCCAACGGGAAATTTGGACGGACATTGTGCCAAACCTCCTCATCCAAATGAATTACTTAATTGGGCGTCCGTTTGTTTACCCTATGCATCCAATAAACATCATGGGAGGGGTTTAACTAGGGATGTAATTAACATTTAATGTCAGCACACCTCAAGTGCACATTGCAAAAGTTGATGTTTTTGCACATGTTTTGGTATTTGAACTACCCTGTGTGATAATAACTGGTGGCAGATATTTATCCCTGATGATTATGATGATGTAACAATGATAATGAATGCAAGTACATAGGAATTGATGGAAAATTAATATTCAATAATTAAATATAACCAATGCACCCAATGTATTAATATCTATATGCTTATGCATTTTCTACAGAAATTGTTCCAAAAATGAAAAAAAAATTAAGCATACTTATAGTTAGGTTTTACTTTTTGATCATATACAATTGGGGTTTTCTAGCAAGTATACAATCATATCGTAGTTTTTGAAAAGTTTCTACTGGAATTTTAAGATATTGAATATCAGAAAAACCGTTGGATTCCAATCCCATTAAATAGGTTAAAGGATCGGAACGTCCAAATTTCATCCATCCCCTTTTTGTGTAAACATTTACGTCTTCGTAACAAAAACATGTTACTATACGACCACCTGGACGCAACACTCGCCAAATCTGTTGAAGCGATTGGGATAGTGAAGGCCAATAAAAGAAATTATTTACATGGAAACAAGCATCAAACGAATTCGCGAGAAATGGCAAATTATCGACTCCACATATATGAAGATCAATATCTTGTAAACCATTTGCATAATGCAGTATGCTGAAAAAATAAATACAACATTTAATATTATTAAACTCATTTTCATACAAGTTATCCAATAAAGATAGTGAATAAAGTTAAAGCTTACCTTTTACTGTAATAATGGGACAGTTTAGAAATATCTATTCCAGTAACTTGACCATCAACTTTCTTTGAAGTAAGGTAATTTTTATTCATGTTCTTGGAAAAAATATTATTAAAGTTTAAAATAGTTGCCAAATTAGGCATAGATAAAGGAGCTACCATTTGTGAAGCCATTTTCAATCCCAATCCAAAGCCGTGACCAACTTCTAAAACATCTTCACCGCATCTAAAATATTACAAAATTATTGTGTTGGTCATGATATAACTTTTTGTTTACTTCACAATTTTTACATTTTCAAGTTATTTTCTTGCGATTATAGACTTTAGAATAGATTATTCAATGCATATAACCAGCAAATTAATTGTGCCATGTTGACAACGAGATAATTACTTCAAATGATGATGCATTATCATCATACCAACATGTTGTATTTATGAATATATTTTAGTAATTATGTTTACTTTTAAGTTATATTGACTAAGATGAATAAAAAATAATTTTCTTAAATAACTGAATGTCAATGAACCTGAAGATTTGAGTAATATTTACAAAATTTCGATTTCCAATGATAGTGATATTCCTGACTGTTCCTCCTCCATGTGGTGCATCCCGGACTAGGTGTCCATATACATTTAGGCTAATAGCAGCAGGGACCAAGTGTACTGTACTTCTGCTACGGCAAATGGGTGCAATCATACACCCACGGTACTTAAAAGATATATGTATACCACATGTATCCCTTGAGCTAAGGTAGATAACCCTGAAAAAATCAGGCGGCCTTGTCAATCCTTGCAAATAGTGGTACCGTCACAAAGATGCCGTCTACCAAACAAGAAATTTCGTTATTCTTCTACCTTTGTTGCGCTTATCAAGCCGTCGAAATTGATAGTTGAATATGCCGTACAAATATTTAGCTGTAGCGGTGACAATCGACGAAGATAATTCGAAGTCGCAAATAATAAACAATATTATTTTATTTCATCAAAAATTGACATTTAATTTTTGGCAATTAACATTCTTCGAATAGTGACATTTTTGTTTGAATGCGTCAACGGTGCATACCGGTGAGAACGGCTATATAAAAAAAACATTCCTACGCCGTTGAACACTTCCGTCTTCATTACTCCATGTAATCAGTAAAGACGTTAGATATTGGGAGAAATTGCGACTAGGCAAGAATCACGCAACCTTCGACGACAAACAACGTTGCTTGTTCTATTAAACCGCCCCATCGCGTTAATTAGTGAAACCAGGCTATGTAGCCTTCATTGGAGTCAGTTCACTAAAAAACTAATGAAGAGGTGACTAGATAATCAACCACAATAAATGGAAAATTTTTAATAATCAGATTGTATAAATAAAATCAAATAAGATCCTTGCAATTTTAATATTCACTCTTACTAATAAAACATTAGAACCCTGTTTTATAAATTCACTAAACATGTTTGTTAAATTGTATAAAATCCAACAACATATTTATTTCTACAATTTTTATGTTATAATGTAATATCCATATATTAAAAGAAAAGTATATATATATATATATATATATATATATATATATATATATATAATATATATATATATATATATATACATCTACATCTATTTAAGAATAATAATGCATTTTGAATATAGCAGTTCTAGTAAATCCAAAGTTTTGAAAACTCGATTATTGAAAATAAATATAAAGAAAGAAAATTATACTCTAACATTTCTCAATGTTTACTAACTGAATTTCGTGTTGTAACTATTTTTAAAAATATCTCACAAAATATTACAGGCTAAACACAGTAAACAATTTTACAAATGTGAAACACACTAAACGTACCTTAAGTCGCACAATTCCACCGCCAATTTAGTTAACTTTTTATTATTTTGGTTAAAAAATGGATTGTATAAATATAAACTATACAAATTAAATCCAGGTGTTTTTAAATTTAAAGCAAATTGAGTTTTTACGTGATTGACTATAAATGCAACCTAAAATTTAATTTATAATAAGTTAATTTTTGTATAATAATACATACGTCAAAACTATTGTGAAAATATTATTTTAAACGTATATTGCAATTAATAAAAAAATTAAAAAACGAAAAAACTATTTTAAAAGCCTAAATATTAAAAAAACAAATTATGCGAACTTTTAGAGTGATAACTTAATAAGTATTTATAGCAGTCTAGCGGTACAGTGCCCTATTTGGACCTGAATGGGCATGGGTTCGAATCCCATCACCGACAATAAAATGCGGGCCCACGTTCGGCTTCGCTAAAATGTCCACTGCTGAAAGATGTTTCCCGTAAAACTTTCAAAGTAGCAAACGTAAATAATAAGAAATACATGCTTTTTAATCGGACAATGTAAAACATCACTAATTTGAAGAATTAAATTTAAAAACAAATTTAAATACTTTTCTTAACAAAAACTTTAAATAATAAACTTAATTATAAATTAACGTTAAGTAATAATTTAGAAAAACAAATACTAAGGTCTTGACAAAACATTCTTAAAATGTAGAAATCGTAGAATAATAAAATTGGATATTAAAATCTTAAATAATATAGTGTAAAAACATTGAAAAAACTTAATTTCGATGTTTTACAATTAGCTCATATTTTGACCGTTCTAAATATATTAATCATCCTTTTAAAGTAATTGTGTTTAATGACGTAATCATCTCTTGATTGTTTTCATATTTGTACGGCATATTAAACGACTGACTTCAATAACTCAACAAGCATAACAAACATAGAAGTATAACTAATTTTATTGGCTGGTACACTACACCCTTATAACGTCGCCACTGTTCGCAAAAATTGAGAAGACTACCTAATTTTTTGTCATGATTATCTCCCTAAGCCCAACAGCTACGCATAGTGTATACATATATCATGAAATACTTTTCAAGTACCCCAACCATATACTTGCACCCATCAGACGAAACGGAAGCCCAGATACACCGCTCTGCACTCGGTGCTATCTGTGTTAGTCTAGATGCACCTAATCCAAAATGTGCCACGTAGATGTGATAGTCAGGAATAGAGTCATCATTGGAAATTAAAATTTTATAAGCCTCACCAAAATCTTCATTAGCATATTACTCTCAAAGTAATTTGTATCTTGTCCAAGCTTGGTTAAATTTGCATCCTTTTATACTCGTTGGTACACATATCTTATTGAATCCTCTATATGATTACTTAATTGTAAAACAACAAAATTCCAATCCTCCGAATGCTGATAACCTCACCAAAATTATGTCAAGCATAAAACACAGACTCAACCATTTTATTATAAATTAGCAATCTATCGTCTCAAACCACTGCAATTTTTATATTTAGGAATAAAATCCACTACTTGTTCAAAAGAAAATGAGCATTTACAAACTACTTCAAAAAGTGGTTTTTCATAATTCGATTTTTACTGTTTAAATAATTATAAGAAAATACATTTTTCTAATACAGAAAACTTGCTTAATAAATGCAATCAACTATTTGCAAGTAAACATCGTTCCTAATTAAATTCAGTCCATTATTCTTTAATATTACAAAGTTCAATAAACAAATTATTTTCGAAAGATGTAGAATCCTTTGTTTAACCTAACATGCTTTTAAAAAATAGCAATTTGAAATCTTAATATTTAGTATAATAATTAATCAGTAAATTATGCAAACTAAGTTGTTTTAAAGTAACTTTAAAAATTGAATAAAATCTTTATGAGAAAAACAAATAGAATAAGACAATAATTAATGTTGTTTATCTTGACAATACCGCATCGGAATTGAAATTTGAAGATATGCCCTAAATAATCATGGACTAACAATTAATTCACTTGGTCACCCGAATATATACTTGACAAAACTTCTTTGGACAATCAATAAATAAGATAACCTTTTAAAAAACGGCCACTTCAACTTGGTAACATCTGTTTTCACTCAACTGTCACAAACATTAAAAACCACATTTACTATTTATTAAAAGATTAACACCTTTACCAACACCCAAAAAGGAGAGCTGGATTGCTATTATAAAAAATTTGTTTCACATGTTAGCGCTTGAATGTTAAAAAACTAAATAACACATAAGTTTATTAAATAATTGTTAAAGCGTTACCACTAACGAATATTTGTAATTTCTATTCCTTACAACATACAAATGCTCTAATTAGATCGTGCATACACCAGCTAAAATTATCATCCCAAGTTTTAAATGCAAAAAGTAGTTTCGATCCGGCCGTCTTCAAAGAAATATTGAAGAAAACATTTTCTCTATCTTTTCCCCAAACAAAAAAAGGGTATCTAACGTCTCTCATTCAAAACAATATAAGATAATCAACTGGTTGCTAAAAACACGTCAATAACTTCGTCAAACGTCTAACAAAGTCAAAACAAGCAAACTGATACCAAATGTAAACAAACACTCAAATATAAAAATTTGAAAACACCATATTAAGAATACAAAACTTTATTTTAGAAACTATACAAAATGATATATAAAATTACAAGAACTTTATGCCAACGCAAAAAGGTCAATTAAATATAAGCGTGAAAATACGATACAACTTCATTGCAACGTCTCAGCAATCTGTAAGCGTAACATTGAACTCTTGATAAAAACTAAAAAACGAACAAAGTTTTACGCCAACTCAACACATGGTGTACTGGAAAATTCTGGGTGAACCTAAAACAATTTAATAATTGAACTGTAAAAATTGTCAAAATAAAAAATGCTTCAGAAAATGACAACAATTTCAGGCACATAGATTTTTTCAATCTTTTATAAATCGACGATACTAGTTGCACTTAAGTCTGTAAAAACAGAGTACTAAGTTACAAAAAACCGTGTTAATACATTAAAAAGACATTTTAAACTCATACTACTTCTTTTCTCTTCCAAATCAGAAAAGAAAATTACAATTGTAACCATTTATCCAAAATAAATCTCACAATAAAAATCAGTCATTTGTAATGCTACAACAATTAATAATTAAAGATCTGAAATATTTTTACACGTTCTGCTCAAAATATTACTAATTGATTAAATTCTATTTACTTATACAATAACAAACACCATCTGTTTCGCATTATAGTAATTAAACTTGAGTGTGCAATTAATAATGAAAACGAGTCATATCTATTGACATGCGTCATTACATTATGAGATAAAAGCTTGTAAAAAAAAGTACAACATCTACCTCAAATGGAGAACCGTAAGCGGGTACAATCCAATCGGAACGGTCAAGAACATATTGACGACTTCGACGCCAAGAAGCAATAAAATAATTTTTCTCATTAGTCAATTCCCCATGATTTCCATCAGCCAAATCAAAAAACGATATACGACCAGCATCTTGAACGTCCATAAACAAAGTACCCGTCACCGATATACGACAAAGTGAAGATAATTTTGAACCTTTTGCATCGACCAAATAACCATTCACCATCAGACTCACTTGGTGTCCTCTTTGTCCAGGTGTACCCACTACGCAAAACTGTAATATAAATAAATAATATATTGTGAATATTTATTATTATTATTATTTATTTATGGTTATTGGATTAGATACTTCAGTAGAAGTAGCTTTCAGCACACAAAAAATATGTACAATTATAAAGTACAATACAATTA
The DNA here is from genome assembly GCA_025895645.1 of Cardicola forsteri. NCBI lineage: Eukaryota > Metazoa > Platyhelminthes > Trematoda > Strigeidida > Aporocotylidae > Cardicola > Cardicola forsteri. Next base: position 118,901 of record JAKXYG010000051.1, on the reverse strand, counting down.
GCAGTATGTAACATCAGTCCAAAAATAAATAAATAAGTAAAATAAGATTAAATTACATAGGCTAAAAGAAAACTCAAAATTAACGTATATTCAAAAGTCATGTTCAATATGATATGCGTGAAGAGGCATGATATTACTTAGGAAACGTACTATAGTTAATAGTGTGCAAATATAACAGTATACATGAAATGTGAATCACTCATGTGTGAGCATGACTAATAAAACAATACCCTGGATGAAGGATAATGAATGGTTACAAACTAGAATAAAACATACCGTAAAGTTACAAAATACAAGTATGCATATATTGCATAGAAAAGCTTACATTTTCATCAAATTCGTAAGGAGAAATGGAATGACAAAAATCGTGCTCCAAAAATATATTTCCACGTTTCTGAATATCATAGCCAACTATCATTAAATCGGCACAACTGAACATGCTCAAACATCCAACGTTTTCAGCCCCTCCATCGGTGCAAATTACACCATTGATCTCTTTATCTGGATAACAAATACCAACAGAGTTCAATGCACAGGTCAAATCTTGCTTGTTCCAAACTGAACCGGGATTAACTACATAACAACCGGCTGGACCACGAATCAAAACAGTATTACATTTTCTTTGAACGTAATTTTCGCATCTAGTATACATTCCCTCTTGCACCAATGTAACAGTGTAAACATCTTCAGACATGACTAGATATAAAATATAAAATAAAACATCAAGTTATTTTTTGCAATACTCTCAAATAAAAAGTTTTTAATTAGACAATTTTAATAGTAAGATATTAATAATCTTGAGGATTAAAAAAATGCTTATAAAGTTTCAATTTTCAATTATAGTAATAATCCTGATTCCACACCTCCATGTTATTCATCCTAAAATCAGACTTACATGGATCAGAGAGCGAATGCACAGCGACATAACATTTAGCGGGTAGTTGCAAACACAACCAGGGTACTGAAAAGGTTATGCCTTTACAATGATGCCGTCCATCAACCAAAAAGCTTCATTTCCCTGTTTGTTATGATTATAAAACTGTTAGAAGTGATTCTTTGATACGGTACACTCTTCGATAAGCATAGCAAAAGCAAAGTGTAACTAATTTTCTTGATTAGTATACGGCATTCTTGTAACGGCGGTAGTGTTCGCAAAACTAACAGGACTCGTTGACCCTTTTGTCAAAGCCATCTCTCTTAGTCTGGCGGCTACATATAGTATATGTATACCTTAAGAAAACTTTAAAGTAACCTGGATGCATGTTTGGACTAATTGGCCGAAACGGAAGCCTAGTTATACTGCCTTACACTCGGTGTCAGCTAAGTTAGTCTAGACGCTTAAATTCAACTGGTTTAGAAATCGCCAGATAGAAGTGAGTCAGGAATATAATCATTAAACATTGAGACTTCACATGCATTACTCAATCCTCCAAAACATCAGTATCCTATATATATATATATATATATATATATATGACATCTTTACTAAAATTTGTTAAACTTCGCAAACTCTGAACTAGTGAGTGTCCAGGTTTCGGCTATATGTAAAAAAATTGTGCAGACCATGAAAATATTATTTTTGTTTAATATCAGAATAACTCCGCCTAGTTTGGATCAGAAATGATTTAATGTGGCCAGTCCCAAGCCTGGATAAAGGAGGAGGGTTTAAGCTCAAGGTTAGCAATCTGGTCTCTGTAAAAAATCTATACTGCTACGGAAACAATAAGAGGACGCCATTCCGGTAAACAACGGCAAAGAAGTATTCGCACGTATCTGAATGACAGAGCTATACAGATGAAAGAGTTGAGTGAAAGCCGAAAGGAAGCTCAATCTTCGATTTGCAGAATCTTTGTTGTTGTTGTTTTGTTGTAATTATCTTATTGCCCATGCTTATTCTTAAAGCAAAAAGGTTTTGTATAATATTATAATAATAGTATCAGCAATAGCCAGACAAATTGGGTGATTTACTTCAATAAACGATCCACAGTCAAAAGTGACTAAATAGTACAAATAAATAGACTCCATTATATTAGGGATGTCACTTAGCAGCAATTATGCATCAGAAACTTGGGACAATATGACGGTAAATTTGTTGAGATTAATATTCAAACTATAATTGCCACCCAAAAGTTTATAAGAAAATTCAATGCATTCTGTAGTACAACTTTTTTCTCTGCTACAAAAAATATAATAAAATGGTTATAAAATTTATGCAAACTAACACCTTCAAACATTGATAAATTACTTTTTTTAATTGCCGAGTCAACTAAATGAACTTGTGTTAGATTTCATTATTGTTAGAATACGTAATATTTCACAAAAAATTCGTAATTATAATTCATTCAATCATAAAAAAGTGAAATAAAAACTACCAAAAGTAAATGTTAATGTACCAATCTCACAAAAAGTTATATATAGTTTATTAAATTTTCATAAAAAACCAATTACAGGTAAAACAAAAAAATGAGCATCAACTAATATATATATATATCCTGTTAAAATGTTTCATTTATGCAATATATTTATAAAGATTATATATAAAACGGTTTTGCACGTTTTTAAACTCGTATTTCGTCTCAAAAACACAACACTTTTACAAAAATAGTAAAATATGCAAGATATAATAAAAAATTAATGAGATAACTGACCGATTAGTGTAGAAAAGAATGGAAAATATTTTACAATTGAATATTAGATCAGTCGGTTAAAATAAAATTCAAATTTTTTATATTGTTATAAAATAAAAATATATAATTTAAAATAATTATTGTTAAAAAATTCTGTTTTAAAAAATTATTTCATTATTTTTATAAGATGCTTTACATTTTAAAATGCTGCATATAGGTATATAAATTATTTATTACAATGTTTTTGCTTAAATAAATATCACACTTTTGTATTTAATAAATTTAATAGGACTTTTGAATCCGTACGATACGTGACGTGCGCTCAAAAGTTCAGGTATTCAGGTATATTCACGAGTTAAGTAGAAGAAAACTCTTTTTGGTACTCGGTTCAAAATATCAGGTATCAACAAAAATAAATTTTGAAAAAAATTTTGTTTATAAATTTGGAGCTATGTAGATGTATATGCATAAATATACATATAAATGTAAATAGGAAATAAAAAAATTAAGTATAATCATGGAGAAAATAATTGTCATAAACTGATTTAAAGGAATCAACAGATGGTGTTGTAACAACATGGTACAGTAAAAGATTCCACGCGGATGTGACTTAGATACAATATTCTAAATGCGGTCTGATGTATAACTGGTAGAGTAGCCGTGAACAGCTTATAGGGATTTTACCAAGAATACGTTTGAAAAACTTGGTTAGTTGGAATCCCTTAAATGCCGCTATTCTGTGGTGTGAGAAAAAGTTTAGGGAGTGGTCAAGGGTAACCCCTAAATCTTTGACTAAATTATCTTGAGTGATGGGAGATGTATCTGGCGTTCTGAATAAATTGCCTAAAAGTTTACCAGCGGAGAAATGTTTACACTTGGAAAAATTCAGAGGGAGCGCATTTAATACGGACCAATTATAAATACTCAAAATATCTGATTGAAGTTGCTCAGGATTAGTATTCCAAATTTTAACATCGTCCGCGTATAACAGAATGTCAGAACGAACAACAACAGGTAGGTCATTAATATAGATAATAAATAACAAGGGACCAAGGACGGACCCTTGGGGGACACCTGATGTAATATTAACTGCTGGGGAGGTGATATCACCTAATCTTACACTTAGTTGCTGATTGGAGAGGAAGTCCTTAATCCAATCGAGGAGAGGCGGGCTAATCCCAAATGCTCTTAATTTATTCAATAATGCCGAATGTGGTACTTTGTCAAATGCTTTGCAGAAATCAAAGTAAATGACGTCGATCGAATGAGAGTACTCCAGCATTCTAGTAAGACTATTGGTAAATGTCAGTAGATTAGTGAGGCAGGATTTAGAGGGCATAAATCCATGCTGAACAGGGTTAATGAGGTTGTTATCGACTATAAAGTTTATTACGTGAGACTTAATTATTTTTTCCATAATTTTACTGGGAGCAAACAGAATGCTGGTAGGTCTGTAGCTCTCAGCCTTAAATCTACAACCAGATTTGTGAATTGGCCTAATATAAGCTAATTTCCAGACAGAAGGAACCTTGCCTTGTTTTAAGTAAAGGTTAAACAGATAAGCAAGAGCAGGAGCTAACTCAGCAGCACATTTTCTGAGTATTCTCGGGTATATTTCATCTGAGCCTCTAGAGGAAGATTTTAATTTGAGAAGGAGATTACGGACAATCTCCGGGGTAATGAGGGGAAAACCAGATAAAAGTAAACATTTCTCCGCCGGTAAACTTTTAGGCAATTTATTCAGAACGCCAGATACATCTCCCATCACTCAAGATAATTTAGTCAAAGATTTAGGGGTTACCCTTGACCACTCCCTAAACTTTTTCTCACACCACAGAATAGCGGCATTTAAGGGATTCCAACTAACCAAGTTTTTCAAACGTAATCTTGGTAAAATCCCTATAAGTTGTTCACGATTACTCTACCAGGTATACATCATGCTGCATTTAGAATATTGTATTCAAGTCACATCCCCTTCCCTAAAAGCAGGCATTAAGATTTTAGATAAAGTTCAGCGCAGTTTTACTAAGATCCACAGACAGTTCAAGAATGTAAGTTACCTTAACCGTTCAAAATCTCTTAAGATCTTTCCACTGCAAGATAGGAGGCTCCGGGGCGACCTCATACTAGTTTTTAAATTATTTAGATCGAATGACATCAGACATCTTCTCATCCCTGCCAACGATTCTTGAAGGGGGCATCTTTTTAAGCTATCCAAACCAAGAGTTAAATCCCGGTTTTAATTAAATCACTTCTCGTATAAGGTTATATCCGCGTGGAATCTTCTACCGTACCATGTTGTTACAACACCATTTGTTGATTTCTTTAAATCAGCCTATGACAATTATTTTCTCTATGATTATACTTAAATTTTATATTCTTATTTACATATATATATATATATATATATATATATATATATATATATATATATATATATATTTACATAACTCCAAATTTATAAACAAAATTTTTTCGAGATTTATTTTTGTTGATACCTGATATTTTGAACCGAGTACCAAAAGGAGTTTTCTCCTACTTAACTCGTGAATATACCTAAATACCTGAATACCTGAATACAGGTTACAGGTTGTTTCACGAGTTGAGTAGAAGTCGAACTTTTTTTGATTCTTGGTTTAAATGGTATCAGCAGCATAAATTTAGGAGAAACAAAATAATAATAAAAAATTAAAATAAAAAAATGAATAATAAATTAAATAGATAAAAAACCAATGAGTTATCGGAAGTTAGAGTATATTTGTCGTGTGTAAGCTTAAAGTACTGAGTAGATTGAGCATTTACAATTTCAGCAGGAAGCCTACTCCAATAATTAATAACTCTATGAGAAAAATTATGGTTGACATATGAGTTCAGTAAATTTCAGAATTTCAGGGTTTTTCACGAGTTGAGTAGGCCAAAACGCCTTTTAATACACGGTTCTCAAATTGTTTCAAGTTTTCAGGGGGGAAATGAAATAAATGGTGAAGTAAAGGAGGGATAAGTCACAGAAAAAAATTGAAATTAAGGTAAAATCAAGGTAGATAGTAGAAATTAACAATTATAGAAAACGAGCAAAAATTATAAATATACAAAATAATAATAAAACAAGTACCTATTACAGTGTACAAACATTGCAATAATCTTCAAAACAGAAGAAAACAAAAAAAGATGAATAACGTTCTAATAAACGTGTAGTGTGACGCGCGCCTTACCTTGCGCATAAAAAAAACCTTTTTTTATTTTTGGTTTTTAATCACTGCGATACGCTTGCATGACGTGCTGATCAAAATTTGCTTGTTGTTTTTGCACTTACTCACTGTTGTACGTGTCATTATTTTTACTTTTTTGGTGTTATTTGTTTATGTTTGGTAATTGTGCAATTTGTTTTGCTTAATTGCTTAGTTTGTACGGTTTTTTATAAATCTTGCTTAACATTTTGGTTAAATTTTGTTGTTGTTGTTGTTGTTGTGTGTTCTTTGTGTCATTTGTGTAACTGTGTTGTTCAATTGCTTGAACAAGTACGATTTATTTGTATCGTGCTTAAATTCTTTGTATTTTCCTATTTGATTATCATTTTGTTTGTAGCATTGTAATATTTACTTTCACATTTTAGTAAAAATTTAGGCATTTGCGAGGTAAGGCGCGCGTCACGCTACACGTCCATTAGAGCGTTATTCACCATTTTCTTTTTTCTTCTTTTTTAAAAATTATTGCAGTGCTTTTTGCATTGTAATAGGTACTTGTTTTATTATTATTTTTGTATATTTATAATTTTTGCTCGTTTTCTATAATTGTTAACTTCCACTATCTACCTTAATTTTATATTGATTTCAAATCCTTTTATCGGTAACTAATCCCCCTTTACCTTATCATTTATCTCATATTTCCCCCCAAATATTACTGATATCATCGATAAATAGAACAGAGGGTCAAAAGGATTTTTACTCCTACTTAACTCGTGTATTAACCTGTAACCTGTAACTTGCTTCAAATGAAGTCTCCTCGGTTATTAACTTGTGGCAGACAAAAGTGTAGTAAGTCAATGAATTCAGATATGTTCTGTACTAGGTGCTGCACTTGGTTTCATAGAAACTGCACCGGTTTTTCTGAATCCCTTTATAACGAGTTAGCGAATAGTAACACGGATTTATACTGTATAAACTGTCTTTGGTTTAAAAATGTTAAAAATACTGTTTTATCGGTGGATCCTAAGTTGGATCTTTATCTAAATTTAGTTAATGAGCTTAAGAAAAGTAACTCTGACATAAAAAAATCAGTAAAGACTTTTTAAAAATTTTATATTTTTTTTGCTGCTTTTTACCAGGAAGCAGGCAGAGGATTTTCGTCAACTTAAAGCCTTAGTTAAAATTTTTTCATCAATGATCAGTAAGCCCACACCTTCCCCAGCAACAAATGCTGTCCTCCGACTCTCTCAAGACAAGATCTTATCTGCAGCTAAACAATTTGCTACTGATAAAAGGAAGCTAAATATAATAGTAAGAGGGATCCCTGAAATTGCTATTAACTGTAAGGAATTAGTTTTAGAAATTATTAGTACTTATTCTCCAGGTTACACTAATTTTTATATGATGTGTAAACGCCCCCATATCTCTCCTCCCATTTTTGTTAGTTTTTGCACTACTAGTGTAGTTGCTGATATCTTAAACCACTGGCCCGGTACTCAGAAGAAATTCTCAGGAATACGGTTACACAAAGATTATCCACCTCTATATAGGATAGGCAAGATCCGCCTTCCAGCGCCTATGGCCTGCCCCAAACGATCGGCTATTCCAGTAGTTAAATTAACCCCTCTCCAATTCGTCGAAAGTTCTTCTTGTATTTTCAATATACAGGATTTTTATATCCTGCCTCGGAGTCAAGTCCCAGTCTAAGCAGGTCAAGACCTTTATTGTCTACTCAAACCTAGCCCCTATAAATGTTTTTATACTAATGTATTTAGTCTCTCAGATAAGTTGCCTGAATTGTGTAGTCTAGTCAAGGCCTCTAAACCTCACATCATTGGCATTACGGAAACATGGCGTTTTGAAGATATTAGCAATAACGAGCTGCTAATCAATGGCTATAATGTTATCACATCGGACTTTCGGAACCATAAAAATGGGGGTTTTTTTTTATATTAAGGACTGTATAGATTTTCTCATTATTGCATCCTCTAGTCTCTCTCATCCTAGATATAATTACTTTTAAGTTAAAATTTTGCTTTTCTCAGGTAAGCATGTCCTCTTCTCTATTCTCTACCGTCCTCTTTCACTCTCTGTTGTTTTTAATTTTGTTTTATTCCAAGATCTTTATTCAATCTTCTTGTCATCACAATTTTTTTATTTTGATGGATGATTTCAATGCTTCTTTAATTAATTGGGAAACACTTATTTACTTTTCTAATCAGTTTGACAATTCTTTGCTTCAATTTAGCATCAAACATGCTTCCACTCAGCATGTTCATACTGCCACTAGATTTAGGGTTGATTGTTCCGCGTCTTGTCTTGTTTTACTCTTTTCCAATTTACCTTCTTTAATTAACTGCATTATTCATCCGGCTCCTTTAGGTAAAAACGATCACGCTAATGATGCTAATGATATCAAAATCTGGGGTACCAACTCTGAACAATTACAGGAGGATATTAATAATATCTATAAGTGGTCCCTAAATAACGTGTAAAATCCTAATTATTGCTTAAAAAACACCAATAAATTAATTTATAAATGTTTGTTTATTCGCGCTTATTTAATTGTTTGTGACTGTGTGTCAATTTGGCAGCTGGAACAGTTTGCTGTAAACTGTTTTCTATTAACATTGTGTTTATTATTATTATTATTATTATTATTTTTATATAACATTAGTTGTTCTTGATAATGTATTCTATCCTATATTACTATTAAATTTATGTTGATTTATGTATATTGATGTAAATTTAAGAGTTGTTACATTTATATTGATATTGTATTATAGAACCAAACGTCAACGTTTATCATTTTATTAATAAATAATATTTTATATTCGTAAGTTTTACTTTAACGGATATTTGAAGAACGATTATTTAGTAGTAATAAAAAGTTTCTGCAAGTAAAACAAAGGTAAATTGGTAATACGAGCGTTTGCGTATAAACTGTCTAACTTAATCAAACAAGTCAATTGTAAGATAAAGGAATCTTACATATCGCTCACACTCTGAATGTTTCCAAATGTAATTATTTTACTCTTGGTAAACATTCAGGCAATTTTTTTAAAGCTTTAAATTTGCAGCCTATTGCTCCAGTTAACCTAGTGTAAATTTTTAGGTGTATTATTTAGTCCTTCCCTCAATTTATCGTGTTACCATAATAAGGCTATTCTTAAGTGTTATCAACTAGCGAAATTTTTAAAACGCAATCTAGGTAACATTATTATTAGTTGTACTCGCTTCCTCTTTCAACTCTGTATTCGGCCGCACCTTAAATATTGCATTCAAGTTATATCCCCCATCCTAAAGGCGGACATTTTCAAACTTGACAGGTGCAAAGGAGATTTACTAAAATGCCTCAATTGCTTAAGAACATTTACTACCCCAGGCGTCTTGAAACTCTTAAATACTTTTCACTGGACGACAGGAGACTACGGGGCGACCTTATTTTAGTTTTTAAACTCCTTAATTCTAACCACTTTAAGTATTTTTTTGCCCTATTCAACGATTTACGGCAAAAACACCCTTTAAAAAATTCCCAACCTAGGATTCAGTCTCGTCTGTGTTTCCACCATTTTTCGTACAGGGTTATTTTATTGTGGAATAACTTACCCGCACACTTGGTCTCGGCCTTGTCTCTTAAAACCTTTAAATCGGCCTATGATTCGCATTATTTTTATAATTTTATTTAATATGTCACTTCATTTTTTATTTCTATTAATTTTTTTACCCTGATATATGATACCTGACATTTTTGAACCGAGAACCAAAAGGAGTTTCTCCTTTATTTAGCTTGTGTACAAACCTGAAACCTAAAATGTGAGTTTAGTAGAAAAAGCTTTTTTAATTTTTGGTTTAAAAATGGTAATATATTAGTGAGTGTAAGATTTTATTTAGATCTCGACCCTGATTTTCTTTACTTTAACTTGATACGGATAATTATCAACACTCCAGCTAATTTCAATCAAAAAAGCTCTTGTGAGATCTAAATTATCGTTCCGTAATTTATTATTACAAAATAATTTAAATTACATACCAATACTGTTTACCAACAGGAAAACAAGACACAATATACTTACAGAACCACAGTCACATCAACAACAAACGTGATACATTCAAATACAAAAAAGGCGCTTCAGAAAAAGGTTCAAACAAAGCCACTATTTAAATGTACAATAGTATAAAAATTGTAATTGAAATAAAAATTAATAATGTTTTTAAATATTTTATTTAAAGTATAACAGTGGGGAAGCATAAAAAATAAAAATAAATTATTATATAAAAAAATAAAACGCTTAAGAGTAAAAATAAAATGGATAAAGATGACATATAGCTCAAAAGAATGTATTTGTTGCAGGTTACAGATTACAAATTAATCGACAATATTAGGAAAACCAATAAAAACAAAAAAAATTAAAAAATACCAAATTTGGATTAAAAGGAAAGAAAACCAGGTTATTTAAAATTGGAAAGCTTATAGTTGTCGTAGGTTTTTTTGAAAGCTTGAGATGATGATGAAAAAACGACTGTGGCAGGTAAAAAATTTCATGGATTAATCGTTCTGTAAAAAAGTAATAACTTTTTAATCGTGAAAAAGTCATTGATTTGGACAGTTTGAGGTTGTGACTTCTTAAAGAGTTTTGGGTTAAAGTAAAAAATGGCGAGGTTAAACTGAAATTGATTAGTTGATAGATTAAGATATTATCATCCCAAAGTCGTCTATCTCTTAAAAGGAACAGTTTTATAAATTTTAATCTCTGTTAGTAGGGCAAGTTGTTAAATACACGGGGCAGTTTAGTAACTGACCTTTGAACCTTATATAGCCTAAGGATATAAGATTTTAGAATCGGGGCACAATATTCAAGATGTCTCAAGTACATATACAGCAGATGCAGGCATTTGGGGGATGTTCCATTGGTTTTTTTAAAGTTTTTAATTAGTTTGTAGCAAGTTTGTGTTGCTTTGGTATGAAGCTCTGTGAACATAAGGGACAAGTAAAATATGACTCTTAGGTCATAGGTCCGTAGTTGAATTGAGGTAAATTAAATAATTTTTAAACTTAGTGTATTGACTATGTAAAAATAAAATATTTTTAGTTAAAATAATTTTATAAAAAAGGTGTTGTCGCAATGTAGTAATAACCCTAGGTTTCTGTATTTTCATCGATTGCCCCCTAGGAGAATCTTGAGACATTGTACAGTAGTTGTTTAGGCATTTATAATTTACAAACCAAAATAAAGTCACTTCCGGGTTATTATTGCTTAAAAATATTTTTTAAATGTTTTTTAGTTTATTATAATAGGATGTGTCTGAATGCTTATGGAAATTTGGTAAAACGCCTCTGGACCTTGACGAAAGTGCATATTATCACCTTTTACTATAAGTAATTTGACATTAATGCGTTATTTTAAATAAAGTCTAATGTAAAACATATAAAATAAACAAACAAACACAACAAGTATCTAAACTGCATTATATATATATATATATACATATATATATATATATATATATATATATATATATATATATATATAAATTAGAGGTAGTTTGAGAAGTCTTTAAGTAATGCAATAAAAACTGAAAGGTTAAGTCAAAAATTACTACAATATATTTTACTGACTAGAGTAATAAAATCGGTTAAGAACCTTTTAGTAAAATATTAAAAATGTATTTAGAAGGTTTGCCATATGTTGAATAATTACATTTAAACCAATTTAATAAAACTACATTTTTAATTGATTATTTGTAGACAATATTCACATTTTGTTTCAATTGTTTGGGATTTGTACTTCGGATTTTAAAATTATTAGTAATTTGGGCCTAGTATGAATAGGAATGTTAAACGGTACAAATGACTTAATACCTTTTTTCATAATTAAGATGTAACAAAAATGATTTTGGTTAATATAACGCATTGGTTAAATATTTAGTTAAAAAATAAAAATTTTGGTGATCAGCAAAGTCAGCTTTTTAAAAGTTTAGCTTGATTTTAGGTTTATGTACCTAGTTGGTAAATAACAAAAAGTAAATTTTAAGGAACAGGAGAAAATGGTTACTTTTTCGAAAACGTGGAACTTTGTTAACACAATTAATTAAAGAGTATTAAAATAGATACGATTTAGTAAAGAAGGGCAATTGTTGTACGTCATATAATTTGAGTAAATTTTATTGGTTGTGGGTTCTGTTCTCTGATTGGTTATTGTCTAGTTAAGCTGTAATTGGATATTTTAAGCACTATTTAATGTAAATTTTTTTGCTCTCGCCTCATTTTGCAATTGCGTTAGTTGGTGCACCGGACTGGACTGGACGTAGTTATTTCAATTAGAAGGAGGTAAAAAATGCTATTCACGCTTTTAAAACAAATACCAATAGTGAGTTTTATCACTGTGTATCTGAACTAAACCATGGAGAAGTTAAAGGATTTCCATACAAGAAAGTTTTTTACATATGCGCTTTTTACCAAAAGCGAGAATCTCAAAGTACCGGACTTCGTAAAACCAAGTAGCTTCATTTTTATGTAATTTCTTGTAGAATTAAAAATTTAAATTGTCTAGCACGGTTAAACTAAGGAACGATAAATATGTTATAGCCGCACCGAATTCGAAGCACGAAAACACATGCTCAAGTGAAGAAATTGCAATTGATCCTGACAGGAGAAGGCTATTCAAGGAGGAAAAAATTTGAAAAGAAGTCATAACGAGAGGATTTGTATAATTTTTGGTAGAAATTGGGTCACAGTACGATGAGATTTAACCTATTTTTTAGAAATTTTAAACCTTGAAAAAATGCTGACCCGTTTAAAGGAAGAAGAATTAGTGGCACTGTACTTTGTATAAGTGGGCTTACGTTTTGGTGAATAATTATGCAGACAAGAAATTATTTTGTATTTTTTGTAGTGTAATCTAAATAAATTTTATTATATTATGTTTATTTTTTGTTTATTACAAAAATTGAGGAACATTTGCGATTGTTAGAATAACAGTAAAATGGGAACTTGTTTGATGTCCTAAGTTAATGCGTGTGATAAAACTTGGGTAAACAGGCTCGAATAAGTAACCAAAATGGGATATTTTATGCAGCCATTACTTTAGAACCCTGAACTCACTGTACTGTTGCCTCAAAATAACACTAGTATTATACTTATCCATCTCAGTTTCCATAAAGATCGACCTCGTTTGTAAAGAAATGCAGGAAATTGGTTTGAAACTATTTACTAAGATCGCACTTAACATGAGTCACTTTTAATATAATACATTGACAATATATAGGTGATTGAATCAAGATGCACATAATCATTTTTAAGTTGGACATTGCTAAATTTGATTCTGTTTACTTAACCGATCTCAATTGGGTATTTATTTTAGACATAGCACAATGAATAACTTCTTCCGACTCCCTGTCTTAGTTTTTAATCAAGCATATACAGTTATGTTCATGGCCATGCATCATGTGATAGTGCTTACTATTTGTAAAAACAGCCTTCTCATTTATCTTGTCCTATTAGTTAATGAGCGCATATACATTATGCACATGATACACAAAAATAACCTCCAGATTTAAGACCTGCAATACTGATACGACAATAAAATATCTCCTGTCCATTTATTGGTAAATCAAAAGGCTTGTGTAAGATTATTGACGGTTAAGCACATAACGGGTATTTTATGTGATTCTCATATCATGTGATATTGTAAAAATAACATTATAGTCTGGTTTAATGATACTGTTGTTACATTCTACCGTAAAATAGGTATTAAATGAAATAACTATCTCTTATTTTAGGAAACATCCTAATATGACTCTCAGTAAAATGCAGCTTCAGTTAAATGATACTTATTACATTGTAACAAAAACCCAACATAATCATGAAATATGATCCCTTGTTGTAGTTCATTATAATAATTATATTATTATATTATTATCATCTAGAAACTTTACTTCATTGATTATAAACCACATTTTAAGTTTTTTGTTCTCATTGTGCTATCCCAATGTAGTCATTCCAGGGCAGTATGTATTTTAGGTTCAGACAAACGACCTTCATTTTTATATGGGATGCAATCACTGTAGTCAAAATATCATGCTGTTTGTATTAAACCATATAACATTAGTAATACATTTATCAATCGTAGTTCTGTGACATCAACTCACTGTGTTAAACAAAACATTACTTGATGCAATATGTGTGAAGTATAAGCTATTATCTCCATTCCTTTATCGATTTGCATCCCATTTTATCGTAGTGCTATTGAATGCATATACAATGAGTCAAAGAAGTTTTGATGACAGAGTTGTTTTATTTGACCATAAAACAACGGTTGATTTTATGAGTTTAAAGTACAAAATAACAACGATTATAAAGTTCTGGTTAAGATTTAATAATGAATTACCATTAATACTAAATAAGGATTTACAAGTATTATTAACAAAAGCCAAATAGAAACCTCTTTTACAATATAAATAATGGGAATATAGTGTTAAAAATAGTAAAGTTATACTATACAATATTGCACTGAATTAAAAACAATATACTATATAAAACCAACCCCTCAGTTAATAATTAGCATAGGTAAATAAAAAATTTTAATAACCTTTTTATTGCTTATAAAGATTAAATTGTAGAATTTAGCTATTTGTAATAATGTAGTACATTATTAAAAAAATACGATTTTACGTTATTCTGTGTTCCTTACGTAAAAAAACATGTAATTAAGAATTGTGTATGTGCCGTTTTTTTAACAAATGCAAATAAATTATTGATTTTACGACACATTATTTCAGGTTATAAGAAGCCTTCTATACTGTATCTATTAATATCTACAAAAGACCTATATAATTACGATGAACTGCATTAATTTCATTACAGCGAAACGTTAGTCAATAGTAAAAATTCATTACAGTAGTGAACCCTTATCGATTTTAGTTTACGTACTTATTGTTCATTCTATGCAATAGTTATAATGTAATTTCTTTCTTTTGTTAATATGACACATTAATAATTGGAATATTGTTAACTATTTCCATAAATTAAGTAAATAAAAAGTGTAAAAACAGATTAGAACCAAAAATTATACACAATGCTTTAAATTAACTGATAATAGTACGTGCATTACTAATAGTGTTTCTACAAAATAGAAAATTAACATTTAATGATATATTTTAGTGTTACTGCAATAATTTTTAGAATTAATAATTTAACAACTTTAATAAATAAATAAAACTGCATTTTTCCCCAAATTAACAATTTTATCCCAATATACTGACTACTTTTTTACCAACAGTAGATAATAAAAAGCTTATTTTCTATTGGCTTTTGTGATTTTATTGACATGTCTACTGAAAATGGACATGTTCACACTGAAACCATTTTCATTGGTCCAAATTATGATCATTAAATTTTATAATTTTTTTTTATATGACGGTTAACACTTGCCATTTGAATTTATTACGTGCTATTGTAGCTGCAATTTTGTGAGTATTGTCACGTCCTGTTTTTTTTGTTGGTGATCAGTATTGGTATGTACATTTGAATTATTTTGTAATAATAAATTTCAGAACGATAATTTAAATCACACAAGAACATTTTGATTGAAATTAGCTAAAGTGCTGATAATTATCTGTATCAAGTTAAATTAAAGGAATTGAGGGCTGAGATCTTTGTGAGATCTTACATTGTTTAATACTAAAGTCCATTAATTGAGTTTTAAAAAAGTTTAAAAGGCTATACATAAATGCTTAATTTGGTTTAGGGGTTATTCTAAACATAAAAGAGGTATTCTTTAAACCCACTTTTAGAAAAATTGTGGCAGGTGACACTATAAACTGGGATAAATAACTGTAAAAATGTCACTTGAAAGCCAAGTTTTAGTAATGTGAAGGGAGGTTAAAGTAATTAAATCTTAAATTTTATTTTATTTACTTATTGGGATTAAAACATTTATGTAAAAAATATCTAATGCACGGAAGTGAGAATTGATAATATTGACCTTCTTATTTGGTTAAAACCTAAAGAAAATGGTCACTTCCAAAATGTGTGAAAAAAAATTTGTATATTTGAGCTGCAAGAAAAGTTGTTGTTTGGCTCAAGTAAGACTAGCTTAACGGCAAGTATTTTAAAATGTTGGAAGCTTTAAAAATATTTAATTGTTAACTTTGTCAAAATTGGTTTGTACTTCAAAAAATGCAATATTGCAAAAGCTTTTTTTGAGTAATAAATTATTTTTAAAAAATTTTATTTTTAAGATGTATATCTAAAAATGTAGATTTTTAAATAATCCTTTTTTTAACAACATTTTAAAATTTAGTAAATTCTTAACTGAGATTCTTTTAACTTATCTAGAATTTGTGTTGGTTTGGGCAGGTTGGAGGTTATTAGTTTATAAGCAGTTCATACAGATAAAATTTTTGGTGTTATTACCTATTTTGGGAGTCTTCGTTTTAAGAATTTAAAGCATTAGGTTCCCTTTATAATTCCAAATAAAAATATAAGAAGACTTAAAATGTGAAAAAAATTTCTTTCGTATATTCTTGTCAGTTAACACAAACACAAATATTACGACCAAACCAAGTTCAATGTAGTAACGAACTGTTTTTGTGCGCACAAAGCAGGTTTCAATGTGTAAATATAAACAGATTTAAGAATTTTTAACATATTCGAAGCTTGAGAAATAATTAACCCTTTAAAACAATTTTTGAAATTGATCTGATGTTTAGTTTACAACAGATGACGTAATATGGTGTTATTACCTATAATGTAGAAAACGATCTCAGATACATAGAGCCTGGAGTTACATGATTTTAATAACTTGTTGCATTGTTTTACATTACGTTTACAGTTAGCAGTTTGACATTAAAAAGATTGTTAAAAACAAAGCAAAAAACGATATTTAGAAAGCTGTAACTGTAATAAAAAATCCGATGACAAAGTTGAGATAAACTCAAGAAAAGATCCATTCTTTAATATAAAGGACCTTCAACAATCTTTAATAATCAAAATTTTGTAAAAAAATATTATATAAGCACATGCCTTGTGGTTTCAAATACCTACTCTGAAATTCCTAAAACTGTTTTCATTAAGCGACAGGCGTCTCCGGGGTGATATTATCCTGACTTATCAACTATTAAATTCCGGTTCTTTTTTGCCTTTCTTTACTTTAGCTCAAAACTAACTTAGAGGGCACAACCTTAAGTTGTTTAAAACCAGGCCTTTTTCTAAATTAAAAAGTTATCGCTTTTCCCATAGAGCAATCACTCCATAGAACAACTTACCTGCTAACGTAATCTCTGCGTCCTCACTCCCAGCCTTCAAAAAGGTATATGATAATCATAAGCTTTCCTAGCACAACTAACCCGACTTTTTTTTCTTTGCTAATTTTAATTATCTTATTTATTTATTTTTAATTTATTGTTATTACCCTTTTGATAAAACTGATAAACAGAACCGAGGATCAAAAGAAGCTTTACCCCTACTCAACTCGTGTATCAACCTGTAACCTGTAACAGATTAAAAACTAGATTTAGAAAATTATTGTAAATGAATATACATGTTTTTTAACAAAAATATTAACTTTAATAATAATAATAATTATTATTATATTTTAA
This sequence comes from Cardicola forsteri, assembly GCA_025895645.1. Taxonomy (NCBI): domain Eukaryota; kingdom Metazoa; phylum Platyhelminthes; class Trematoda; order Strigeidida; family Aporocotylidae; genus Cardicola; species Cardicola forsteri. Next base: position 101,488 of record JAKXYG010000051.1, on the reverse strand, counting down.
TTTTTTATTTATTAAAAATATGTAATTATTTAAAAATACTTAATAAATTATTTTAACTTTAAAAAAATTTAAATATTAAAAAATTATAAATTTAGTATTATTTGAATTAATAATTATTTCAATACTCAACCTTGACAGAATATTAAAAGTATTTCATATATATATATATATATATATTAATGTTTTTCTGTTTAGTTAGGGTTTATTTTTTATTAATGATCTATCTTCAGTTGTTTAGCACATTTATTCAACTTCGCCCTAAACCAGGGTAAGGTACATATAACCTGGAAATTAGCTTTTATTCGGTCGTTTTATAAATCTAGTTGCATTTTTAAAGCACATAGCTACAGGCCTATTAGTATATTATTGGTACCTAGCAAGATTATGGAGAGAATAGTTAAGTCCTATCTAATCAATTTTATCACCGAAGACGAACTTATGAACTCGGCTCAGCATGGGTTTATACTAATGAGATCCTCCCTATCTAAACTAATGGCATTTATTAACAGCATTTTTCTCTTTGAAAACATTCAGTCACTATTTTCAGAGCAACATGTTTACAACCTATTTCTTTCGTGAAAATTGTTGAAGATCTGGGAATCGCCTTTAGTTCCTTCCTCAATTTTGTTATCACATCATAATAAAGCAGCTTACACATGCTTTGGACATAAAGTTTTTAAGCGTAACCCAGGAAACACTTTTGTTGGTTACGCGCGTTTACTCTGCCAGTTATACATTAGACCCCATTATGAATACTATACCCAAGTCACATCTATCCTAAAGGCAGATATTAACACTTTCGACAAGGTACAAAAGTTTTTAAAAAGCTCAGGAATGTAAATTATTTAAACGGTTTACAGTTCCTCAGATTTTTCCTATTGGAATAAGTTACCAATTCAGGTCGATTCAGCATCGTCTTTAGGTTTATTGAAATCGGCCTACGATGAGTATTATTTTAATAATTTTATTTATTTATTTTTCTTTTTTGAGATTTTTTTCTTGATAATTGATAACATTGAATCGACGATCAAAAGGAGTTTTCTCCCATATAACTCGTGAATAAATCTGAAACCTGAAAATGTTCGCTCTAACATCGTGCTTTATGCGGATGATGTTAAGATCTGGGTTTCTAAACTCCGAACTTTTACATGAAGACAGTTATTATTTATAACTGGTCGGTTGCCAATCAGTCACCGTTTAATACGTTCAAATGTAAGCATATTACTTTCGGATGGGCATCAGGAAAAATCTACACCCCACCTTTTCCTGATATTCTGCCTATTAATTACGTGAATTCAATAAGGGATTTACGTGTTTTACCATACTAAAGCAATACAAACTTGCTACAGGCTTATTAAGATTTTAAATGAAACTTAGGGAATATGCCACCCAAATATCTGCGTCTAGCTTACATGAGACCACATCTGAAATATTGTGCTTAAGTTACAGCTCATATTTGAAAATCCGATAAAGTGTAGAAGGCATTCACCAAACTGCCCCGTACATTCCCCAATTTACCCTATCAACAAAGACGAGAATTTATAAAACTGTTCCCTTTAGGCGATGGACGACTCCGGTGTGATAACATTCTGACATATCAGTTAATTAACTCCGGTTTTACTTCCCCATTTTTTCTTTCCGCCCAGAATTCCCTAAGAAGATATAATTTGAAACTAACAAAGCCTAGGACTTTCTCTCGATTAAGGGAGAATCATTTTTCCAATAGAAGCATCACACCTTGGAATAACTTACTTGCCCGCGTAGTCTCTGGTCCGTTACTTCAAGCCTTTAAAATGGCTTATAACCAACACATGCTTTTCAAATTCACGTAGTCAGGTTCTTTTTCCATTTTATTCGAATCTTATTATTCATTTTATTTTTTATTTCCTTTCTTGATGTTAATGATAAACAGAGTTGAGGATTAAAAAGAGTTTTGCTCTTACTTAACTCGTGCATCAACCTGTAACCTTGACAGAATAAGTAATAGTATTTCAGTTGTATATGTATATATATATATATATTCTAGGTTTGAAAATAATTTCAAATGGTATTTTTGAACATTTTAAACTTTTCAATAGTTACTGAATTTATTATTAAGTTGTGATTTGACAAATATTACAAATCTTCATGTTGAAGATGAAGATTTTCGTTGGTATTTGAAGGTAATATATTTGTTTCTTTTAATGTAGTTTTAGGTAAAATGTACTCATTGTGGTGAAGAGTCAGCTGATTTTATTTATTTGTGTGTATCTGTGCGTTGAATTTATACTTATTTGTATTTATAGGCTAAAGTGCCTCTTAGTGATAGCCGTGGAAATGTTAACTTTATTTACCGTTGCAAATTTTGCAATCGTGTAGGAAATGCTGGTATGTATTGTAAATTGGAATTTGGATTATGCAGGAATGGTTTAAATAAGGTTTTAGTTTTATATTTAGGTTGGAATAGAATGCTAATGATTTTGATTATTTAAGTTTAATTTTCAATTATTAATATTTCTAAGCTCGTATGTGATGCATTCTGGATTTACAATAACAAGGATTAGGGATTGAGCACACAACGGTAGAACTTAGCTTTCGCTTTAGCGGATGGTTGCAGGAAGGTATTTGTGTCAGATGTGTTATGTCTAGTCACTGAAACGAAGGAAACGAGCATTCCAGAGTTAGGAGGTTTTGTGAATCTCTGTGTACAGTAGCATTGTTACAATAATTTTAGGTTTAATGAGTACGTAAATGTATAATGATTGAATCTAATGGTTATTAATTGGAGATACTTTGTCATTAGTTATTTTCTCATATACACTGTAATAACAAAGCAAACAAACCAAGATCAGCGTTTATTCAGTTGCATTAAAACGTAATAAATTCAATATAATTATAAAAACTGCAGTATTTAAGCGAAGAAGTGAGTACAACTTGCAAAAATGCGATGCTTTGTTTATTTAAAGGATAGATTAACAATTATAATAATCAACAGTGTTTAAATGATTATAACTAGAAAATGTTAAAAACTGGATAGTTAGGTTATTTTAATTCACTTTATCAATTTAAATAGCTTCAAAGAAAGATCTATTTCCTTACGCTCGTTGTGTACAGGCTTTATTTTTGCATGAGGATATGGGAGCCGATTATTCAATCAGTTCTATATATATATATATATATATATACATATGGGGATGCTAGTAATCCCGAGGATCTGAGTAATGCTTATAAACTCTCAATTTTTAATGATGGTGACATTTCTGACTGTTCCTCCATGTGGTGTATTCTGGACTAGGTGCCCATTGGCATTTAGACTAATAACACCAGGCACCAATTGGGGCTTCCGCTTTGGTGAATGGGTTCAATTATACACCCATGGTATATGTATACCATATATAGTCGTCGGGCTAAGGGAGATAACCCTGACAAAAAATCAACCCGCCTCGTAAATCTTTGCCAACAGTAGCACTATCACTCGGATGCCGTCTACCAGCCAATAAACTTTGTTATTGTTCTACGTTTGTTACGCCTATCAAGCCATCGAAATCAATCGTCTAGTATGCCGTAAAATATAGAAACAGTTGAGAGGTAACTATATGACCAACCTTAAATTATCTTCATTTACAAATGGATACTTTTAAGAATACCCCCCAGCCTAACTGGCTACATATGATAAAATGGTACATCGATGTGCCCTTTAAGTATTTTGAGTGTATGCTAACACCTATCCTCTAAACGAGTGACCAGTAAAACTCAAGTTATATTGTTGTGCAAATGGTTCCTGCTGTGATTAATCTAGGTTCTAATATGCACCTAGTTGAGGATACACCACGTGGTGAAAAAGTCAAATAACTTTTATTGGAATTTGAGATTTTATAACCATTCATTCATGTAACGCAAGGTTTATGTAGAAGTTAACTTTAACATGACTTTATTACTGCTTGTATATTTGAAACAAATATTTCTAGTTAATTATGATGTTAGATGTGGAAAATTTTATATTTTCATTTTTGGTTCTTAATGTTTATTAAAATCTGTCCGTAAATACAGGTAAATTTGGATTTAATACTATTTTAATAATTTTCTCAGGTTGCAGCAAATATGTACAAGTTTAGCTTTAGTGATGATTCATAGTTAAGAACAATTTATTTTAGTTTGTACATTCTTATTTTATTAACACCTATAAGTTTAAATAATCCTTTTTTAATCACGCCTTAATGCTGTCCTAAGTTTGTATGACATCTCTTTTTATTGTTCATAATTGACCGAGGTGTATCTTAATGTTGGCACTGAATTTATTATTCAATTATTTATATTTCTAATAATTTTAAATTATTAAATAGTACAGAAAGTTTATTAGTAAAAATTATGTTTTACATTAATTTTTATTGTTTAGATATTATTCCTACAAGTGTTGTACCATACATGTTTGATGATTCGGGGAAATTTAAACCCGTCGTTACATTTGATTGCCGTGGCTTAGAATTTATAGAATTTTCACCTCGTATTGGTTGGGCTGCAACGGGTTTGGAATCCAACACCTTGTTTTCGAATATATCTCTTGTGGAAAAAGTAAAATTTTATTTGTCGTATGACTTTTTAAATAACAAATCTAATTGTTCATTTTATTAGGATTTTTTTCTCAAGCAAAGATGACTTTCTAAAATATTTTTCATTTTAGGAATGGTGCGATTTTGATGAAAAAGGATTGTGCGAAGTTAGCATTATGAATTTACAAAGTATGTTTGTTAAAATTAAACACTAAACGTAATCAACTTGAATAATACATTTTTATATATAATCTGTTGTATTTAATTTTAAAGAATAGCCAAGTCGTTAACCGGTAAAATACAAATTCGTGTATTACAAATTATCGGGGATGGTCTAGCGGTACTGCGCTCAACTTGGACCTGGGTAGGCATAGATTCAAATCCCACCACCGGCACTAAATACAGGCCCACGTTTGGCTTCGCTAAAATGTCCATTGCCGAAAAAGGTTTCCCGTAAAACATTCAAAGTAGTAAAAACAAATAAATAAGATAATTGCAGCTACTGGGGTGTTTAGCGGTAACCTTACTGCAATAAAGTCGAATGGAAGTGTTTCAATTATTTGCTAACAGTTGATATTTATGAAATATCGTAATGCAAATGATCAGCCTATTTGCTTTAAGAACTATCTAGCATATGTTGTACTTTTTAATGAAAGCCTAAGGAAAAAGTTTCCAGTTCAATTATTATTATTATATATACAAAACCCTTTTGCTTTAAGAATAAGCATGGGGCAATAAGACAACAATTACAACAAAACAACATCAACAACAAAGTCTTGTTGGCATTAAAGATTCTGCAAATCGAAGATTGCGCTTTCTTTCAGTTTTCACTCAACCTTGTCATCTGGTAACTTTGCCATCCAGATACGTTGTTGTTTGCCGGAATGGTGTCATCTTTCATTGTTTCCGCAGCAGTATAAATTTTTACAGAGGCCAGGTTGCCAACCTTGCGCTCAAACCCTCCTCCTTTATCCAGGCTTGGGACTGGCTAGATTGAATCATTTCTAATTCAAACTAGGCGGAGTTCCAGTTCAATTAGTTAATAAAAATAAATTCAATATTTAAAGCCCTTTCTTGTAAGTTATGTTGATTGATTAAAACGGAAAAATATTTTATTGTAACAGTTGCATTAACATACGGTTTAATGAATACGTTTAAAATAAATGTGTCCCACTCAATTGCGTCTTTAAAAAATTTGAATAGCGAAATAAATGTATTTATTACAAAACATACAATCACTATGCACATGTGGACAATACAAAACAATCACAGTAGTTGCTATATTCAGCTGTAAACAATGACAACGAACGAATACAAATGAGACTTGATAAAAATTAGACATTTAAAAATTGGAATGATAGTAGCAAATTCATTGAATAAATAAAAACTCCAATTTACCGAATTTATACAAACATTTGCAATCCACGTCATTAAAATCCCGGCTGTTTGTCTGTTTGAGTATGCATGCAAAATGACAAACTTTGGAGACAAAAATGTTTTTGTTAGATACGTTGAACTTCAAACAAACGAACATTCGTGTCGTACCATATTGGTGGATTACTATTTCTAATTAAAAAAATAATAAGTAAAAGATAATTTCATGTAGCTTCATTGTCTACAACAGTGTCACTTTTGCTGTGAATACTTGACCGCTTTGTATTTATCTATTGACGGAGTTCCGAATTGGTACAAGTAGCCAGTGCATCAAAAACTCGAAATTAGGTGGGTATGGGTTCGAGTTTTTCCATCAACACAAATTGCAGACGTTCGTTTGGCTTCGCTAAACGTCTACTTGCTGAAAAATGTTTGTCGTAGAACATTGAAACAAGAAAAACCAAATAAAGTGTAACGAAAGCCAATATGGGTTGTTTTTTAATCATATTTGTACTTTAAAAAGGTACAGGATGTGAGCACAGTGCACAATTTAGCTCATTAATATATAATTTAACCTTGGATTTAAAAATGCACACGCACGTATGATAATCAAGCATTGATGTGAAAATAACAATATAATGTTATCAATAAGTAAGCGAATTACTTTCTCTCAATTTACGTATCATAATGCACCTGAGGCGGTAGGTCGTAGTCGCCCCAATTTCATTAATCAACGAACACGAACTTACCTCAAATAGATAACACCCCACAAATAATTGCGAAACCATATCGAGGTACCTATGTTCGATTGATATTTTCGAATCAAAATTGGATGTGGTACGGGTAGCAATCCAACCAGGGTGCCATTTTGCAAAAAGCGCACAATTTCCGATATATCTGTCAATCCCCTAAAATAAACATATCAACTATCTTGGTTTTCAAAAATAATGAATTGTTTACTTTGATAACCAATGAAATTGGTTTGATAATCAATGTACTGGTTCAGTAAAAATAGTGGTAATGTGCCGGGATGGCAGAGGTGTTAAAATCAAAATTGGGTGGGGCATAGGTTCGAATTCCACCGCTGGTACTGAATACGGGAGCTCAATTAGTTTCTCTATATGTCTACTTGTTAAAAATGTTTTCCGTGACATGTGAAGACAGTAAAAATTAAATATAACAATGACAGTATTGCCATTGTTAATAAAGTTTAGGGATTAATACACAAGTCACATTTATTTAATAATGATAATAATAGTACTTTACAGATACAAATTTAACTCTTCTTCAAATTTACATTAAATAATTTACAAACATTTTTCTAATATATGAACATTTTAGCAAAGCCCAGTGAGCTTCCAATGATTTAATTCAAATACATTTATGAATTTATTGCCTTAAGCACATATCAAAATCAATCGATACAATCACGTGTCGAAAGTTAGCACTTACTTGTCAATGCAAATCTTTTCAATTTGAGGCACCAAGACTTGCAAAAGACGCATAATTGTTTGGAAAGGCATTTTGGATTTCCAACTCAACACCCATTCGGCTGTGGGAATCCACAATTCGTGAGTTTGATCGGTATCGGTACTTGTTAAACGACGTGTACGACTAGAATTTCCATCTTTCGTTGAATGTATGCTACGCGAACTGGTTACGGTTTTCACACTACCTTCATCTGCACTTTCCAAGTGCTGATTAGACTTGGGTAATAACGAATTATTAGTGTCAGTGTTCTTAGACTACGAAAATGTAACAAAAAGAAATTGGTAACGGTCTAGTTTAATTAAAATATCCAGAGTAAATTGTTAAAAATTGTGTAGTAGATGAATAATGATCACTTTCAGACTTGAGAATAATAGCATGCTCCTAAATCATGGTCCAGAAAACCTGACAATATTTCCAATTACAATGCCTATATTTATATTAATCATCACCGGGAATAAACACCTCCCCCCGGTCATTATCGCTCAGCGTAGTCCAAATTAACAAGTCTACAAAAACATCAACTTTTACAATGTGCACTTAATCAATGACACTTGAGGTATACTTCCCGAATTAAAGCCCTCCAGTAACCGCTATTAACTGCAAACGGTAAGCAAACGAATGCTCAATTAAGTAATTCATCTGTATTAATGCTATGGTGAATGTGCTACTGGGCTGATCAAAACAAAAAACATCACAATTAACTCCCACTGTTATAAACAAGTCACACATCTAAGGTGACAGTCAACAGGCCCAATAACTAATAAAATATTTGCACCAAACTTCCAATCACTAACATTGATCACTAGGAATTTCCTGATTTTTCGTAGCTAACTGTTCTAATGTGTAGATGAATGAAAACGAGCAAAATAAATAATTATTGATGAATAATCCAATTACGCAGATGATGCCAATTTTTCGTATCAAAAACTACCATTTTCCCAAATGTTTTTTTCTTTCTTAACAAATCCTTCTTAATGTCAATCCTCATACCTGTCTAACCATAACATCTTAAAAAATATCGAAACGTTATTATCTCACATACCAAATTGCCATCACTTGACTGATTCGTTTGACCCGTTGTTTGAAATGTGGAACTTGTCACATTCAAATCTAAATCGACTTCGTCGTCACCACCAGTCGGATTGTCGGCAGCCAATTCGCATTGTTCCGCTGTCGTCGTCCCATGACTCGCGTCTTTGTCCACTAACGTCTTGCGATCGGGCGACAAATGGGATACGAGCTGATCGTTACCATCGTTTCGTTTCAACACGTCGTCCATCCTGTTTGGCAGTAAATTTGTTCCCATATGACCATGAATATCGTCCGAATGAGGACACGCATTGCCCAAATACTTGTCGGTCATTTTGTCGAGTGAAGGAACTTTGGTCAAACTTGTCTGATATGATTGAAACTGAAACAAGAACATTAATTTGACCAAACAATATAGGGATAAAATAATTGTAATTATTTAAGACCGGAACCTTGTTTTGTGTTTGCAAAACGAATTATTGAAAAGCGCCTAGTTCGAATTGTAGTATGGAGCGTAATAGGTCGATTTTAATAACATTATCGTTTTGGCCTATAGATTATATTAAACGAAAACAACTACCTTTCATCCAGACTTTGACAAATTGAATAGTAAGAATTTACAACTTTATAAAATCGTAAAAAATTAAATTGAAATTTGCAATTGGTATATAGCACGAGAAAAAAATGTTTACGTTCAAGTCTTGACTCTTAACAAAATCTGTACAGATAAGAAAATAATAAAATGCTCAAAATTATGTAATCGTATCTATTTTCTTTCTGACCGTGTTATAAGTCGGATGTATTTTGTTACAAATTGTAAGCAAGTTATAACAATGGCAATGAATAAACGACCATTCAATTTGTTGAAAACTCTATCAGAGCCCCCATTAATATATATGAGTTAAACCGTAGGATTAATGGTCTTAGTTTTAGAAGAACAATATATTACAAAAGAAAACTCATATTGGAACAGCCAAAATGCGCGCAAATGGGTAACATTTATGTGTTGTGGAATAAAGGACCGAAAATAAATTGAACATCTCCAAGTGGATAGAGGTTTAAATTCTACCACCGGCACTGAATGAAGATCCTCATTTGACTATATTAAATATCCAATTGCCAATATATACATTACAATATTTGAGCTATAAATTCAAAAATAATTGTGCAATTATATCTACATTGAAACCCAAAAACCAAAGATGAAGGATCTGCTACACAAGCAAAAATTTTCGAAGTATAATGACACTGCTTTAAAAGTACAAAACGCTTAATAAACCTTTCAAAGTAGCATGTGTAAGTGTAACAAAACCACACGATTCACATACAGTTCAACCATAAAAGTACAATCTCTAAAAATGTGCCTCAATAAGTAGAGTTTTCATTTCCATACTACGTCATATATCTCTACGTTTTAAGTCCTAGAATTACGTTTTGTTCATATTGAGACATTTCAACCACATTGAACTTGTAATATGCTAATGGCTTTCGAAAAGGTTACACATTACTTATTGCACTTGTGCTAAACCATAATCATTGAGTTAAATAGTATACATTCAGAAAATTACTTGCGAATGATTTACAACGTTGATCGATTGAGATGCGTTTAAATTTTCCATTTTGTCATCCATTTTTCCTTCCTGCTTGGCCCCATCACTGTCGTCTGATGGCGATTGGCCAGCATCTAATTTGTGACCAATTGAATGGTACATTTCTTGACTTTCCAGCGTTTGAGACAATTCAGACAATTTCATAGAATTTTGGTCCCCTGAACAGACTGACTTGCGGTACTTGGACGCAATCGACTGAATCGTGGCATCATCGACTGGCAAATTGGCCAACTTGTAAAATACTTGGCGCTTGCGAACGAGAGTATAAACCAAGTTGCTATTGCCTGGTATTGTACGCCACCCCATAAAAAATGAAAGTATATTTTAAAGATTACCTGGCATTTCAGACAATGAGATCATAAAAAGAACTGACTCTCGTTCATCGCATGATATCATTATAATTAGACGAAGAAAATTGCTTGGTCAAATTCTACGTTTACCACCAGCAAGAACGGTTTTGGAATGGAAGATTGAAGATGGTAAAAGAAATGTTGGTAGACCACAGAAAACTTGGTTAAGAACTATTGGGGAAGATCTAATTGAAATGAATGTTTCATGGAATCAAACAAAATGTTTGGCAAAATGTTCGAATACATGGAAAAAATTTTACTTCCTCATGTTCTTTTTGAACTATGGGACTTCGTTGTTGTTGCTTTTTGTTGTAACTATTATCTTATTGCCCATTTTTATTTTTAAAGCAAAATAGTTTTATACTACTACTACTTTTTGAAAATATAAATCACAAAATGCAACTGAGCAAAACATTAAAAATTGTAACTGTAAACTAGGTCGATAATTACAAAATAAAGTTATATTGATTTCAATTTTGACTAACCGTCAAATTGGTATTGTATGATATTGTTGAACACTTCGAGCAATAAAAAAACAAGTTGGTGATTGGATGAATTTTTGAATAAAAACCAAGGTTGACTAAATATTTCGAGCAAATGCAACAATTTGTTAGAAGACACCATAGACATACTTTTCAGATAAGGAGATACTGAATGAAAAGGAAAATAAATGCCATTTTGCAATACGTGTCACAATTGTTCAAAATGTTTACAATATTTGTCCACAAAAATGTTTGCATTATCACATTAACGACAATCGATTGTATTGATGTATGCGTCTTGTTGAAAACTCTCAAATTTAATGAACAATAAAATAAAATGTTCCAATTTTTTAATGCCAAATTCTGAATCAATATTCATCTCAATCCTAATGGGCTTTAGAGATGCTACACAAATAAATACACTTAATACAGTTTATCGAACGCAATTGCTTTTGCAGTGTTTAAATAGTCGCAGTCAGCCATCTTGGTGAAAAATCGAGCAATTTTTAAAATACATTTTCTAGGCCCCTTTCCATAAAAAGAGATCAGTGCTGTTCCTAAATAGGAATGTTTGATAATAATACTTAGAATGACACTGATAACCATTGTCGCCTTCTTGTCAACGGATTACTGACTTTAACGCCTGAGTATCAGTTTGGTCAGTAACTTCTAATTTGGCACGGCCTTATTTATTCCTAAATGTCATTCCATGATAGTGGAACACGCTAATTAGGGGGTAAGTATCCTTTCTTAGAAATACAGTAGTCAGTGCTATTAATACCAAAAATATGAAAATATACATAATTCTTTTAAGGTATATTATTTCAAAACAATTTTTGACATGAATTTCGTTCACTAGTCTAACTAATGAATACTATTAAAATCGTTCAACATACCATTTGCTATAATCGTTAATAAACAGTCAAATAACGGAATTATTCGGCTATGTCCACTGGCAATTAAATTATGCAATATCTAAAATTATATTTAAACAAAAACAAAATAATAATTGAAATGGTTAAAACATAAGTATTATTATTTGATGACTTTCAGCAACTATAACCAATGTAATAGCCGGGGTGGTCTAGCGGTACAGCGCTCGAATTTGGACCTCGGTGGGCATAGGTTCGAATCCCATTACCGGCACTAAAATGTGGGCCCACGTTCGGCTTCTCCAAAATGCTCACTGCTGAAAGATGTTTATTGTAAAACATTCAAAGTAGCAAACATAAAATTAAAAAAAATAATGAGATATAATCAAAATCTACACAATAGAGTGATGTCTAAAGGTTACAATAAATTACTTAAAACTGAAAAACTTTATACAATAAAATAGAAAAATTGATTTAAAAAAATACCTATTACACTGGTCACACATTTGTCCAACAACTTGTCATTAAAACCTGCATATTAAAAATTGAAAAAAGATTTGTTGAAAAATTTTAATTTAGTGAATAAAACCTACTATACATACCAGTACATATCATACTGATCTTTGGTAATAATAATAATAATAATAATTATTATTATTATTACAAAACCATTATGTTTTCGAACAATCACGGGGAAAGAAGATAACAATAACAGCAACAAAACCCCATAATTCAAAAAGAACACAGGACAAAAAAATAATTCCATATAGTTGAACATTTTGCCAAATATTTTGTTTGATCCCATGAAACATTCATTTCAATTAGATCTTCCCCAATAGTTCTTATCCACGTTTTCTGTGATCTACCAACATTTCTTTTGCCACCTTCAATTATCCATTATAAAGGCGTTCTTGCTGGTCTTTCGGGCGATAAACATAGAATTTGACCAGGTAATTTTCATCGTCTAATCGAAAATTAAGCTTCCTTTTGGCTTTCGCTCAACCCTATTTGAGTCGTGCTATCACTTTGTTGCTGTTTGCCAAAATGGCCTTCTTTTAGCGTTTATGTAGCAATATGGATTTTTTACAGAGGTCAGGTTGCCAAACTTATACCCAAACCCTCTTCCTTTATCCAGGCTTGGGACTGGCGAGATTGGTTCGTTTCTGATCTTCTCTAGACGTTGTTGTTTTTAGTAATAGCATAGCAAAATGTCTTTATCAAACGTTCTCATTCTCTTGTACAAACTTAAATAGCAGTTTCCGTATAAATGAGATTAGTTAATTGTTTTCATTATCTGAATAATCGTGTAGTTCAAATTTGGTTGCTAAAAAACACTTTTGGTACATTATTATTGAAGCAAAAAAATCAAGAAATCTAAATCATTGATTAAAAACAAGATCTTACAGTTTGATAAACAAAACGTGAAAATTGACTTACAATAATGAGAAGATCGGCATGTGTACCTGTAAATACAGGTATCTCAAACAATGTCCGATACCGATAGGGCTTATTTAGACGCACGCCAAAATTGCGTTCACCACTTAGCAAAAGCAAAATAAATACGCCAACGTGAATAAGACCAATCATGGCTACGATTTTGAAAATAAAAATACGAACAATGGGTTGTCAACCATAATACGCATAATTTTACTCAAATAAAATATACTTTCAATACGCCATTTGTTTAGTATTAAATGAATAAAACTATTTGTTACTCAAACAAGTAATACATTATGAAATGTATAGTAAACCATATTGTTTAATAATCGCCTCCCCACACTTCGCTCTTCAACAAAACCTATACACTCGGAATAACTAAAATTCCATTAAAATTTGTCTTATCAGTGTAAACAAAGTTATTGATAAATCACAAAATTGTTGTTCCATGACACCGGCGTAATTTTGTAATACAACCAAATCACATGTTACAATCAAGTCGTCTACAATTTCGAATCCAATGTCTCGTTATAATTTTGGCACAAAAGAAATTGGATTCCATCTCATGGGGTAAAACATTTTCAATAAATTACACCAAGATTTCAGATAAAAGTAAGTGGACAATTAGAAAACCACGTTAAAAATTGTTAGGCCAAGTTTAACTCAAACATGTCTTTCTCACAAATATGATTAATGTATTATTATTAGCGTCACAATCTTTACAAATACACAATTGTAATAAGTGAACTAAACAAACGTGTACAAAACTAGTTAATAGGTAAAATTATGACAACAAATTACTTACACGAGTCGGACCGAGCGCTGTTAATAAAATATAGAATGGGTACAAGCAAATCAAGTACTTGGCTAGATTTCAGCACGTAATACATAAACTTTTTGTTGCATTCACACATGCGCCAAAACAAAACAAGCAATTCTTGATAAATGTGAACCTTTTTCGACGATCCAGGTAAATACGTTTGTATTAGCGGATTGTTCAATAAACGCGTCATACCCGATAAAAGAAATGCAAAGTCCTGTGTTTTGTACAAAAAATAGAAATAAGTTCAAACATGATTAGTAGAGTTGAAGCATAATGCTTATTTTAAAACAAGGTAGCAAGCAAATTAGTATATTGTAAAGTAAATAAGTAATAAAACAACAAATTTGACTTATTATTACTCATATTAAAAGTAGTCGAGTTTAAAGTGTGTTTTCACTGATGATAATAGCTAAATGCAATTAAAAAGTATAAAAACAGTAACATACATTGAATAAGATATTTAGGAAACTCTAATGTATTGTCATAGCTCTATCAATTCAACTAAAAATAAGAAAAACATCGTTCACTCTTTAAAGCACTGCTTTCAACTCCGGATTTAATTTTTGTTTAAGCACAATTGGATGTGTAAAAGTGACCGGGTAATCTAAGACAACAAATTGCTATTTTACAACATCAATGTAGTTATAGCTTTAAAAGTTACTTCTGACGCCGTTTTGGCAAGTTTATGACTACTAAAAGAAGGAATGTTTAAAAATGGGTTGAAAACTTAACTGTCCCAATACAATATCGTTTCAGTATTTCTAATACATACAGTTCAGTTCTTTTCCAAATTACTGAGAAATGGTCTGGCGGTACAGTGCACGACTTGAGTCTGAGTAGGCATGGGTTCGAGTCCCACCACCGGCACTATGTGTAGGCCCACATTCGGATTCGCTTAAGTGTCCATTGCTGAAAGATGTTTCCCGTAAATAATGAAATTATTAGCTTTTTAAAAAATTAAAATTCTTGCCTATAATTTTATATTGCTCTTCACTTACATTTTACCGCTCTTTTAAACAACCATGTTGTTATTCTACAAAGATGCACAATTTTAGAAATTGTTAACAAACTCAGTAAGCGATATTTAAAGAACCGTCGTTGAACATTGACAATTAGTTGGCACAATTGACCACGATAATGACAACAACAACGACAAATGTTCGAGACAAAGCTACTTCTTTATTAATTCCAAGCTCGCATAGCAGCCATTATAATCCACTTCTATCCTTCACGGTTTTTGGGAGGCGTGTACAGATAGTTCAGTCCAATGACTTTGCCATTGTTTCCAAGATAAAGTTCCGGCCAAAATAGCGTAAAGGTCGTCCCGAACTACATCCATCCAAGTACGTTTCTGATCACCTTTCATTTTCTTCCAATAGGCATTTGGACAAGCCAATGCTACGATACGTGAGATTGCATTAGGACTTCTACGAAAAATGTGTCCAAACCAACACAATCTTCGTTGTCGCGATACCAATAAAAGAGGATCGTGAAATTAGAGATCATCTCAAATTTGGAAGTTGCTATCCTTTTACGCCCAATCCCTTGATACGGAGGATGCAAAATAGGCGTTGTGCCAAATATATCTGAGACATTATGCTTCAAATTTGTTGAACTTCATGATCTCTAATCCTGTAAGAATCCAGGTTTCAGCTGCGTACAGAAGCATTGTGCAAACCAATAAAGAGAAAATGTTCATAATCGTGTTTGGATTGACGTTTCTTATCTCCACGACGAATTAGAAAGTTTTCCAAAAAACAGCAGTAATCGAACAAATTCAACAATTTACTTCAATAGATGAAACACAGCTAAAAGTAACCAAGATCCCAAATACGTAAATTCCTTTACGTTAAGTATCACAACATGGTTTATCAAAAATCTCAAATCAGGAACTTGAAATGACATAATGATTGATTTGTTCCATCACGTGCCATACAAACCTAAAATCGTTTCCTATTCAATAAATCGAAAACTGAAGGGTAGTCTATGAACACTGTATATGTAGGACTCCAAAAATTTGCCTGGAATTCTAAAGTGCGTCGAAACACATCCCACACCAGGATAAAAACCAGTATTATTTAGACATCTCCATTTGAAATGCCAGATAATCCAACTTTAACTTGGTTGCCGCAGTATAGCTAATTCAATTTCTTGTAAACTTTCCCACTGTCTTTATGGCGGGTACAAACCTCTAGCTCATCTGCTAAAAAATCCCAATATTTTTACTTGTCCTGTTCATAACTTAGCCATTGTTATATATTATTACTACTTGATTTTCTAATGTGGTGTTTTTGATATATTAATAAGTTTATGAGATATATATCTACGCTAAAAATGCAATCATTAATTATAAAATTTTCCTTCCTTTTTGATTTTGCTTCTGTAATTATTGTATAACTATAAACGTTTTAGCATTTCAATTTTTACTTGGTGGTATAAAATATAATTGTGTTCAATAATAATGAATGTACTTCTACTGACAATATCAATCTATAATTAAACATAAAATTTCAAGTGCAATTCTCTTAATAGTAATACAGAAATAATAACAAGTAAACATAAAATCAAAATAATCTCAATACAATTACATAAAAATCCACATACAAAAGTTAAAAATAAATACAAATTTAGTAGTTTAAAATTTTGAAAAATCTTTAAATGTAGCCTGTGTTTAACAAATAAAATAGATAATAGAAATAACTTTTCTTGTTATTAATTATTTTAATACTTTAGAAAAAATATACTAAATAGTATCTATAATTACCAATACAAACTTATTAATTTTTAAAAATTTAACGACTTCCAAATAAAACCCTTAACTATTCAAACTCCTAATCAAAAATCGTGGCTAGTGTAGACTTGTGTGAAAACCAACCGCCCCACTGGTTGATCCCACATATATTTATAATTTTAAGACGATAACAGTGTTAGTTTGTTCAAGCATATACAACAAGCAAAAGTAAAAATACCAAATTCTACTCTGTCTGGAGGTCGAACGTTTGCCATCGTACCACTAAGGTAAAGCTGCTTTCTCATGGCTATCAAGTCTTTCAAACCTAAAACTCCAACATGTAAATCATGTTTCCTATAAAAGTCACAATCTTGATTTGATTGAAATAATATATTGCTTAATTACAACCTAAATATCTTTAAGCATAACATGTTATTTAGATAATAATATTAGAAACATACGAAAACTAAGTGTGCAAATTATACTATTTTAATCATCTATCTAAATTAATGATTGTTTAATACAAATAATATAAGTACTTGATAATTCTTTATATAAATAATTAACCTGTTCTGATAATAAGTATGTTTTTCAAAAAAGTTTGTTATCTTAAATATAACAAAAATAACAAAAAAAGAGTTTGTTTTTAAAAGTATACATTTAGTTACATTTTTACAAAGCAATGAAGTATAAAATTGTTAAAAATGCTCTGTTTTATAATTCTAACAAAAAATGTAATTATAAAATATATTCATATGTAAATAAACAAATGAAAAATTACATTCAATTTGCCTTTTTAAATGTGCACTCAATCATAAACAAATCTACTATTTAAAAACCAATAAAAAATTTCAAAGCAGTTTTAAATCTAAAACAATATATAACTTTTAAATTATTCAAAAAAATAGAATGGGTTTTTAGTGTGAATGTTTAGAAAATAAAATATTAAAAATCAATAAAATTGTAATAAAGTAAACACAAACTCAGACAAAAATTCTATTATAATGTTAGACAAAGTTTCTAGTCTAATGAATGTTATTTTAATAAAAAAAAACTTAAATAATTAATAAACTATAATTTCAACTTTCTTAATAAAGTATTTTAAAGGAAAGTTTATTTTATGCAAAATAAAAGTACATGCTAATAAAATAAGAACAAACAACTCAGATGCTGTAAATCGTTATTGTGAAGCAAAAGGCTTTAAAATTAGACCAAGCTTATTATGAATAACTCCAACTACATAATAAAGCAAGTCAATATAAAATTATCATTGTTACAACTTATAAAAAACTAAGCCAAACAAATTTATCTATTTATAAATCCGAAAAATGTAATAAAAAACAAATTTGAGGTTATACACCAACATTAAATAATTAAAAACTTCATGTTTTTACTAATTGCTTAACATTCATTCATTTTGGTTGATGACGTGGTCACCTCTTCATTATTTCCCATATTTATACGACATGTAAAACAATCGATTTCGATGACTTGACAAGCGTAGACAAACGTGGAAGAATAACAAAGTTTCTTGACTGGTAGACGGCATCCTTGTGACGTCACCACTGTTCACAAAGATTGACGAGGCCGCCTGATTATTTGTAAGGGTTATCTCCCTTAGCCCAAGGACTACATATGGTATACGTATACCTTTAGATACCTTTTTAGTATCCTGAATGTATGTTCGCACCCACTCGCCGTAACCAAAGCCCAGTTATACCGCTGTGTACTCGGACCCTGCTGTTATTAGTCTACATGCCTATAGGCACCTAGTCCAGGATGCACCACGTGGAGGACGAACAGTCAGGAATATCACCATCATTGGAAATTGAGACTTTATAAGCATTACTCAAATCCTCAGGATAATTAGCATCCCACATAACCCCACTAATAGTTATCTATTAAAAATGATATAAAAATGTATCTTAAACTTATCTTAATACAGTTTTATAAATTATTAAAACCATTTTAGCATATATGTATATATGTAATCAATTAAAACTAACCTCATCTCGATGAATACGGGACAAATAATCAATAAACAAGTTTATTTCACCACCAGAACTAATTTGACCGCTAGCATCATCGTCAGTGTCAAACATTGATGATCGCCGACAATAACTATCACTGGTACTGTTAGAATCGTGAAAAACGTTGTTTGTAAAAGGAATTTGCATTGAAGACTCTGATGATAAATTTGGGCCCAAAGCAATACAAAGCACCTAAATATTATAAAAGTAATTACTTTTATAAAATAGCGGATATATATAATATAATTATACTAAACTATTTCAACGATGAGATGCTAATGGTCTTGAGGATTTGAGTAATACTTATAAAGTCTCACTTTCCAATAATAGTGGCATTCCTAATTGTCACATTCAGATAATGTATCCCGAACTAGCTGCTCTCAAGCACCTACACTGAAACAGCAGGAACTGAGTGCACAGCGGTATAACTGAGCTTCCGTTTCGGCAGGTAGATGCAAGCATACACTCAGGTACTTAGAATGTATTTTAAGGTATATATTCCACATGTAGCCAGTGGGCTAAGAGAAATAATCCTAGCGAAATAAGAGGCAATCGCGTCAATCTTTGCAAACAATGGTGTCATCACAAAGACACAGTCTATAAGCCAAAAATTCTTGTTTTAATCCTATGTTTGTCACAATTATCAATCTATTGGTTTCAATCGTTTAATATATCATATAAATATAGAAAATAATGAAGAGGTAACTACATCACCAACCAAAATAAAATAAAATTGCCAAGGTAATAGAGGTAGTCAAAAAACCAGATTTCAAACTGGATAAGTATAGATTTGAGTGACACAACCAACACTAAATGTAAGCTGTTGCTTGTCTTTGCTAAATGTCAACTTGATAAATGGTGTCTCCTAAAACAATCAAACAGTACAAAATAAATAGCAAAATTAAAATTACTATCTTAATTCAAATTAATTTTATATTAAATGATAATTTTATAAAAGAACAGTATTAAAATTTTAAATATTAACCTGTAGGGCAACTTCCACAAGAGGTTCACGCAAATCAGAAAACATTAAATGATTGTACGGTAATCCATACCCCACTGGATCATAAGCACAAACAACATTTAACAGCGATGTAAACAAAGGTAAGGTATGACGATTATTTGAACTAGTAAAACAAACTACCCATCTATTTTGAGTTCTTTGTGCTTCTTCTTGTTCTAAATACATTGTTTCTGAAAAACAAGTCAGAATAAGTTTTAAAATTTCTGTTCTGTTTGAATCGTAAACAGTATTATTGACTTGAGATTGAGCAAAACCAACACCCGATTGCCAAATATATTCACAACTATCAATTGTGTGCATATCTTCAGGTCTTTCCTAATTAAAAATTTAAATAATTAAACAAAATATATTAATGAAAATCGCAAAATTTACAAGTAATTTATTATAAATTAAAACCTTTACAATATCAAAACTATTTCCTGCAGTTTATTTTATAACGTAAATAAGTAGACCTGTAATTAATTTTAAGGAGCGTAAAATTGAAGTGCATATATCAATATACAGAGTTTTAATTTAATAAAATAATCCAAATATTCATTTTACAGCAATAAGTAAATTAAGCATTATATTGTTAAATAAAACTGTTTAATTATTTCTTAAACTAAAATTTGCTATTAAAATTGCATTGTTTAAAAATTGAAAAACATCAAAGCATTAAACTTATGCACAAATAAATTTACCATAAAAAATAACGTAAATTATTAACTGTTTTGTAGTTAATTGTTATTTAATTGAAACTAAACGAAAACTAAAATGAAATTTACACTGATAAAATACAGTTCCGCTATTTCGTTTTTAATTTTTTTGTTACAACTACTTTTTTTTAAATTATATATAATTTTCATTTTGATTAAACAAAAAATTTCGGTAATAAAACACATCAAAAATAAGTATATAATGATTTATTTCAGTAACGTTTCAAATAATAAATATTTTAAATATAAGTAACTCTATTTGAATAATTAATGTACTTTTCAATGCTATTTCAACATCTTATATATATATATATATATATATATATATATATATCCTTTATTGAATGAATAATAAAAATTGCTAAAATTTAAAATAAAGCACGTTACATTGCACGTCAAGTGAAACGTTATCTTATATTTTATCTTTCGTTCTTTGAAAATTGTTAGTGTTTTTGCATTGTAATATAAAACTCGTTTTATTACTACTTTTATACCAACCCATAACCTGTAACAATCTATACGGCAACAGAAATTAAAAGTAGTTGCCAATATTTAGCAATAATTAAATAGAAAACATAACAATTTGATAAATTTTCTTCTACTTTTACAATTTATGTTTTAAATATATACACTGATAAAGTATTTTTTAATACAAATAAAAAACGAAACATTTAGATATACTATCAATAATATTTATTTTTGCTTACCGGACCGGATTTCGCCATATAATTAATAGTAAAATCTGGACAAAACAGCAAATCCTAAACAATAATAATAATAATTTTATAACTTACACACAAAGCATAAAGTAAACTCTGAGCTATTGGAACGCAGTCAAACTACAAAGATAAATAAGAAAATAAAACATACTTCAGGAGCTGAATCACCTGGAATAGGATACCAAAAAAATGAACGCCATTTATTATCTTCAAAAATGTAAGGTAACAAACGTGTCAATAATCTAATACAATTTAAAGCTAATAAATAAATAATAATAAATTCTACCTAACCTGTGAGTTGGTCTTTGGTAGTTAAAAATGCAGACTCAGCAATTTGCGCTAATTTTTCTACAGATTTATAACATAGAGTTGCTAGATTATTCGGTGCTTCTTCTCTTAACGCACGAATTTCACTAGCTGGAATTAAAGCAAATATATCTTGAATTGGTAATGAATAATCAGTCCAAAACTGATCCCAAAAATCATTAGCATTTGAATCTATTGGCTAAACAATTTTATTTTAACATTTTTAATACCTGTGTTTTTGCCGTCAAATGTATAATTGCGTTTCGATAACCTAATTTTGAATTATCTCCTCCCATTGGACGTGTTAGAACTTCTAAAACAGCGGCAGATATCAAATGTACTCATCAAACATAAATGATATACTTAACATTATTGTTTTTTAATATTAATAAATTAATAACTTAAATGTTAAATTTTTAAATATTTATTAATAAATTTATTTTAAATATATATATATATGCTAAAAAAATTGATTAAATTGCAAATTTTTTGTATAATGAATAATCGCATATTATTTGTTTATAAACTTTAACCAACATCTACTTACTTGCTAATATTTTTTAAACAACGACTAGATAAAAATTTAATTAATTAAAGTTATTTAATGTAGATTGGAAATGTTTCTAAATGTGTAATCAACATTTTTAATTAAATAAAGTATTAAAATAAAGAAAATAATGTTAGCTATTAGAATATACCTAATATTTACCCTATGCTCAGTGGTTTAAGGCGATGGCCTAACACCAGATAGGGTATGGGTTCAATTTTATGTTTGTAAAACTTAAGAAGGTATGCATTATTAATGATTTTAAATAAGAATAAAACAGCTGTACAGTGCTCCTAGTTAACTTAAAAACAAGCAGATTTATTATTCAAATTAATCTGACAATGCTAATACAATAATTATTAAAAAAAAATTTTATGACTGCTTTTGTAATCAAAGTTTTAGTTCTTTTACTCGCGAGGTGAGGCGCATGTCACGCTACACGTCCATTGCAGCGTTATTCATCTTTTTTTTCTTTTTTTTTAAAGATTGTTGCCGTCTTTTTGCATTGTAATACGCAACTTCCTTTATAATATTATTATTGTATATTTATTATTTTTACTTGTTTTCTAATAATTGTTAACTTCTACTATCTACCATAATTTTGTTTCAATTTCAGAAATTTTTTTGTGACTAATCCCCCTTTACCTAAACATCCATTTCATATTTTCTTCTAAAAATTTACAACAACATTTGAACTGAGGACTGTTACTGTTGAATGAAATATTTAAATTATTATTAATTTTTATTTCAATTATTATTTTTATATATTTAAACACTTTGACTTTGTTTGAATGTTGTTCTGAGGTGCTCTTTTGTATTTGAATGTATCACGTTGTTGTTAACGTGACTGTGGTCTGTGAGTATTTTGTGTCCTGTTTCTTCCTGTTGGTAAACAGTATTGGTATGTACATTTAAATTATTTTGTAATAATAAATTGCAGAACGATAATTTAGATCACACAAGAGCTTTTTTGATTGAAATGAGCTGGGGGTGTTGATAATTATCCGTATCAAGTTAAATCAAAGAAAATCAGGGCCGAGATCTCAGTGAGATCTTACAAGGACCAAAAAAATTCGATTCCTACTCAATTCGTGAAACAACATGTAACCTGTTATTATTACTGCTAACAATGAGAAAAGTATCCAAAAGTGTGTAAAATATGTTATTTTAGAATAATGAAGAAAAATGTTCATATTAAAAATGCAATGAAAGAATAGATTAATGCATTTTAGTTAATTAATTTAATTTTTTTAATGTATTCTTTTCTAATTATAATGAAACACAGGCTCCTTATAAACTTAAATTTTAAAATAGTGTTTTAAAAAATTGATAATTTATCTGCATTTGTTAGAAAAAACAGGATGCTTTCCTTATCATATATCTAAAATAAACAATTTGAAAGTTATTGAAAACCGATCTTTTTATAACCAATAGAAATAATATCAAAATAAAAGGTTAAATTTTCATTTACAAATTTTCAAATTTTATTTTAAGTTAGATTTTTCTACATTTACTTCTTTTGATGCTCACATTATACGTATGTTTAGTAAAAAGTAATTGTCATTATTTTAAACCTTTTTAATACAAAAAAAATTAAATTTTCTATATTAATGGTGTGCCGGGGTGGTCTAGCGGTACAGCGCTTAAATTTAAGTCTTGGTGGGCATGGGTTTAAATCTCACCACTGACACTAAAATGCGGGCCCACGTTCGGATTCCCTAAAATGTCTAATGTTGAAAAATGTTTTTTGTAAAACATTTAAAGTAATAAACATTAGAAAATGTTTATACAATTACAATATATATGTAAACGTGTCTAAGATGTAGAAAATATTTGTAAATTGAATATTTTAATATCATCTTTATAAATCTCAAAGATAAAAGTTTGTTTGCTTAATATATACAAAATTAAGCAAAACTGAAAAAATACATTTAAAGGTAGTGAAAAAAAATGTTTTAATATTGTGACGTTGGATTGTAGAAAAACGGAGAAATTTGCTAAATTTGATTTAAAACTTTTTGGAATACATGTTCTATTATGTTGTAACCAACGATTGAATTAAGTAGAGTTTTGTAAAAAATATAAAAAAAATTATCGTTAAAGATTTTAGAGGAAGACAAATTTAAAATGTGTGTTGATTTAAAGAATTTCAGATTTAACATTTTACAGAGTCATATCTGACATGGATTTTACTTGAAATTACAAATGTTTTACAAAATAAGTTGCATACGTATTTTATCTACATGGTTGTGTAACAAAATGTTTTGATTTACATAAATCACTGTGTAAACAATAAGAAATGTTTAAAAAATATTAACAAATTATTTTAGTTGTTGTTTTAACAAAATGCTTTAAAACAATGAAAATAAAAAAATACACTTTAGAATTAGTAATGTGTTTTTAATATAATTTATTATTGGTTTTATTTATTTAAACTGAAAAAACATTGTTAAGTAAAAACCAACCTTTACACATTTGATTCTCTACAACCCGGATTTAAACGTTATTAATTTTTTTGTGTTTTTTTAAAGAGTAGGTTAAGAAGTTGCAAAATAACGTACTAGTTATAAAGAATATTATTTGTGTCATAAAATAGTTTTAAAAGATTTTATTGGTACCTTGATAATCTCAGATTTAAAACGTCTGGTAGAAGTTATAAAAAATTATACATAAAAATTGTTGACATTGCAAAATTTGTAACTTTTTCTTTATATATTAATGTATTTTAGCCAATTTATGCAGCCACATAAATTAACATGTTGAAATTGATTGACAATCTTTACATCATTTAAGTACATTAGGCACATCATCATTTTTAGAAATGTTATAATAGTATTGTCAGATTCACTTGTATAATAAATTTACTAGGTTTTCAAATCAACCAGGAGCACTGTACAGCTGTTTTATCCTTATTTGGAATAATCATTTTGGTGAAACAATTTTTAAACATTATTTCAACAATACTAATAATTAAAACAGATAAAATATTGTTTTTACAAATAACATTATCAAATTTTCGCTTAGACAAAAAACCCAAAATTTACAAATTTTAATAATATAAAAATACTACTACATTATTTGCTTAATCATAAATTATATTATAAAATATGTACATATATACAAATTAGACATTATTAAATTTGCAAATGTAGTAGTTTAAAAAAAATCCATAATTTCTTATAACTTCTTTCAAATGTTTTGGATAAGAATCAACTAAATTACTGATATAATCTTGTTGAATTCGATTTTTTAACACAATGAATTTTTTTTTGAGTGTATTTTGATTTTCTGTCCAATTCACCTCTTGTATAAAATAACTAAAAAGAAATTTAATTACATTGAGGTTTGGACTGTATAGAGGCAATCAAATACAACTCAGTTTTTTAATACTTATAGAATCTTTAGTCTAAACAATGAAAAAAGCGTTAATTTAATATTGTTAAAAGGGATTCATATAAAAGTAAGTGTGAAGAATGTATTTTTTTACATCAAAGATTCCATACAGTTCTCCATCTTCAATCCAGGTTTTGGCGATCCGCTATGTGGGTATGATTTTCTGCATTTAAAGATTCGGGGAAATTAACTCTTTTTTCTATTCTGTATAAAACCCCTTCCTTTCAAAGGCCTTAAATAGAGTTTTAATAAAAGAATTTCTTTTTTTTGCTTTCCTGCTCCTTCAATTAACTGGAACTCCTTTGATGGGCCTCACGTGTTCTTTGAGTACAGTCTGCTCAAGCTTAGTATCAAACATGCCTTCTAGCAATATGTCCGTTCTCCTACTAGAAAAAGATTTTGAAGCCATCCATCTTGTCTTGACCTTATTTTTACCAATGTTTTATCCTTAGTAAACTCTATTAAGTTCCTTTCTCCTTTGAGAAGGAGTGATCATTCCGTCCTGTCTTTCTCAGTTCATTTCTCTTTGTCGATCTCTAAATTTCAGATGCAGAACACATTACCCTTCCCAGATTTTATGAAGACGAATCTTAGTAATTTACGAGAGTATTTCCAAAATGCTAATTGAAAATTACAAGGTTTTAATAATGTAAGTAGCCTTTATTCCCATATAATGAAAATTTTTAATT
This sequence comes from Cardicola forsteri, assembly GCA_025895645.1. Taxonomy (NCBI): domain Eukaryota; kingdom Metazoa; phylum Platyhelminthes; class Trematoda; order Strigeidida; family Aporocotylidae; genus Cardicola; species Cardicola forsteri. The sequence goes on along the minus strand of JAKXYG010000051.1, from coordinate 75,357 downwards.
ACGGTATTAAATTATTCGTTTTTTTCAAAACTCCCGCCTAGTATAAAAAGATATTTTCCAGTTGCATTAAGCACTTAATCTAAAAAAGAATTTAGCTTTTATTAAATGAAAAGCTACAAAATTGCCTTGTTTCCATTTCAACTAGATCGATCTTCGAAATCAAGTCGTAGCTGCCATAAAAAGTTTTAAAAATAAATAACTTATTACTTTACTACTTAAAACTAAAAATAATAAAAAAGTATTATTTAATTTTATTAAAAGATTGCGTTCTTCGGAATGTGTTTTTCCTTTTATTAAGGATTGTAATGGTTTGCTTCTATCAGCCGAATTTTTATATGACGCATTTAATGATTACTTTAAATCTGTTTTTTTACACTGGAGTCATGGTTACCAGTTGTTTTACCGATCCTTCTACTAGTTTGGGTAACTTCCAAATCACTAAAAATGTAGTGTGTAAACACTTTAAGCACTTAAAATCCAGCTCTTGCGGGTCTGATAGTATATACCCCCGAGTCCTCAGGGAGTGTGCCGATCTATTGGCACCACTTATTCAATATGTCCCTTTTAGTGGTCAAGTACCAGAGATCTGGAAACAAGCCTACATCAGGTCAATTTACATAACAAGTAGCAGATTTAGTTCTAATAGTTACAGGCCAATTGGCATATTATTACTTATTAAAGACTATTTAGTAGGCTATCTCCTAGATAAGAAATTAATTAATCTTGCTCAGCATGGTTTTATCCCATCCCGTTTCTGCTCAATTAATTTATTAGAATTTACAAACGGAATAACCAGCGATTTAAAGTATCACCCTTCCGTTAAAGCTATCTTTTTTGACTTCTCCAAATCTCTTAATAAAGTTCTACACTCTCTTTTAATAGCTAAATTAACGACTTTTAACAGGTATTCCTCTGTTGAACTAAATCATTGATTTCCTGACGGATTAAAATTTTACAGTTAGGCTCAACAATACTTTCTCTACCCAGTCCAAAATCACGTTAGGGGTGCCACAAGGATCAGCCCTAGGTCCCCTACTTTTCATCATGTTTGTTAATAATCTATCTACAAAAATTTAATCAAACATTCTGCTTTATGCAGACGATGTTAAAATTTGAAGCACAAACTCTGAACTTCTGCAGTAAGATATTAACAATATTTACCTTTAATCGATTATGAATAAGCTGCCTTTAAATTTAGAAAAATGTAGGCATATCACATTCGGAAGATCCTCGGGAAAAATCTTTAAGATTTGCGATAAAGTTATTATTACGGTAAAAGAGATTAAAAATCTAGGGGTCACTTTAATACCATTTCTAGTTTTCACACTACATCACAAGAAAACGACCCTAAAATGTTTTAACCTAATTAAGTTCTTCAGACGTAATTTAGGTAAAATTTTGATAGACTGCCTTCGTCTACTTTTTATGTTATATATAAGACCACATTTAGAATCTTGTATTCAGGTAACAGCCCCATTTTGGAGGCGGAAATATATATCAATTAAAAAGAGTCTAAAGAACGCTTTCTAGACTTCCATATGAGTTTTGTCTTAAATCGTACCCAGAGCGTTTGCGAATACTAAAACTATTCTTTTTAGAAGATAGGCGATTCCGAGGCGATTTAATCTTAATTTATCAGTTATTTGCTAGCAATCGCATCACTCATTTTTTCAATGTAAGTAATAAAAACTTTTGGGGACATTGTTTTAAGATTTACAAACCCAGAGCTCTCACTCGCTTTAGACAAAATCATTTTTTACATAAATCCATTACAGTCTGGAATAAGCTTCCTAGTCATGTAGTTAATTCTAAGTCTTTAAGGTTATTTAAGATTAATTATGATCAGCACTTGCTTGCCTCTTTTATTTAAATTTTTCACCTATCTACTTGTTTTGTTCAACTTATTTATTCATTTTTCTTCTATATTGTTACTACTTTTTATTTTTAGATTATTTATTCCTATTTGTCCCAGTTTCTCCCTTCCTCTTTATTCTCCCCAATTTTGAACTTTCAGATACATTGAGGACCAAGGATCAAAAAGATAAATTCCTACGCATTTCGTGTACCCTCCTGAATCCTGAATTTTAAGTGGCTACTTGTTTAACTATATTTTGACAGTTGTTTGAACATAATTCTATAATATCTATAAAAACATTATGGTTGCCTTATCTTTTTAACAATGCAATTGTAGTTTTGAGGAAAATCAGGACCATAAATAGCCGTAGATTGCACTGTTCATAGATCGTACTTTAAATCACACTCGTCAGTAAAAAAGTTAATTTTTAGAGACAAACTGAACGGTTTTTACACATTTTTGCAAATTCCGCACGTCTTTTTCTATGTTGTACTGTTAACGGGTAAGTCCTTCGATTCCTGTTTTTTTTCAATTCTGCATTGAACATGCACTCTTCCAACATGTGTTCTCTACTACTAGACATAGAACTGGTTGTTTTTGATCTTGTCTGGATTTAGTACTCACTAATATTCCTTATACAATAGATACTATCAATATTCTTCTTCCGCTGGGAAAGAGTGATTATTCTGTTTTGGCTTACGAAGTTCATCTTTTTTATACAGCCCCCATTGCCAAACTTAGTTCTGCGTTTATCTCCGATTTCAGTAATGCTAATTTTGAGGGTTTAAGGAATTATTTGAAGAGTATAAAATGGGATTATTTTTCCACGGACAATGTTAATAACTTTTATGGTTATTTCTCCAACATTATTAAGTTAGGAGCTAATCATTTTCTGCCCTTCCGTGTTCCTACTCTGCAAACAACTAAGATCCCACGGCGTTTTATTTGACTCATTAAACTCCATAATCGCAAGTTTTATAAGTGGAACTTAACTAGTTTTCCATGTTTTTATCAAAATTACCTTGCATTACAAAATAAATGTGCATTTAGTCTTAGCAGCCTCAAGCATCGTAGAATTTATAGTCTTCTAAACAAAGCTAAGACTAATAAAAGCCTGCTATTTAAATTCATTTAAAATAAACGAGGGATTACCAACTCTCCTCTACAACTTAAGGATATTCTTGTGTCTCCACTTTCTCTGCTTGAAGTCTGTAACACTTTCAGCAAATACTTCCAATCTGTCTTTAATGCTGATTTTACATGTAACCTATCTATCAGTCCCTCCCGTTTATCTGGGTCTCCTTTTATTACTCAAGAGATAGTTCGTAATCTTCTTTCCAAATTAAAATCTTTCTCTAGAGGCTCGGATGAATTATATCTAAAAGTTCTCAGAGAATGTGCTTCGGAATTAGCCCCGGCATTTGCACATACGTTTAACCCTTCTTTAAACCAAGATAAGGTACGTACTGTTTGGAAACTAGTTTACATCAGACCGATATACAAATCCGGCTGTAGATTTAAGACTGAGAATTATAAATTTATTAGTCTCCTGTCAGCTCCCAGTAAAATCTTGGAGAAAACTGTTAAGTCCCATTTAGTAAACGTTATAGTTGACAACAATCTCATAAACCCTGTCCAGCATAAATTTATGGCTACGAAATCCTGTTTCTCTAATTTACTGACGTTCACTAATAGTCTTACTAAAATGCTAGAGTACTCTTATTCGATCAACATCATTTACTTTGATTTTTGCAAAGCATTTAACAAAGTACCCCATTCGGTATTATTGAACAAGTTGAGAGCATTTGGGATTAGTCCTCTTCTTCTCGACTGGATACGGGATTTCCTTTCCAATCGGCAACTAAGTATAGAATTAGGTGAGGTCTTCTCCGCAGCTGTAAATATAAGCTCAGGTGTCCCTCAAGGATCCGTCCTTGGCCCTTTGTTATTTATAATTTATATCTATGACTTACCTGCTGTTGTTCGTTCAGACATCTTGCTGTATGCTGATGATGTCAAGATTTGGAGTTTTAATCCTTAACAACTTTAACTAGATATTTTGAGTATCAACAATTAGTTTATAGCAAATGCGCTTCCTCTAAATTTTTCCAAGTGTAAACACATTTTTTTGGCAAATCTTCAGGCAATATATTTAGAGCACCAGACTTATCACCTATCACCCAAGTCAATTCGGTTAAAGATTTAGGGGTTACTTTCAACCATTCCCTAAACTTTTTGACGCACTATAGGAAAAAAGCTTCTAAGGGGTTTCAACTCACTAAGTTTTTTAAGCATAATCTAGGAATGTCTTTGTGAGTTGTGCACGGCTACTATTGTATTCAAATTACACCCCCTTCCCTAAAAACAAACATTAAGATTTTAAACAAGGTACAACGCAACTTTACTAAAATTCCTAGGCAATTTAAGAATGTAAGCGGCAATTGTTAACCGTCATATAAAAAAAAATTATAAAATTTTATGATCATAATTTGGACCAATGAAAATGGTTTCAGTGTGAATATGTCCATTTTCAGTAGACATGTCAATAAAATCACAAAAGCCAATAGAAAATAAGCTTTTTATTATCTACTGTTGGTAAAAAAGTAGTCAGTATATTGGGATAAAATTGTTAATTTGGGGAAAAAATGCAGTTTTATGTATTTATTAAAGTTGTTAAATTATTAATTCTAAAAATTATTGCAGTAACACTAAAATGTTTTATTAAATGTTAATTTTCTATTTTGTAGAAACACTATTAGTATTGTACCGTACTATTATTAGTTAATTTAAAGCATTGTGTATAATTTTTGGTTCTAATTTGTTTTTACACATTTTATTTACTTAATTTATAGAAATAGTTAACAATATTCCAATTATTAATGTGTCATATTAACAAAAGAAAGAAATTACATTATAACTATTGCATGGAATGAACAATAAATACGTAAACTAAAATCGATAAGGGTTCACTACTGTAATGAATTTTTACTATTGACTAACGCTTCGCTGTAATAATATTTTATGATTATGTTGGGTTTTTGTTACAATGTAATAAGTATAATTTAACTGAGAGTCATATTAGGATGTTTCCTAAAATAAGAGATAGTTATTTTATTTAATACCTATTTTACGGTAGAATGTAACAACAGTATCATTAAACCAGACTATAATGTTATTTTTACAATATCACATGATGTGAAAATCACATAAAATACCCATTATGTGCTTAGCCGTCAATAATCTTACACAAGCCTTTTGATTTACCAATAAATGGACAGGAGATATTTTATTGTCGTATTAGTATTGCAGGTCTTAAATCTAGAGGTTATTTTTGTGTATCATGTGCATAATGTATATGCGCTCATTAACTAATAAGACAAGGTGAGTGAGAAGGTTGTTTTTACAAATAGTAAACACTATCACATGATGCATGGCCATAAACATAACTGTATATGCTTGATTAAAAACTAAGACAGGGAGTCGGAAGAAGTTATTCATTGTGCTATGTCTAAAATAAATACCCAATTGAGATCGGTTAAGTAAACAGAATTAAATTTAGCAATGTCAAACTTAAAAAATGATTATGTGCATCTTGATTCAATCACCTATATATCGTCAATGTATTATATTAAAAGTAACTCATGTTAAGTGCGATCTTAGTAAATAGTTTTAAATCAATTTCCTGCATTTCATTGCTAGAAATGAATGACCTACAATTACTACAACAGTAATCAAAATGACATGACTGTATCAGGTGACACATATTCTTCTTATTAGGTTGGATTGCATTAAATGCACTAAACCGGACAAAGATAAATATTTAACTGTTAATAAAAGTAATGCAATTGGGTAGAATGAATGGAAAGGGTTGCTTATACTTTACATACATCAGGTCAAATAATGCTTTTTTTACAAACGAGGTTGATCTTTATAGAAACTGAAATGGATAAGTATAATACTAGTGTTATTTTGAGGCAACAGTAGTGATTTCAGGGTTCTAAAGTAATGGCTGCATAAAATATCCGATTTTGGTTACTTATTTGAGTCTGTTTACCCAAGTTTTATCACACGCATTAACTTAGGACATCAATTAGACAATCAAACAATTTCCCATTTTACTGTTATTCTAACAATCGCAAATGTTCCTCAATCTTTGTAATAAACAAAAAATAAACATAATATAATAAAATTTATTTAGATTACACTACAAAAAATACAAAATAATTTATTGTCTGCATAATTATTCACCAAAACGTAAGCCCACTTATACAAAGTACAGTGCCACTAATTCTTCTTCCTTTAAACGGGTCAGCGTTTTTTCAGAGTTTACAATTTCTAAAAATTAGGTTAAATCTCATCATACTGTGACCCAATTTCTACCAAAAATTATACAAATCCCTCGTTATGACTTCTTTTCAAATTCCTCCTCCTTAGATAGCCTTCTCCTGTCAGGATCAATTGCAATTTCTTCACTTGAGCATGTGTTTTCGTGCTTCGAATTCGGTGCGGCTATAACATATTTATTGTTTCTCAGTTTAACCGTGCTGAACAATTTAAATTTTTAATTCTACAAGAAATTACATAAAAATGAAGCTACTTGGTTTTACAAAATCCGGTACTTTCAGATTCTCGCTTTTGGTAAAAAGTGCATATGTAAAAAACTTTCTTGTATGGAAATCCTTTAACTCCTCCATGGTTTAGTTCAGATACACAGTGATAAAACTCACTATTGGTATTTGTTTTAAAAGCGTGAATTGCATTTTTTACCTTCTTCTAATTGGAATAACTACGTCGAGTCCAGTCCGGTGCACCAACTAACGCCATTGCAAAATGAGGCGAGAGCAAAAAATGTACATTAAATAGTGCTTAAAATATCCAATTATAGCTTAACTAGACAATAACCAATCAGAGAACAGAACCCACATCCAATAAAATTTACTCAAATTATATGACGTACAACAATTGCCATGTAAGCTACACCAACCCGTTAAAGTCTTTTAAGCTCTTTCTTCTACAAGATTGGAGGCTTCGAGGCGATATTAAGGTCGGATGGTGTTAAACATTCTCTCGTCTCTGCTAATGATTCTTGAAAAGAGCACCTTTTTAAGTTATCCAAACCAAGAGTAAGTTCACGGCTACGTCTAAACAATTTCTCGTATAGAGTCATATCCGCATGGAATCTTTTATTAAACCACGTTGTTTCAGCTTCGTCCATTAACTCCTTTAAATCGGCGTATAATAATTATTTTCTCCATAATTATACTTCATTTTTATATTCCTATTTATATACACAAATATATTTTTTATATTTATAAAATTTTTGAAAATTATTTTTGTTGATACTTGATGTTTTAAACCAAGTACCGAAAGGAGTTTCCTCTTACATAACTCGTAAAAATAAATAAATAACTGAATACCTATTTTCTGTAACGTCAAATTAACTGATTTCATTTGATTCCAAATAAGTGATTATAACAAATTAGCTAATTTTTTGTTTTGTATTTGTTTAATGAGCTTTTTTTCAATTAGGTAATTATAAACAAATTATTTTGTTCGCTAGTTGGGAGTGCAGATCCAGTTCAAGCTGTTTTTGGACATGTGTAATCAGTATACAACCCTTGTACATACCTCAAATAAATGTGCAATTTGTTTAATAGTTAAACCAAAATAATAACTTTTATTTATTTGTTCGTAATTTTTAGCAGTCAAGACAAAGCTTCCATTATTTAAACTCATCGTAATTAACTGCCGTAAGTGTTCAAAATTGTACCAAAGTCATAGAGTGAAATTAAAAATTTAACAGGTTGATAAAACAAAAAGTATTTGTTACTGTTTGAATAAAATATTAAAAAATATTATTAATTTTTATTTCAATTACAATTTTGTATTACTGTACATTTAAACAACGTTGACTATGTTTAAACTTTGTTGTAAAGCGCCTTTTGTATTTGAATTTATTACGTTTGTTGTTGACGTGACTGTGGTTCTGTAAGTATATTGTGTCCTGTTTTTCCTGTTAGTAAACAGTATTGAACTGTAAAATCTCATTAAGATCTCGGCCCTGATTTCCTTTGATTTAAATTTATACGGATAATTATCAGTTCAATAGTTTTTTCCTCCATTACAATTAAACAACTTTTCTTACTTAACCCGAATTACAAAGAGTATTTATTATAACTTGTTATAATAATAATAAAAACAAACAATACAATAATAAAACGTAATTTACTTTTAATGTATTACAAACAAAAAAACGTTTTTACGTATGGGAATTAGAGGTTAATGAAACACTTAAAACATCACAGTTAAAAATAATGTAAAACTGCAAAACGAACATAAAACAAACTTTTTACATTCTGATATTGATATCTCGTTTATTAGAAACAGGTCCTTTTATAAGTATTACAATTTTTTACCTCTCTAGAATAGATTTATTGCTATTTAAATTTATTAAACAAATTGCAATGTTTAGAATAATACATATTTTTTAATCTTACTAAAAAAAGTAAAGAATACATTTACCGTTTGCCCCACAAATAGTTGTGTGTTATTATCAGATTAAACATAAAAATTAATATATTCATTTACCTAAAAAGTAAATTGATAAATCTACAAATATAATTATTAAAAATACTATTTTAAGTTTGAACGGCAATTTTAAATTTTTTTAAATAACGTGATAACGACAAAAGCATGCCAAACTAAATGCGATTTTGTTCCAAAATGTGCTGGCTTAGATACTTCAGTAGAAGTAGCTTTCAGCACACAAAGAATACGTACAATTATTAAAATAAAATACAATTAGCAGCATGTAACACCAGTTCAAAAATAAATAAATAAATTAAATTAAATTAAATTACATAGGCTAAAATAAAAAAACTCAGAATTACCGTATATTCAAAAATCATGTCCAATATGATAGATGTGAAGAGGAATGATATTACTTAAAAAACGTACTATAGTTAATAATATGCAAATATAACAGTATACATGAGATATGAATCACTCATGTGTGAGTATAACTAATAAAACAATACCCTGGATGAATGATAATAAATGGTCACAAACTAAAATAAGCAAATTACAAACAACAACAATTGGTTAAACAAAAAGCATATTCATAATTTAGATAGGCTAATGTAAATGTCACTTTAAACTTTGTTGGGATTGGATAGTACATTGCTAAATACGGCAGACATGAATTTAAATACACATTTGTTCTGCACTTAACATGGATATGTAATCTTCTCGTTATTCCAGATGCGATTGATTTGCTGAAATCACGATAAAGTAGATGATTGGAGGTGTTGGAGATACGATTGATAAATTGAAAATATTATACAATTTACACTTATAGTAATATATACAAATATATTTAAAAAATAAAAAACAATATTTTTTTATTTTATGTTTTAAAATAATTTGAAAATAAATTTATGTTGTTTATATAAACTATAATTTTTTATTTTCTTTAAACAAATCCACTTTTACAATAACCTGTTTAAATATTGTCAGCGTCTCCGCTAGTCTGTCATTTTCGAGTACTGAAACTAAATGTTTTTTATAACTTTATACAAAGTCATTAGTGATACCTATATATTTATTATAAATTTAAAGTAAGTTTTAAATGTGGAGCGAATGTTAATGTAGTTTGTGAGTTTTATAATTATTAAATTAACTGAAATGTATTAATTACATTTTACTTTTAATTATTTTAGCTCCAATATTTATTTTGTATTGAATATTGGAGGCTTTAAATTGTTAAGGTTTTTATTGAAAATAATTGAATATAATATATTAAATGGTGTTATATATATAGTTTTTAACATGTGAATGTGTTATGTTTAATTCTTGTTTTAAAATTATTTTTAATAGATTTGTATTTTTTAATTTAATGATTTTAATTTTTAAAAACTTTTTATTTTTAGATAATTTTTGAAAAGTTGCTTAATTAACTTTATTTGGAAGTTTACTTATTAACATCAAAGATTACATTTATTGTTATTGGGTTAAGGTATATTTTTTCCATGGGAGATTTCAACTCAATTTTGTACAAATTGTTACGTTTACTTCGGATTCGAGTTGGTGTTAGTGTTGAAAGAGATCTTAATTATTATTTTGCTTTAATTGGTTAACATCAATAATATTTAAATAATCAAAAAAATTCCATAAAATATTGACGTATAATTGAGTACACGTTAATTACGTTTATGAAATATTTTCTGTCGATTTAATTAGCATACTAAATTTTAATTAAAGTTGTAAATGTAAATTCAAAACACAATGGGTCGAAAAAGGCTTGTAAGTGGAGTATTTCGAATAAAACAAGATCGTACGACACATTCATCAAATGCATCTTTATCATCATCATCTTCAAAATCAACAGTCAAAATAGTGCGTTTATATATATATATATATATATATATATATATATATATAATAAAATGTTTCTTATATTTAAAGATAAAACTTGATAAAGTTTTTTAATGAGTTTAAATTTTAAAATAATGTATAATTTAAGCTTGTTTAAGAAAATACAACATGATTGTTGAAAATGTTTTAAATTCTGATAATGTTTTTTTACAGATTTTATTCTGTTAAGATTTTTTGATTTGGTCATTATAATTACGTTATGCTGTTTTATATTATAGAATTTTACAATTTAATATACTTATTTTTAACTGTACTTTTTGTTTGTAAAAATTGCTTTTTACTTACTAAAATATTTCTGTTGTTACAACTAACAAATGTTTAAAATTGTGATATATATATATAATTAACACTTATTATATATATTTCTTGTAATTCTCATTTTCTATGTTCAATGTTTTTAACTTATCTAGATTAAAAATGTTTTGAACAGCAAGTAGAAAACAATTTTTAATGCGGTTTAGTGGTACAAACCGGAATTGAACTTAGATGAGCATGGGTTTGAATACTGCTACCAGTACTAAAATGTGAACTCTAGTTTGGCTTTGATAAAACGTTTATTTGCTTAGAAATGCTTCTCTAAAAATAATTAAGCAGTAACAACCTAATAAATAATAAATTAATTAACAATTAATGGTTTATTCTAACTTTCAATTATCACACTTTAAATGGTTAGTTAAATGTTTTAAGAGTGTAAACTTTAACGTTTATTAGGTAATAAAATATACTATATATATATATATATATATATATATATATATATATATATATATATATATATATATATATATATATATATATATATATATATATATATATATATATATATATAATTGTATGTTTTAGAGGTCGTGGATTGAAGAGAATATTGTTTGTTTAAATTGCTCAAAGTTTGTGCCTGCACGTCAGTCATTAAATTAGTAAGCTAATCATCTTAATTGCATGTTTGGTAATTTTAGCAATATTAAGATAAACCTTGTATCTTAAAGTTATTAACTAGAACATTACTTTAAGTGATTAATAGGGATTTGTTTGTTTTGTGGATTGCTGAATAAAACATATTAGTGCTATACATGCATAATATAATAAACAGGTTCTTGATTAAATATAATCTTAAAATATTAATTAGTGAAATTTGAGCAAAATAATAGTTTGTTTAATTAAAAAATTTGAATACTGAATATTTTAAAGAAATGTTGATTAATAACTAGCACTATTTATAAAGTTAAAATATACTTAAAGTATACTCCGGTTTTGTTTTTCAGTATGGGTATTTTTATAAACATTATTTATAGTATAAGAATGATGTCTTTATATGAATCCGATTTGGATAGTAGCTGAATGACTCTATCATATTTTGAGAGGACATTTTTTCATATTTAGTATGGTTTATTTATAGTAATTTCTTCCACAGTTAATTAATAAATGTAGTCTATCTACTTACGTGGTATTACTGACAAATGTTTTTGGAAACCACTGGTTTGTACCAGTTTTTACTTAAGTAATAGTTAATTAACTGTTGCATGTTTAAATGTCTTTAAACATGAATTGAGACTGGTAGAATGTAAGAAGTATAAATGTTTAGTGAATTAAAACGAATATATATATATAGCATTTAAAGAATTTTGATTAATTTTTGTTTATAATAAATGTAGTACTCGTTGCGGTTGTGGATTGGATTTAAATGATCATTCAACAGAAATTCAACTTGAATATTTTGTAAATCAGCACCAGCAACTTCAAAGAGATTCACATGATTCTGATCCTCTGGATGAATCATTAATTAGCAACTCCAATTTAAAAGGTGAAGAAAAATGGCACGTAAAGACGCATACATTTGAGAGTCAGACCAATGCTTACGGTACTGTTGAATTTCAAGGAGGTGTACATCCAACGAAAGCCCGAGTAAATAAATCTAGTTTTTGTTTGGATTATGACTGAATTAAAAATTACGCTCAACTTTATATCACTATTCTTATTTGGCTAAGACATTTCATTTCACTCATTTCATTTTGGTTGGTGACGTGGCGTCACCTCTTCACAATTTCCCATATTTATACGACATATAAACGATCGACTTCGATGGCTTGATAGCATGACAAACGTGGAAGAATAACAAAGTTTCTTGGCTGGTAGACGGCATCCTTGTGACGTCGCCACTGTTCGCAAAGATTAACGAGGCCGCCTGATATTTTTAAAGGGTTATCTCCCTTAGCCCAGGGGCTACATATGGTATAAGTATACCTTTAGATACCTTTTAAGTATCCTGGGTGTATGTTTGCACCCACCCACCGTAGCGGAAGCCCAGTTATACCGCTGTGCACTCGGACCCTGCTGTTATTAGTCTAGATGCCTAGGGGCATCTAGTCCAGGATGCACCGCGTGGAGGACGAACAGTCCGGAATATCATCATTATTGGAAATTGACATTTTATAAACATTACTCAAATCCTCAGGATCATTAAAAGCAGTAAAATATTTTGAAAGACTATTCTTAATCATTCTATAGACTAATGTCTTTTTTATATGCGATTAATATTCGGTTTTTATTGTTTGAATGTTTGAAGAGTAACATTTTTCAGCATCCGAAAATTTAGACAGCCTAACGAGGACCTGCATTTAGTATCCGTTGTGGGACTTAAATATATGCCTTTGCGGTTTCAATTCTCACCCTCTAGCTATCTTTTTCGCCTCGATAGATGTTTTTTAAGAATTTGATTAAATCAATTTTTTTAATGAAATTTAACAAATTCTTCTTTGAACATGCAGTTCCAAGTTTGCATAGCATTTTGAATAATCTCCTTCAACTGTTTACAATTTTTTGAAGCATGTTGAGGATGTTCGCATAGCATCTCTAATTGTTCATCGTATACAATTTAAAAAAATTGATTAATTACTTTTAACATTGGTTTTAATTCTATATAGTACATCCGTTTGCATCATGAAACGTCTCCGGAAATGATTTTGCATTTATTGTTACATGAATGGTCTATACGAGTTCCCAATCTTGTAATTTCAATTATTGGAGGTTTGGCTAATGCACCGCTACAAACAAAATTACAACAAATGATTCAAAAAGGGCTTCCAGAAGCGGCTAAAATTACTGGTGCATGGATCATTACAAATGGACTGAACATTGGTAATTGGTTTTTAAAAATCATTTATGATGTTACTTCTTTTTAATATAATATATGCAATAATTATTTTTATTGACACATGCACGCAGATACATAATGCTTTTTGTGTGCAGAATTTGTTTGAAAGAATTGATTTTGGATATGAAATAAATTGCCAAAATTGTCTAGCGTTATTTACCTGGCATTTTTTTTATTACGTAGCTTGTCAAAGGTTACATAGTAATGTTGATGTCATTTTACAATGTAATTTTTGTGCGTTTTTGTTGGAATATAATGTTTTAAGCTTAATTAAAATTTATCTTGATAAGTTGCTTGCATTAGTTAAGTATAGTCAGGCTGATAGAAGAATGTAACCATATTTACAGGGTTTGTTTCAACCAGCCATAGCTTAATGGATAGGGTTTCAGTTTCAAACTAAAAAGGGCGTGTGCTTAAGTCCATGTGAAACTTGATAAGTATGCAATGCTGATAATTTGTAACAAGGATGAAATAGTTGTATCGTGCTCTTGGTTTACTCAAACCAAGTGGATTTATTATTCAGTGAATCTAACATTTTTAATATCATTTTCACAAGCCCTATAATAGATATTGGTTTTAGTTTATAATAGACGGTCGTTGTTTTTCCGGGTGTGGCTTTAACAGCAATTTTGTTTTTCAACCTTTACCACTTATAAGTCCTAGTGATACATGAAAATGTAATATAGAAGTGAATAAACAAGATTTAAGATAATGGGATGTTTTTCGTCACCAGTATCTTGAAAGCACTTTAAATATTAGTTGCTGCTATCATATTTTAAACAATGAGATTATATAAAATACTAACTCTATGATAAAAAGTCAAATATAAGAAAATTTATTTTGGATTATTGTGGTTATAGGAAGCGATAAATTGATTTTTACTGAATAACATTTGTGGTAAGCATTAAATTTAATTGATTAGACGCTTAAATTTACTTTTCAGTTGATAGAGCTTGATGACTATGCAAAAGCTGCTAATATTATTTATTCTAACAATAACGGAAGTACGCTATTTAATAGAAAAACAAACTCTGTTATTCGTTATATATCGTTTTTGTCATTAAAATTTGTTGTATGATAATCTTTATTTTACCACTGATATAAACATTTTTAAGAATGTGATTGATTATTTTAATCTTACTTCTCCAAAGTCTTGTGTCAGATGCAATTTTTAGAAATATTAAACGAGGGCTTTTTTTAGGCATTATCATTATCGGGGATAAACATCCCCCCACCGGTTATTATCGCCCACGGTAGTCCAAATTACCAAAAGTCTGCCAAAAACACCAACTTTTGAAATTTGTACTTAATGAACGCTTGAGGTATGCTGACCTTAAATGTTAATTACATCGCAAATTAAATCCCTCCAGTGATCTGTATCAGCTGCAAACGGTAAGCAAACTGACGCTCAATTAAGTAGTTCGTTTGGATGTGGAGGCTTTGCATAAACAAAGGTAGTGAGTTTGTGTACTACAATATTCGCCCAATTTTTTCACCCGCCATTGAAGTATAGTGATACTAGTGCTATTCAAACTGATGGTCAACGCGAGTATAAGTTTAGTAAATTAGTTAATGTCAGTCGGTACAAGCTGTCAAGTTATTTAATTGCTTTTGATTGAAAATAAAGGTTTTTGATTTTTGTCTAAGATATCTTATTGCAAAGTAATTTGTTTAGCTTATGATTTTGCAGTTTTTAACATTATACTGTTTTTGCTGTTTGATTAGCAGTAATATAATTTTTTTCAATACATAATTAGAATTATTTTTTATCTTTTTTTACTATGTAATTTATATTTTTACAGTTTACATAGGAATATTTTGGTAAGTTGTTTATTTTAATTGATTAATTATTAAACGTTCGATCTAAATATTTTTATTTTCTTTAGGCGTGACGAGACATATTGGTGAAGCATTAGGTGATGAAGTTCATTGTCGTGGGTCAAACATTGTTGCATTGGGAATTGCTCCTTGGGGTTATGTTCAGAATCGCGAGTCTTTAATTGGATTGGATGTATGGTTTGATTGTTTAAAAAATGGATTTGTGAAAAATGTTACTTTTTAATATGTTTTTTTTTTAAATAGTTAGCTTGATGTGTAATACAAGTTATTCAGGACTTTGTAAACATTTTCAAAGATTGTTTTTCATTGTTCGTGAATGTAGGAGGAATAATAATTTATTGTGTAGTGGTCTATTCCAGATAAACGATTATTTATGCTAACAGAGTTTTTTTTAAGAAAATATCCGTAAACAGCGGTATCATCAAAAGGTTGTCATTTAACATTCCTGTTACTTTTTTATTTTTATTGTGCATGTGAAATTGTTTTTGTGTTCGATTATTAGTAGGAATGTTGCTTTAATAAACTATTTTAATTGACTAATTAACGTTTTTTTTTAAATTTAAACATTGAATAGTGTACTTTTTATGCACATTGTAGATAATGGTTAAATTAAATTACCACTTTGTCAAATTTGAATTATTTAAAAATTTTTCAAATGGCTTAGTTAAAAGTATATGTTTATCAACTAATCTAACTATGAAAGTGATTATTTATTTTTCATTACGTTGATTGGATTTAATTTTATAAATTTTAAAATTGTTATTTTTTACAGAATGTATGTACCTATTATTCTGAGGGATGGGTACCTGGAAGGCAACAGGCAACACTTAGTTCGTATCATAATTATTTTCTTTTGGCCGATAACGGAACAACCGGTAAATTTGGAGGTGAATTGGGTTTGCGAAGAAGACTAGAGCAGTACCTAGCTCAGCAACCGATCGATATGAGGCGTTATGGTATGGTTCTTTATATATATATATGGCTGAGCAGCTAGACTGAAAACTGTGGGCATTTGTTCGAGTCTGACCACCGTCACTAAATACGGATCAGTCTTTAGCTTTGCTAAATGTTTGATCGTTTAACAGTTTCCCAAAAATATGTTTATGCATTAAAAAAGAAGCAAATATATAACGGTTTATTGAGTAAAAACGTTATCTAATTTAATTAATGTATTAATGGTTTGTTGATTAAAAGTTTCAAACTGAATAACTGGTTAGAATGAAGTTGCATTGAACAAAGTGCTATAAAGTTTATTCCGTTGGAAGTACAGTTTTAGTTAAAAGCTGTTGGTTGGGTTGAAATACATCCTATAAAGCACATAAGAGATTTTTATTTAACGTAGATTGATTGACTTACTTTACTCTTAACGTATTACAAAAATTAAACCAATGAACGATTTCTGTTAATTATAGAGACAATATTAATTAATTGTATTGAGTTTCCGTAACTCAAAGAGGATCTTTTAGATAAAGCTGTGTGCATAATATCTGATTTATTAATAACACACAGGTTATGTTTTTCCTATTCCAATACAAGTTTTTCCAACGTTACGATAAACGGATGTGGCTAAGTGGTGATAATTCTAATGCTAAAATTTGGAAATTTAGGCTTTGATGAAAAGTATCAACAACAATTATTAGATTTGTGTAAACATTCATTTTTCATTTTTTAGGCGGATTTAAGTCGCGAATTCCTATTGTAGCCGTTTTGTTGGAGGGTGGAACACAGACCTTCCGTTCCGTATTTGAGTTGATTACTGGTCGTAATCCGGTCCCCGTTGTTGTTTGTGATGGATCAGGTAGGGCAGCCGATCTCATTGCCTTTATGCATCGTTACGCCAATGACGATGGGTAAGTGGGAATTGAAATGCGGGTATAATGTGAGCATGTACATATATACATATATCAAATAAAAATAATATAAGACGTAAACCGTGAGATGAATTTATTTTGTATATTTTCTTCAGTCACAACTATATTTAGATAAATATAGAATTTTTTAACGTTATTTATATTGTTTATTATTATTTTTTATTATAACATTTGTTTAAAAAATCATCTGGAAATAAAGATTAATTTAAATATAATAATGTCTTATTCGTGATGAAGTTATTTATGGGTTATATATATATATATATATATATATATAATGTGTTTGTGGATAAAGCGATTTAAATTCTCAGCTTCGTACACAAATGATTGTGAATATCAGCCGAACATTTCGGTTGCGTCGTTTTGAGGCCGAGGCTATTTACAGCGAACTGAGATTATGTATGAAACGAAGAGATCTGGTGAGTGATTGCAGTAACTATATATATTCTTTATATACTGGAGCATCATAATCAATTTTAACGGTGTTTTTAAAATTTATTTTATAATAAACTTATTGACACTTAATAACAAATTTGTTTAGTCGTGCATAGCATTGTTAGCCGCATTAAAAGTCTATGTGTTGATAAGGTTTGATATTGTACGTTTAAGTAATAAAGCCGGAAAAATCATTTAAAATCCGATTTATGGATTACTTTGATTCCATTTTTTCTATTTAACACTAATTTTATGTAAAATATTTATTAAAATTATTGAGAATATTTGTAGGTTAATATTTTATTTGAAATATCTATTGCATTAAATTTAAGATGGAAACTTTTAGTGAATTTGTTTTAAGGTGTTGTTCTATTTACTTGTATAATATTGATAAATTGTGTTTTTCATGCTGGGCCTTATAAACTGGGTCCATTTTAAAAACGTTTGGTTGAATAAATAATTTTATTTATCTGGTTATATTATTTATATCAGACAATTCAAAGGGTTACTTCAACGTCAAGCTTTTCATTCGTACACTTTTGTTATTTTTGTAATTGTTTCAACTTGAGTGTCTACAGAAAGTATGAGCACGTTGATAAGACATTCGGTTTATTAAACCTGGCTTATATTCCATTATGTTCCATTATAACAATCAATTATTTTTGGACAATTTTTGTTATACCCAAATAGTTGTTGTTTTATATGGCCTGCTTTTGATGTTTGTATCATTTTACTACTTTTTTAGATTAGTGTTTTTCGAATGGGAGAGGGTGATAGTGATGAAATCGATATTACAATTTTGACAGCTTTATTACAAGGTATGTATCTCATTTGTATTTGCATACAGCTGATTTCAATTAGCGAAATTTTAAGTATTTAACCATCGGTGTAATTTACTTGGCACATTAGTGCATAGTGAATTTTATTGTGACAAATTTAAAAAAAAATGTTTGAATTACTTTATTTGCACACATTCTGACTAACCTTGTCATAATTTGAAGTAAATTTGAATTAAAATTACTAGTGTTGAAGACAACTATTAAAATATTACAATTAAATTATTTTGATAAGGGTGATAAATTTGTTTATTTGACTTAGTTTCCGTAATATTTTTCAGTGTATTACAATATTAATTAATGCCCATTAAATTTGCCGGTAGCTATCAATCCTGCAATTTAATTTTGCTTGACATTTTAGTGATTTTACATTAGTGCAAATTTTCTAGAAGCCACCTTGCAGTCTTAAAATAAAATTGCATGGAACTAACCGCACCACCAGAGGGTCTAATAAATATTCTTGTTTGAGAAATCTTAAAAGGCAGTAATCACTACAGAAAATTGTGCTTGGAGTTTAACTCTTAGATACTTTGGATTCAATTTCTTCTCTTCAAATTACATCTACCCAGCTTGGACTATCGTCATCAGTACCAACTATAACAATGGAAATTTAAGGTTTAATTGGTAATATATTTGCTTATCAATTTGACTTTAATTTTTAGGTTTTTTAACACTTGGGAATTATATAATAATGGTAATTACTTTGAAAACGTAATTTGAGTATTATCAGTGTGTTAATCATTGGTGTGCATTAATTAAAATGAACAGGAAATGAGTAAATGCTTTTTGCATTTGTGTTGTTTATAAATGTATAGTTTTTGATGACATAATTGCGTTTGATTAATTATGTACATTAATGATAGCTGCATTTGTGTTTGATAGATTAGAATAGATTTTTTGGTAACAAGGTCATACTTTTATTATTTCTAATTTTGTTGAATATTTTGACAGTTACCTTTCACCGTTTTACTTGCAAAAAGAATTTTGTCTAGGTAGTCAACATGGGGAAATAATGAAATGTATTGGCTAAAAATGGATTTTTTGTGGTAATACTAATGTTCCTGTCTTTACATCCAAGTACATTCATTTAGCCAAACTCTTATTTAAGGTACAGGTTTATCTGGGTTTTTATTTCAATACTTATGGCAAGTGATAATTCATTGGTTAAAACAGTTGCTCAGAAAAACAACTGTGAACTCAACGTTTTTTCCGTTTAAGTTTTGCTTGAGAACGCATGCTATATGTAGTATCACTATTATCAGAGGTAAATATGGGATAAAAATGACTGTTTTTAAGATTATTGGAATTTTGTATGTTGTTGAGTTGATCGGAATTTGATGGTTGAAAAACATACTGGTGATTTTAGTTTAAGTTGGGGCTATGCGTTGTAGCAATTATTTGTTTTGTATAAAAAGTAATATGGCTTATATTACCTTTATGGATATATATATCAGCAACCCCAATAGCAAGTGGTTTATTAGACAGAATTTTCCAGACGCTTTAGATGATTGTTCCTTTTCTATTAGGAACAAAAGTTTTTTATTGTGCCCAGTTTCAAATACATATATGTAACTGCATGTGTGCGCAATCTTTGTAATATTTTTGTTCATGACGGACGTAACAGACGTTCAATATTCCCCTTCACCATATCAGACCAACTTATTTCTGTTTTTTGCTTGAATGCATTACAAGAAATTTATACATTTATTTCATTGTGTTTGGTATCACAGCCACCTCTTCATTATTGTTATATCTGTACGGTATATTAAACGATCGATTACGATGAGTTAATAAGCGTAACACACGTACAAGAATAACAAAGTTTTTTGGCTGGTAGACGGCATTCTTGTAACGTCGCCACTGTTCACAAAGATTGATAAGGTCGCCTGATTTTTTGTCAGGGTTATCTCCCTTAGCCCAGCGGCTACATATGGTATACGTACACCATAAGATACCTTTTACCTATCCTGGGTGTAGGCTCGGACCTACCCGCCGTAGCGAAATACCAAATATACCGCTGTGCATTCGGACCCTGCTGTTATTAGTCTAGATGCCTAGGAACACGTAGTCTAGGATGCACTATGTGAAGGACGAACAGTCAGGAATATTACCATTATTGGAAATTGAGACTTTATAAGCATTACTCAAATCCTCAGGATCATTAGCATCCCATTACAAGAAATATATTTTAGCAAATGGACATTCAAGTAAATCCAAATGAAGACCTACTTTTTGTGTCGGTAGTGGGACATTTATTAATTAACCGGTGCATTATCGCGAGTAATATTCACAGAGCAGGCAGTAGCGTCGCGAGTTACATTCTGCCTTGTTTGAACTCTGTTAAAGATCCATATGGATTCACTCGTTGTCCTCTATTGAACGCACTCGTTTAATAACTAATAAAATATTTCGACTATTTCTAGATATTTGTAAGTCACTTAACATTTATTGGCCATGTATCTCTAGCACAATAAAAGAAAGACGATTAAAATGAATTGGCTATGTTTTACGTAGATCGCCCACTCATCCAGCCAGAATAGCTTTGAATGCCCATACATTACCTGGATGGAAAAGAAGGTCAGGCGGCCAACGAAAAATTTGGACGGACATTGTGGCATGCGAACTCGTTCTTTTATTTATACTAAGCCTCCTCGTCCAAATGAATTACTTAAATGGGCGTCCGTTTGTTTACCCTATGCAGCCAACAGAGATCATTGGAGGGGTTTAACTCGGGATGTAATTAACATTTAATGTCAGCACACCTCAAGTGTCGTTCTTTAAGTACATACAACAAAAGTTGATGTTTTTACAGACGTTTTAGTTTTTTGGTTACCCTGGGTGATAATAACCGATGGGGGATGTTTATCCCCGATGATGATGATGGGACATCAATTAATTCATATATCTTAACCATAAATTGAATCCTTTACGGTTTTGCTTTCACATTCTTGAGAAGGCCATATTTATTTCTAGTTTTGTCAGATTATTTGCTTAACTCTGGAATGTAAATTCAAACTGGCGTAATAGCTTGTCCAATGGTATTGAATAAAAGATAAGAAATGTTTTACAATTTCATTATTGTTTGACTAGTGCCCATTGATAGAATTTCAATACGACGTTAATTATTGATTCTGGCTGCTACACCATATTTTACTCAGGCATTCATTATTATTTAGAACACCCAAACGTAGACAATTGGGTTTCGTTGTGCATCACATACCATAGAATTGACCTAATGGATACTTGATATATGAGTTACTTCATTTGTATGAAGGTAGGGTTCGTGTTACTAATTTGACATTTTACGTTTTTGCACTTCCATTAGCTTGAGTTAGTAATGGTCTGTTTGTATAGTTTTGAAAAATATGTCAACTAGTATTGACAAATGTATTGCTATCATTTTTTACTTAATTTTTTAATGATAGTTTATTATATGAATCAATTATTTGATAAGTTGATTAACTCTAATATTTGTATTAGTAGTTAATTTTTGTTATTACATAATAGTTTTTACTATAAAATAATTGAAGTGCACTTTGAATATATTAATTCTAATAATGCCGTGCAATGTATGGATAATTACAAAAGCAATTGTGAAAATTATAGGTTTTAAAGAGCAATAATTTTGTAAACCAATGATTATAAATGCACTTAATTATGAACGAAAAATGATCACCATAAATTGAAGAAAGGCCAATGCTGCTGCTATTCGTGGAATTTGACATAAATTTCATTGGAAGTATCAAGTGTTGACCTTGTCTCTTTTAGTAAGGCTATTCAATTGAATGATTTATCAAAAATTGACTGCATTATTACACGCCGGATTGTAACATTCTTATTTAGGATTGGAATGGCGGTGTGCCTAATTGTATATAATCGATAGCATGTCCATCTACCGTTGCTGCAACTCAATCGTATTTTTGATTTATAAAGATAAAGTAAATTAATTGTAACTTTGAAGAACGCCCAAGCTTTGAAATTTAGGCAAACTTGGCATTTTTATAAAACTTGGCATAATAAAATCACTTGGTTAGGTAGAAAGCAGTTGCATTTTAATACGTAAATTGGATATTTTATTTCGTTTCGGTTTGCGTATATATATATATATATATGTGCCGGGATGGTTTAGCGGTACAGCGCTCGACTTGAACATGGGTGGGTATCGATTCGATCTTCATCATTGGCATTATATACGGGCCCACATTTGGCTTCTTTAAAACATTTAAAGTAGTATTAATAAAATAATAAAAATTATATATATATATATATATATATATATTCGATCTGATAGTTTAAAAAAATTTCGCATTATTTATTTATAAGGCATGTCTTTTTAACAAATATTTTAGTTTTTTAAAGAAATTCAGTATTTTTGTTTTGGCGCCATAATATAATCAATAATAACTTTTTAAGTCACATTATATATATGTGTATATATAAGGTATATTACGCAATATTATTCATAATTTAAGTCATGTTACCACAACAAATAATTTTTTATTTCAAAAAAGTTTTGTTTATACACTAATATTAAAACTAATTATTGTGTGACAAACATGATCAATTGTGTAAAAAATATTACTCAATTTTTTAACGGATTGGACACTTTCTAAACGTTTGCCTGTTTTTATTTTAATTTTATTAACAGTGTTCTGTCGTTAATTCTTTATGAAGGTTTTGGTTAGGGTTTTGAAATACAAACTGCTTTCCGTTTATATTCGTTTAATACATATTTTATAAGCAAATTACCGGTATTTTTTACTGTTGAAGTGACAGAGCTGATTAAAGTTTTAGACTTGAAACGAAGGTGGTAACATGGATTTCGGTCCAACAACTGACAGTTAATGTACGTATTTGTCTGGCTTTGTTAATTCTTTATTCGCTGAACAATGCGTTTTCCGTCTAGTATTCAAACAATTAACGATTGTTAAATTAGAAACATAAGATATAAAAATTAATTTGACCTTAGTATTGCCATTATTTTGTCAGTTTTAAGTAACATGGGATAGATTCAAAAGGATTATTAGGGACTGATTTTCAATATTGAAATGAAAAACGTTTACAGTTTGCTAATTTTATGTAGGGCTCGAAAATTTAACTTGTTTATTATTATTATTATTTATTATTACTATTATTATTACTTTTATTATTATTATTACTATTATTATTATTATTATTACTATTATTTCAAAAACGTTTCGGTCATAGAGCAACACAAAATTGTTCCATATAATTGCACATTAAATGTTGGTTTTGAGGATTGTCCATATCAAAGATTGAAATTTTATTCGAATTTTTACGTACTGATATTTTTACATTTTTACCGTAGTTTAATGAAATGGTGTCCTCTTGTTGTTTCTTAAGCAATATATTTTACAGGGACCAGGTTGCTAATCTTGACCTCAAACCTTCTTCTTTACTTAACTGGACTTGGGACCGGCTACGGTGGTGTTTCTTACTTTTTTGAATATTTAATGTCTTACTTTTGTATGTATTATTTGAAAAATGAAGCAGTTACTTGTTTAAATAGTTTAGCAATTTTATTGAGTAAAAGAAACTGGTAACAATTTTGTTAAAATATTTCGTTATATACGAGACATTGATTTGGTGTGTTTGTTATATTTACAACGTTATTTATTAAACTCTATGTTGTTAAATTATGGTCGAAGATTGAGTTTTGCATTTTAATTATGCAATAAAATTTGATTTATTTATTTTATTAATGGTACATGATTTATACTGTACGTATAGCAATTTTCCAAAAAAGTGGAAATACATTTTATTTCTATAGCTACTTTAAAACGTTTCATTACAATTTCTAATTTGTTTTGTATCGGTTTGGCTATTTCAGTAGAAATGCATTTAGCATAATCAATTGGATGGGCTAAAATACCTTATATCTTTGGTATGAGGAATGAGATAAGAAATTTAAGAAGGTGCATTTTATATTTACTATGTGGTTGGTGACGTTACTCCTCAATTATTTACATATTCGTAGAGCATATCGAACAATTGTTTTATTTGTGCATTAAATGTAAGAGAATAAGAAAAGTTCGTGTGATTGTATTAGTGTTACCATTAACAAAGATTGATAAAGTCGCTTACATTTTGTTAGATTTTTTTTCTGTTATAGCGAATGGCTACATATGGTAAACATATACCTTTAATCATCTTTTAAATACCCTAAATCTACAAGTTCATGTACAAGTCAACCAAAGTGGATGGTTAGCTACACTTCTGTACATTGAGCTCTTAATCTGTATTATTTTAAGTCCAGGATGCACCACGTCAAGAATATCACTGTTAAAGGAAATTAAAAAACTTTAAACACCGCGTTTTCAGGATTATTAGCATGCTAGAAGATTCTATGATTGCGCATTGATTATGTAAGAAGAAACAACATTTAAATTAATCAATGCTGTTATGTGATTAAAGGGTATCGGATTATTTGATTATTATGTTGTATTTTTATTACATTGATCAATTAATTAAGCAATTAATTAATTAATAGTTTTTTGAACTGGACCTATATATATAATAAATAACCAAGCTGATGTCAAAATCAATGCAATATAATTAATTTGTTTTTGTAACTATTTAATTATATGAAGCACATTTAAGTTGTACTAAAACATTTAAATATTATCGTACAAGTTTTAGTAAAATATTTTATAAAACAAATATTTTACACTGTTATTATAAAAGTATACTTTAAGTTAAAAACAAGAATGTTAACATCTATTTCAAATTAAAAAA
This sequence comes from Cardicola forsteri, assembly GCA_025895645.1. Lineage (NCBI taxonomy): Eukaryota > Metazoa > Platyhelminthes > Trematoda > Strigeidida > Aporocotylidae > Cardicola > Cardicola forsteri. Next base: position 50,181 of record JAKXYG010000051.1, on the reverse strand, counting down.
ACAAGCAAAGTTATTGCTGAAAACTAATTTTATAAAATATGATTACATATATAAAAATAGATAATAAAAAATATATATTAAAAATATTTTAGGTAATATTCTTTGCTTTCTAAAATTTTCTCAAAGCGTTCAATATAGGGGTTTATACGTTTTCTAACCCAATGTTTTGGAATTTGATTTTGCATTACATAATTAATTTTTTTTGATCGAACATTAAAATTTTTTAAACCGTTGATGTACTTAAAAAATTATAATTATGTTAAGGTTTGCGTTGTCTTGAGGCAATTGTACAAATGTAACTTTTATTATAGTTAAAGAATTTGTAATTTATGCCAAAAGTATAATAAAATTATGTTCTTTTTAAAAAAGACTAGAGCATTGTTTTTCCTAATTGTTCAATGCTTTACAGTATCACGTTGAGGTCTAGGATTAATTATAAAATGGAATAATTTACTAATTTTAGTGCTACATGTAATAGTGGATAAGTAGTATCTTTTTTAACCGATGTAATATGTACACTATCACTGATATTGTTTGTTTTTGATTAAATCCAGTATCTGGTCAAAATCTGACTCCAGCCGAACAACTTTCACTGACCATGGCTTGGAATCGACCGGATATTGCTCGTTCGAAAGTTTTGACAAAATTTAGCAATTGGACTGTAAGTCGATATTTACCTTTTCATAGGTAAACATATTGCAAACCTATTTTTTTCTTGAGGGAAGTGACCACTTTAATAACGTTGAATTTTTAATTTGCAGTGAATTATTTAAGCATGAACTGGAACGTGTAATGCTTTGGTGCATTTGACAGTTAAACAGTTATTTTAATTGATTTTTTAATTTTTTACTACTTTCAAAGTTTTACGGGAAACATCTTTTAGCAACCGACATTTTAGCAAAGCCGGCCGGTGGTGGGGAACGAACCCATGTCCACACAGGTTCGAGTCAAGCGCTGTACTGCTAGATAACCCCGATACTAATAATAAATAGTTTGGTTTATATTTTTAAAGTGACATTTTGTGTTGTAACTATAAAATTAACGTATTTTTTAATAAAGTGCAAAATCTAGTAAACTAGCAAAAGTGTCAAGTTTAAATTATTGCGTTCGGACAGTTTACACCTTTATACAGTTTGCACTTTTTAAAATTGTTTTAAGCCACAATGCAATAAATAATTTTTACTGATGAAATAAAAGAACATGAAAAAAGTGATATAAAATTAAATTAGATAACATTGGGTTAATACATACAACCTGTATGCGCAGATCAATTTACGGAAAACAACGAATATTACCTAAAATATTAGAAATGTATAGTTTTTAGTACTTATATATATCCAGTTTTTTGTTTAATATAGAATTTGGTGATTATAATATGGAAAATACTTTATAATTTTGTTCATCGATATTGCTAAGGTAATGGTTAAACAAATTTTAGATTTGTTTAATGTAATTAAGTAGTGTTATAAAAGTTAATAATTCATACTGCGTTCATTATGACAGCGCCCCATGCACGTACTATTTCAATTGACACTTAAAATGATTAAAAGTAAACTGGTTACTATAAGCATTTAATTATCCTGGCAATGTGACCGTATTTTGAAGAAACGTTTGGAAAATTTTAATTTATCATTAATTAATGGCAAATCTTGAAGCTGAAATATGACAATTTATCACTATGATGTTGAATTAATTAAGAAGTTAAGAGAAAACATTTTTGAATAATTTTTAGAAAAAAATAATTGAAGGTGTGTGCATGTGCATATCATAAATGTTGTTTGTGAATAACAACAAATCCCAATAATTTTTATCAACGTCCATGCTTTGTTACGAATGGGTATTTGTGCATATTTACTTTTTTCTTTGTGTGAATAAACCAATCTGTTTTAAACACGAATAGATGATGCTCAATATTAACTTTGTTTATTTACAGAGCTGAAACATATAGTTTTTGAGATTACTTGCATAATAGACATGTGTATTTATTTATTTAAATAATATTACGCTTAAATTTTAATTGAATAGAAAAATACATAGACAGTATAATATATTATTGTTTTAAATGTGTCAAAACTTGAATAATATTTTTTAGTCATTATTTTACACAGTATAAATATAAATTCATGTTATTGGTAGTAGTTTATTATTTGATTTACAATTAATAATTTTTCGGGCGCAAGCAAATAGGAAGTAACTGAAAATAGTTGTACTGAATTTTGACAAATTTCTGGTCAAGATAAATGCCCCAAATAAAATCGTTTAATTATAAATGTGAAAGTACATTAAAATAAAATGAATTAAGTGAAAACAAAATGTAATTTCCTACAGTCATGCTGGTTAATAATTTTAGTGAAATTATTAGGTATGGAACATGCATACACTAAGAATCATACTAATATGCAATAATCCATTATTTTATTTACTTAACTTATTTATTCTTTTTTTTATTGAACAAAATGTTAACAAGGTAAAAGAAGATGTTACCGTAATGGGATTTAAACCCTCCTTGATTAAAGTCCGAATGCTTCTGTCTAAGAAATAGCTATAATATTATTGTTTGGATAATAATTTTATAAAAGGTGACAACTGCGATGTGTAACCCAATATTTTTGAAATTAATGATTCTGGTGATTACAAAATCTCAAATTCCGTTGATGGTGATGTTTCTGACTGTTCATCTTTGTGGTGCATCCCGGACTAGTTGCCCTAAACTAATATCAGCAGAGGCCGAGTCCACATTTACCATATGTAGCTGATTAAGCTTGTGGGCCCGTCAACAGGCGTCAACCCCCAATTTCTCCAAAGGTGATCGCCCCGTCAATTCCTGTGGACATTGGCGTCGTCGTAGAGCAGCGATCTTTTAGCCAAAAACTTTATTTATCCCCCCCCCAAGTACGATTTGTATCCGACATCGTTTATGCATAGGAATTCGCAATCATATGCGAACGTGGAACTAATGCAGAGATGGCTCTGCCACCAACTTTTGATTTGTTTTGTAACGCAATTTTACTAAAATGACCGTTTTTCCATTTAATTGTTTTTGTTAAATACTGACTTAGACTACTACACTAGAAAATGCCATGACCGATGCACTTCTAAATGATCGTTTAGAGTTTGTCAAACTCATCCTAACTAAAGGTTTGAACATTCAGCGGTTTTTGACCAAGCGCCGTTTGGAAGATTTGTACAATGTGGCAGGCGACGCACACAATCAGTCATTTCACAAGTTATTTGCCAAAATTATTGGCACTAAACAGGTATACACATTGTTACAGATTATTTTTAATAAGTTATGTTTGGTTGTTTGCAGCTGTGCATGTTTAGATTTCAATTTGATTTGATTTGGTATTGTTTAGACAAATCTCATGTTTCTTGTGTTATCTCCGTTTTACAACAATGTAGGATTTTAGAATGTTATTGATATTGACAACTTGAGTAATTATTACATTTTATGTAGCATTGAGTTTCAATTATATATATATATATATATATATATATATATATAATACAAAACCCTTTTGCTTTGAAAATAAGCATGGAGCAATAGGACAACAATTACAGCAAAACAACAATAACAAAGTCTCGTTGGCATTGAAGATTCTGCAAATCGAAGATTGAGTTTCCTTTCGGCTTTCATTCAACCCTGTCATCTGTGTAACTTTGTCATTTAGATACGTGCGATCACTTCTTTGCCGTTGTTTCCCGGAATGGCGTCGTCCTCTTGTATTGTTTCCGCAGCAGTATAAACTTTTTACAGATCCCAGGTTGCTAACCTTGCGCTCAAACCCTCCTCCTTTATCCAGACTTGGGACTTGCTAGATTGAATCATTTCTAATCGAAACTAGGCGGAGTATAATATATTTGATTCCCATATTTTTATCTGGTATATCCTGGACCTGGATTAACACGAATTAAGAACCGGGAAAACAAATGTTTATGTGAGATTTTGCAGTTGCAGGTATTTTAAGTTGTACAAATACCATATATATATATATCCATTGTAACAAATGTGAATTATGGATACTGTTATCTTTTCAAAAATAGCGTTCGCTGCACGTACGGGATTAAAATAATACTCGTATTTTTGTATAGTCTACTTTCAATTTGTTGCTTGCCAACGTTTAATATAGAAATAAGTCACATAATTGAAAACGGTGTTTAATATTTAAATATAACAATTTAAAATATTTACACATTAAAAATAGTACTTATTGTATTTGTTATTGTGATAGTGAAGACATACATTTGAATAAATATATAAATGGACGTGAGAAAGTATGATATAAGTGCAAAACAGATAAAAACTGGAGATGGACTAATTTAAACCGAATTATAATATGAATGAGTCAACATCTTATACAACATTTTGTACGACCATTGAATACAAAGATACTTGTGTATATCAGTTGATTTACAGTTGTTAATATTTATCACTATTAGCTAATTAGTTCACATTGGAATTTCTCGTTATAGTTTTGAAGAAATTATATCTATGTGTAAATTTTTTGAATCAACCTTTCTGAAGCTACATGTTGTTACAAATACAACATTTTCGTGTTGTATTTGAGCATACTTTTTATTTAAATGTGTAATTTTTGAACTTTTATTTATTTTGGACTAGGTGAAGTCAACTTACTATATGGGCATACGATGTTCATATTTTTTAATGTTTATTACTTTGAATGTTTTACTAGAAACAACTTTTAGCAGCGGACATTTTAGCGAAACCGAACGTGGGCTCGCATTTTAGTGCCGGTGGTGGGATTGGAACCCATGTCCACCGATGTCCAAATTTGAGCGCTGTACCGCTAGACCACCCAGGCAGTATTGTGGTTAATTATGTCTATTTTTGTAAAGTTGGATTAAAGAGTATCTTTTTAAATGTTATGATTGATGGAATAACATTAGCTTTTACTTGATGTACCACCTAGAAACGATGTTGTCATTGTCAATAGAAAATCCGTAGGATGAGAGCCTAGCGGCAAGGCAGCGAATGAATCACTATCACTGTGGCATCTACTTTTTGATTTATCTAGCAGGGCTAATCCTTTTAGCGGAAACTGCTTTTCAGTTATGAAGGTATTTATTTTTTATGAATTTATTTTAGTATGTTATTACTTCTTTTTGATATTAAACTAATTATTGTTTTGAACTATTTTTCTAGTTCACTTTTGTTTTTACCGGGAAAAAATCGATTTTTGAATAATATTGAACAATTGTTTTCGATGTATTGTCTATAAATGGTTATTTATTTATTTGTTTTTGTAAACGGTCTTTTTGGGAAAAAAGATAGTAATTGACTTTTGTTTGTTCTACAATAGATAACTAAATTTTGTTTGTGGAATTCTCCAATTACTTGTAAATATGTCTATCGACAGTTTACTATACTTTCTTTGTTCTCTGTTTAATCACTTTTTTAGAAAATTTTGAAGTGATGAATGGCAATTTTTTGAAACTTAAACACATTTCCCTACTGGTTTAGATACAACTAATATTAGAACAATTAAATGGCAATTTTTTAAAAAACGACTATTTTTATTTTAGTCTGCTTTGTGTTTAAATAATTTTTTATGTAAACAAAACGAATGTAAATACAGTTAAAATTAATTTTGCAAACAGGTAACGTAAAACATCTTTTTAAAATATTTGTAACCGCAGCATAAGAAAATTACTTTTCAGCTTAAAAAATATTACTAAATTTTGAAATAGAAATACTGCTGTTTTAATTGTTTAACATAATTTTATAATTTACACAAAACCAATATAATCTACTTTTGCATAAAAAAGACTTTTAAAATCCTAAAAAATTGGTATGCAAAATATTAAATTTTTTAAATCAGCGTTTTATTAACTACAAAATATGTTTAGTTGTATTATTACAAAATATACATCTAGTGTTTTCTTTGAGCAATAAAAATTCAACTAAACTTTTTGTGATTAAAAAGTTAGAACATTATTTTTTCTGCTCTTTATTATCAAATAACTAAATTCATGTTAATTATGATTAAAAATTAAAAAAATCTAGTGTATTTTATTGTTTTTAGGTTACACAATATTTTTTAGAGTATTAAAATACATTTGATTAATTATTACAAATAAATGCGTACATTGCAATTAGTTATTCCGTTTACATGGGTGTTTTCAAATATGATTTTTTCACTAACTCAACATTTTAAAATAAATATTTTAAGTAAATATAAAGCAACTACGAATTACTGCACATTATTTATTTCTTAATATTTTTTATGAAAAGGAAATCTGAGATAAATTGATTTAGATTATTTAAAATTTTTTTTACCAATTTCCGTAGGGATTGTATATATATATATATATATATATATATTCCAACTTAAATTAATTTTACTGTATCTATATTTTAATCTGATCTATATGGTTTTTCACACATTTGCCATTTTGAAGTTATTTTACAATTTGTTTTTTTCTTAAAAGCACATTACCCTGCGAACTGTTGGTCAACTGATTGAAAACCTCGTTGGTGGAGGATACAAACATTCATATTGCGACAAAACGTACAATTTGGAACCAAATTCTCCTAAAATGGGTCAATACAGACTAAATAAAACCGAGTTTCAATCTGCTGTGAGTAGTTTGACACTTTCTATACAATGCAACTGGGCTTCATTTTATACAATTGACTGTTTATGAGAATGTTTTGGTTTTTAACATGATAAGTTGTATGTTCAAACTCCATCTACTTGAGAACTTCATTTTATAAGTGAACTTTTAAAGACGAGACATTGTAAGGTTGTAAAGCACTTGAAATTTAACTTTCGACACTGGAAGTTGACCTTTTCCTTCAAAAGAAGTAGAGAAAGTTGCAAATGTACTTTTATCGAACAGTTTAAAAATTATTCTTACTTTTAAAAACGAACGAAAATTGCTGTAATAATTGTGCTATGCTATTTAGGCACAAACAAGTAATCAATGTAGATGTAATAACTATTTACATCCAAATAATATACATTTTCTAACAAAAAAGTCTATCCAATCAAAACCGACATTCGCCTCGAACCAGACCAATGCCGTTCATCCTCCAAATGCACCACTGCCAAATATTGCCGTCAAATTAAACGAATGTGGCGTCGACAACAAAGTTGGACCACATGTTTCTGCTTCGGTCCAGTCCAATTCGACATGGCCCTACTTTCGCTATCCCTATACGGAATTGCTGCAGTGGGTTTTGCTTACACGACGTCTCAATATGGTGAAATTCATGGTTTTAGCTGGAGAAGAATCAATTGCCAAGGTTTGTGTTGGGCCATTTGCCTTTTTTATTACATAGTTTCGTGTGTCGAATGTTTGTATTGGAAAACACGGTTATCGAATAGACATTTATTATAGTCAGTGTTTGATGGTCTTATTGGGATTCAGACCCTTTTATAGTCACTCTACTAATTTGATACTATATATATATATATATATATATATTGTTGAAATGGATATTCCCACATAGTATATGCGGGCTGATGTGACTCATTGGTACAAGTTTTGGTCTGTTACATGCTTGTGCTCAAAATACACTGTGGTTAAAATTGCAGAAGAAATAAAGTGGAATTTAAACTTCAACTCCATTCTATTAAAAATGATCTTTGAATGTTGACTCCGTTGGCGTCGTTCAGCTGACTATCCAGGAAACGGTGTTACTTTTGCTAATTCTGTTTTGACAGAGAACAATTGAATTTGAGGTAAAAATAAGGTTTGCGATGAGTTGATTTAAAAACAAAGGTAATGCGTTTAAAACTCTTTATCTTGTTTTAAAGGACAATGGATGGATCACTCGTTTAAATTCGCAACTGTAAGGCTCGAAACGTTTTACATCGAAATTATTTTTATTTATTTTATTTATGGTTATTGGCTTGGATACTTCAGTAGAAGTAGCTTTCAGCACACACAAAAATATGTACAATTATTAAAAATACAATACAATTAGCAGTGTATAACATCAGTCCAAAAAAAAAGTAAAGTAAGGTTAAATTACATAGGCTAGAAAAAGAAAAAAATTCAAAATCAAGGTATATTCAAAAGTCATGTTCAATATGATATGCGTAAAGAGGAAATGTGATTAATTATAACGTACAATTGGGAGGAAATGGAGTTTATTTTAAACGCTGAATAGGCCTTACTTAAAGGACTTAATTTAACAAACATAATATTTGCATTGTAAAACCAAGTTTCCTAAGTATTAAACATTACTTTTTCTAAACACTTATTTAAAGTTTAAGTAAAGGTTGATCTATTCAAAAACCTATTTAAATAGAATTAAAATACTGTAATGTTTGTAACTCACCGTAGCATTTAGGATATTTGAATAAAGATCGTTTTCATTAGATGCATTGGAATTTGAATGTATTTTTAAAAGTAAAATGTACGTTTACTTCTTGATATTAATTTTATTTTGATTAACGTTGTTTATCTGGTTTTCTTTTCATATGTCGATTGATCGTTAATGCTATGTCTAGGCATTGTTTACTGTAAAAATCATGCGCAGTATTCGTCACGAAACTATCGACGAGGATATCGATACCGAATTTGTTAATCAATTTCGGGCATGCGAAAGGTGAGAATGGATTATTTATAGGTAACAAATTTTATATTGTTGTTTCATCCGGTTTCTTGACTGTGTGCAAAAGCTCTGACCCCATCCTAATTGCTGTCTTGTTTCCATGCTTACACGACTGAACAGTATTATAGTCTCACAATGGTGTATACTATGATATAGAATCAGCTGTTTTGGTGCAATTGGTTTTACCCTACATGTACATAGCCCAGTTACATGATTTGGAAATCATGTTAAAGAAAGTATTGATTAATGTTAGATTGGATGTAGTTTTGAAATAATCGTTTGTTTATTTAAATATGGTATTTGCATTAAATTTGTATGAAATATTATAAGTGTCATATATATATATATATATATATATATATATATATATATATATAATTAAAGTAGATACGATTATTTTGTAATTGTAAGAAAAGCTATTTTCTTACTGTATTTTACTTTATTAGTTCAGAAAACGTTAATTGAAAATTTCACAAATTGGTGATTCATGAGTGTTGAGAATGTCAAAATATTGAATGAAAGGAAAATAGTTTTAACAAAATTATCTATTTAGTGGAATGCTTAAAAAGGCGTCTAGGGTGATGGCATGTTTGAAAGTAATTTAAAAATTATTATTATCATTATTATTGTTTGGGTTTTTCTATTCAAATACATACACACTGTTGAGAATTATACGTGTCTGTACACCCTACATTACAATGTAATCTAAGTGTTCTGGCCTAAGTTAACTTTTGACACAAATTACATTTTAATGCACCCTACTTAAGTATGTGTTTTCTAAACCCATATTACGAATCATTCAGGTTTTTGTGATAGTGTTACTGGCATTCAAATGCACGTCTTTGTTAATCTGCTGTTGTGGTTTAGTGGTACAGTGTTGAACTCATACTCAGGTGGGAATGAGATTGATTCCCACCACCGGTACTAAATGCGGACCCTTGTTTGGTTTCGCTTCAATGTCCACTTTCTGAAAAATTGTTTTTTGTGAAGCATTTAAGCAATAATATAAAAAAATACGGACAAGCAAGTCAATGTTTACAGAAGGGAGAATTATACTATTCAAATAATCGCTTCAAATTTTAACTAACCAACGATTGTGTATATATGTGTATGTCTAGGTGACCAGATGTTTAAAACAGAAAATTGCTGATTCACAACTGCGTGGGCGTGGGCTTTATGTGTTTTCGCTTAATTCCAGCAAGAATGGCATTTACAAGCGTGTCACTTTAAGAACTACTACTAATTTGCAGTCATGCTATAGCTTCTATCTATTTTAGTTTCTGTTTTGTTTTCTCATGAAAATACCGCCTTGTTGCACTTTCCCAGTGAACTCGAAAAGTTGGCCGTCGACTTGCAAGACCACTGTTACCGTCAAGATCGCGATCAAGCGAAACGCTTGTTGACGTACGAATTGCATTCGTTTTCAAAAAACACGTGTCTTAGTTTGGCTTACATGTGCGAATCCAAAGTATTCATTGCCCACCCCTGCATTCAGTCGGTTTTGAACGATTTGTGGTATGGCGGATTGCGCAAAGGCAATTGGGTTGGAGGAAAAGTGGCTTTCATTTTGGTTGGACTGCTCATTCCTCCACTCTATCCCCTAATTGCCTTCGTTTTTGGCAAACACTGCAAATTTTTGGAGTTCAAAACCAAAGAGGAATTGGCCCAACAACCGCAAACGTTGCAAGAATATTTGGATGAATTGGACGACTCAACTTCTTCTTCGTCGTCGTCATCATCGTCGTCGTCGTCGCCATTGTCATCGCCGTCAATGTCTCCATCCATGATGTCGGCGAATAGGCCAAATTTTACGTAAGTCGGTGTATTTGTCAACGACATTTTGTCAATTGACGGGGTCTAGTGGGAAATTGAGCTAGAGATCGAAATATGTAGTACAATGAATAAAATAAAATAAAATAAATAAATAATGGACACTTAATGTAATCAAGATGATTGTCGCTTTTGCTATCTGAATGATTAATCGATAGGATGAAACTTCAAATGTACCATCTTGACACAAATATCTTCTATATGTGTGTTTGTGTGTACTAGAAACATGTCTGAAAAGATAGATATTCAGCTCAATCGTCACTTTTTGTTAATTGCATTGTCAATAAATTTGTCACTTTTCATTAAATACTTCTGTAGGTTGGCAAAAACAACTTGTTCAATTCTATTTTCTTAAACAGCATTTTTGGATGTGGTAGTTTTTGTTTCGGGCTAATATTTCCCCACCCCCCCCCAAATACAAGGCAATTTAATTTCATTCTTGGCACTAAATTTGGGCCTTTGTTTGCCTGGTCTAAATATCTAGCTGTTTACAAATTTCGGTACTTAAGGATTCCAACAATAAACTGCAGATAAAATTGGTTGAAAACACTGAATAATGGCCATTGTTAAAATATTTGGATTGATTAATTACTTTTAACATTTGCTTCAAATATACTTTTTCCAAAAAAATCGTTTGTTATTTGTTGGCATATAATGGTCCGCCCATTTTATCTCTAGTGGATACACCCAACTTTCATGCATTTTGTTTATAAAAACAAGTCAAGTCATATGGATGTGATTAGACGATGGTTGTTGAGTGGCTGAGGCTGATGCTAGGCTGTATTCGAGTTTTATTTCGGATTTTAAAATTTAAAAAATGTTAACATGAAGAAATTTCTATCTATTTCTATAAACAAGATATCTGAAATTAGTAGGTTACAAAGATATTTCTTTATTATTTCTTACTTCGAAATAGATATACTGTATTTTATTGTGTCTTGTTTCATTTACTTATTTAGTTTTTATTGCTTAGATATTTTTTAAAATGTGGACGTTCTAGTCAAAGGTACACATTTAGTGTCGGTAATAGAACTCAAACCTATACGTACGATGCTACTAGTTTAGCATCTTAATCATCCCTTCCATCTTGGATCATTGGTGTACTTTTAGATACATAGGGGGCTGTATGTGTGCAATGTGTAACAAAGGAGAATTACATATATTGTTGGTCATTAATTTACAACACGCGGAGTTACCAAGTTATCATTGTCACTAGAGTCCACATAACAATATACGAATTTTGTTTTTTAAGAATGTTTTTATTAAGCGTTGAGTTTACTTTTGAACCACATGTTTGCCATATTGATTATGTTTATATTCGGTATCACATGACATATTTCATTTTCTTATTATTATTAATACTACTTTTTGTAATTTTATTATTGATTTTTATTGGTGGCGAAAAGGTATTTTTATGCTGAGCGTATCTTTAGTGAGGTAGTAAAGCTTAATGCAATAATAATAATAATAATAATAATAATAATAATAATAATAATAATAATTCATTTTTACGTACAAATGGTTTATCAATTCCTCAATAATATTTGTGTATATGGTGAATAAACTCTTGGGGAGAAGAGTTTTACTGCATTGTGATAGTAATAATAGTAATAATAATAATAATAATTATTATTATGTTTCTATTTTATATTTGTTGGGTTTATATTTGATTTATTATATGTGGATATAGTACTGCCAGATTACTGAAACTAAATATTTTTAAAAACAATTACAATTTTTCAATTTAAAGATTTTAGTTAAAACAACTTGACTGCACAATAACAAGTTAAGATTTAATCAAAATAACTTGGAAGATTGTAAAGACAGTTGAATTTACCAATAACTTATGTATGTACATATGCAATTGTTCATTTTTATTACAAAACATAAACATTTTGATTTTACAATTGAAATCTACTAATAGAAGTTGTATAATATATTATTCGTGTTGAGGTATTTTACAAATTATATTTGAATTATAGTGTTAAGCAGCAAATTAGCTGTTATTCCCAATTACCAATTTTATTGTTTAATTTTTGGATCATCTTATTTTCCAAATATATCAATTATGTAAAAGTGAAATCGTTAATATTAACTGTTGTTACAAAATGCAATTTCAATAAATAAGTGTTGCTTTTTATCTTTGACCATAATTTCTTTATATTTAGGTGGTGGTGCATTTTTTATATCTGTATTTTGAAAATATGCACCTGTTTCGTTAACATTTGGAAATATTTAAGGGCCTTGAATACAGTGTTGGTTGTGTATCTTTGTTTTGTTATAACCATAATTTTAGCAATGTTCATTATTTTTGTCAAACCTATGACAAAGTTATATTTCTGGACTTTTCTCTTGGTGGATAGATGAGTGAAAATAGGTATACACCTAATGTACCTAATAGGTATCTTAAAGTATATTAGCAGTTGTTGTTAAAAGCTGTACTGTCATGACGCGATCGCTTACCTACCAATAATTTACTTCGATTGGTGACGTGGTCACCTCTTCATTATTTTCTATTTTTATACAGCACATGAAACGATCGATTTTGATAGCTTGATAAGCGTAACAAACGTGGAAGAATAACGAAGTTTTTCTGCTGGTAGACGGCCTCATTGTGAAGTAATATTACCATTGTTGGAAATTGAGACCTTATAAGCATAACTTAAATCCTCTGGATTATTGGCTTCTCAAAAGTGCACCATTCACTTTCATTTGTTGTATATAACAATTTTTTTTTTAAATATTTCAAAACCAGGAAGTAATGACCATGCTACTATCCATTAATTGAATTATTTTAAAGTCATAATTTTATTTGATGTGTTGAATGAATATCGGTAATTGGTTATACAGTTTTAAGTTATTTTACATGCTGTTTTCTATCAGTTAATAAATAAATAAATCGTCAAAGTTCCACAAACTAATTTATCATTTAATAAAATTATTTAGATGTAATGATAATCGGTTGGTTGATATTTATTTAAAAATTATTTAAATATCGAACAATATATTTTCTTTATTAAGAGCATGGATTAAAATCAGCACAAAATATTTCTTTTCCATGTGACAGTTTTTTGAATATTTTTTGTACATTGTACTGTTGTTTGTACACAGTTTTGTAGCTATTATCTTAATGCGTTTCTTAGTTGGAAGGCACGGAGTTGGGATACTTATTCTAGTTTTAAAATGTTTTTGTTTACTGAAATTGTTTTTAACTTGTTGCCAGAATAAACATAATTATAGTTATACTTTTAGGACAAATTATGTTCTTCATACTTATTATTTTAATACTGTTTAAATATATATTTAATGCTTCAGAACTAAATTAATTTTGAGTTAGAAATAGTTGAATTATTCTTTCTGAGCGCTTCACTACAACAATTTGTTTAAAATTGTTGTTTATTTTGAATGTAATTATAATGGACAGTCAACTTTAACTTATTTTATATACTAAATCCAATTACTTAAATATGGACATGTATGACAGATTATTTGTAAAAATATTTCTACTATAATCGGTAAAACATGAAATGTGCCGGAGTGTCAGGAGTAACTACTACACTTAGCTTGTGGTCTTTGGCTTTTTTAATGTTTAGTTGTTGAAAGATTTTTTTTGAAACACTAGCAATAAATTCGGAATAAAAATAAAACATATTAGTGAGGTATCAATGCTTCTGGATACTGTTTAATATATGATTAATGGGAAATTAATGATTATGAGGATTTGAGTAATACTTATAAAGTTTCAATTTCCAATGAGGGTAATATTACTAAATGTTCATTCTCCACGTGGTGCATCTTGGGCTAGGTGCCCCTAGGCATCTAAACTAATAACAGCACGGATCTAATGCAGAGCGATATAACGGCTTCCGCTACGGCGGGTGGGTAAGAGTATACATCCAAGATACTTAAAAGGTATCTCAAAGTAGCAGTTCAGCTAAGAGAGAACCCTGACAAAATATCAGGCGGTTTCGTTAAATTTTGCGAGCAGTGGCGACGTTACAAGGATGTTGTTTACTAGCTAAGAAACTTTGTTATTCATCTACATTTGTTGCGCTTATCAAGCCATCGAAATCGATCGTTTATATGCCATATAAAAATGGAAAATAATGAAGAGGTACATATATATATATACATATACATATATATATATATATATATAGCAACTACATAGCATAGAAGAGAAATGTCACTTCAATTATAAAATATACAATACTATATAATTAAAAAAACTGTATAAAATATTAACTGGTGCAAAATCGAAAATGGAGTAAAATAATTAAAATGGTTTATAATGTCAAGTATTAATAAAAAACAGATTACATACAATTTTTTCAGTTACCCAATAATTAAAGATATTACAAAGTTCAAAAATTCAATAATTTATGTGATCGCCATTCTTTTGAACAACCTGATTTACGCGTTTTGGAATGCTGTCGATGAGAGTGTTGATATATTCTTGTTTCATCTCGTATTGAACAACAAACCGAATGCGTTTACATAAATCCTCAATTTCAGTATGCTTTTTGATGTTGCGCTTTAGCATACTGGAAAATTTTTAAATAACATTGATGTCTGGGCTGTTAGGTGGTAATTGAGTGAAAGATACCGTTTTTAATTTTAGCCCCTCTACTATCTAAACATAAATATAAAGCAAATAAAGTGAACCCAGATAAATATAACATTACTTTTTTGGACGTATGACATGGAACACTGTCCTGAAAAATTGTAGTAATCCTCGTGTAAATGTGCTGCATTTCATAACGAAAAACATCCTTCATAACTGAAACAAATTTTACACTATTTAAGGTACCAGATATAATTATTCATTTGATAGGTTGATTATATTTAATACCAGACCAACACATTAATTGTTTATAATGAAGGAGCTTTTAAAATATGCTATTTTTGTTATCTCAGCCATTTTCAATAAATATTTCTAAGTATATATAAATGAACTATTAAGTACTTTACATTATTTTTAATTCTCAACATTTATTTTTACCAAAAAACAATTGAACATAAATTAATTTAGATTTGATAATTATAAATTTGGCGTAAATTTTTTAAATTGTAACAATATATATATATATATATATATATATATATATATATATAGAGAGAGAGAGAGAGAGAGAGAGAGATGATTAACCAGTGTTTTTTGTTAGTATTATTATTACTCATAAAATTATGTCGGTTTGTAGTTATTTTAATTTCTTACTTATTAGTCGTGTTTCATTTATTTCCTTTAATTCTTTATCTGTCATGTGTATACGGTCTTTAATTTTTGACAAAGTAAATATTCAACATTATTTACATACAATTAATATGCGAAAAATGTACATTGAGAAATCTATAAAAGTATGCACCTTATAGAGTGCAACAACAATTACACATTGTTTTGAATTGCATGTAAAAATCAATTAATTTTAATTATAAAGGAGACAAACAACTATCCAAATGAATTACACTTTTATTACTATTATAGTCATTCGGACGCTACGAATTGTGTGGTAAAAGTAAGACACAGTATTGAACCTACAAAACAATTGCATTTTGTTTTGGATCGTTCACAGTTGACTTCCGAATATCCAGATGCGGTAAGTGGGCGTGAATTTTGGGCAGTTGAGTTTCATCATAGCATGATTTGTTTTCTTTTTTTATTTGTTATTATTATTATTATTATTATTATTATCTTTAATATTTCACTAGAGATACATTTAGCGTATTGTTTTTGTAATAATAAACTTTTAGTAATATATTTAGTAATTATAATCGTCAATACACTATTAAAGAGTATCATATTTGAATTAGCAAAGCTGTTCAAGTTGAAATGAAAAAGTACTTTTTACTCTTATCCGAAACTTTTAATATAATTATTTTTCTACAAAAGAGTATTCGATGCGGCTGATTGAGAGCCCCATATATATCTGTGGTAAAACTGATTTCCTCGTCTATTATGATATAAATCTACTGATTTGGCCATTAACATTACGTCGGCACAGTTGATAGTTATATTTGAATTGTTATAAATACTGTACCTTTTTTGTTCAAATGTATTGACTCTCATTTGGATATAAAATTAGAAAATTTCAATATTATGAATTAATGTGTTTTTTAATAGTAATAGTGACAGTGATTTAGTGACTTGAAACTTTTGATCTTAGTTATAAAAATGCAATTAATGTAGTGAAAATTGGCAAACCTAATTTTCTATATATACTTTTAGTTTTATTTTTCATTTTAAAAATAATAGTCATTTGTATACAATTTAATGTATTTGTACAGTATACTGATATACATATAGTATAGTATGATATTTTGGTTTTAATTAGAATATTGTTAGACGGTTACTCAAGTGGCATTCCTGGTACAGTGTTTTGGGCTACTATAAATGAATCTTTAATAAAATAGGTTTTGGTAAAACGATTTAAGAAAGAAAATGAAAACGATACATAAACAGAATCATTAGTTCATAATTCTAGATAATATTTTTTTAATATATTTATAAATAACGGCTAGTGATTTTATTTTATACTAAATTGTTAATTGTACGTAATCATTTGAAGTATTTTTATTTTTTATGCAGTCTAGCCCTGTTTTGCATCAGCAAGATGATGTACCTCCTGCGTTAAATAAAGAAAACCCGTATTTGGTTAAATACGATAGGGAAAGTCGTTCATTATTCGACATACCATGGAAACCATCTTTAAAATACAAAACAAAAGAAATTGTGAGTAGTCATCATTTTTGTTAACCCAAATCAATTATTTACTTGTCACGATTTTAGCACATTTCTTTCAGTGGTTTATTTATTCTTTATTTAGTCTTGAATTAGGTAACATTGCTATTTGTTTTGCAGACCAAGATCAATTCAATTGGTCAGTTATTCTAATAAATAAAACATGATAGAAGCAATTTAAAAAACTTATGATGTGAATTGTATTGTTTCACTTTTTTATATTTTTGAGTTTTTATGGTCAAATGTTTTGCTAGAAGATGCGACCGTGGATTCAGTGATCATAGTGGGATTGGAGACCTTACCAATAAAAGGAGGCTTCTAGCTACTTAGCGTTTTTATGTTTTGTACTTTTACATACATTGTGTACCCGACACTTACTTCTGTTGTTTATTATTGTTCTTCTGAAATATTTAGGATTCTGTAAATTTGAATTCCGTGTCTTCCATACAAAATCAAACTGATACAAATGAAATTAATCAAATGAACAGTTCAATAAGTATGGTTCAACAGGACGAATCAGGTAATTTGTACTTTTCATTATATATATATATATATATATATATATATATATATATATAATTCGCAATAAAATCTTATTAAAATATATAATAACGTTTGTTTTACCAATATAAAACAAAGGTTACAAACTTAATATATCAATAATTTAAATAATATCTACATTTTCCCCAACTTTTGCCAGTTGCTTAGGATATGAATCTATTAACGTACCAATATAGTCCTTTGAAATACAATTTTTTACATGATTAATTTTTTCTATGTTATTTTCCAAGCGGTTCACCTCACTTTTTAAAATATTTAGAAAGTTTTTAATTATATTGAGGTCTGAACTGTATGGAGGAAGTTGAGTAAAAGTGATTTTTATGCTTTTCAAAGCTTCTGTGCTTTAAATAAGTAAAATGTATAATAAATTTTAGGTTATATTAAAGTACACTTTACCACAGGAGCATTGTTTTAAATGACTATTAAATGTCCTGAAGCATTTTTGGACAACTCGCTATGAAACAATTCTTTGAATATTTTGTACAAATTTAACGCTGTTTAAATTGCTACTCGTACGTATCCCTTTTGGAGACTGATTGTACTTAATTGCAACTTTCATTACAGTATAAATGTGGTTGAGAAGGCAATTTGGACTATAAATAACCTTAAAATGTTCTGTCCGTTGCACATAGGATACTGCACACTCATCTGTGAAGTATATCGATATCTGATAATGTTTGTACTTTTTAGCAAAAGCCACTCGTAATCTATGGGCACAACTGACAGAGTTATCTTAACTGCTGCATTAAAAATAAAACCTTCAGATTCCATCCCCCTTCTTGCAATTGAATAGGAAAATTTTTCTGAGTATTGATTTTTTAAATTTGTTTTACATTTATCGTTCAACGTTTTTTAAGCTGCATAATTATAATCTGATCATCTTGTTTACTTGTTAAACGTTTTACTTCATCTGTGGGTGATCTGGCGCTTCTACTTTGTTTAAAATGCTGTATATACAGTCGAAACATCTACTTTTATGCATTCGGCAATTATTTTAACTTTTAGGCCCTTTTAATAACAACTGATTTAAAAATGGGGTTTTAAGGGATTATATGTTTTTAGAAATGTTATTAGTATTGTCAAATTCACTTGAATAATAAATTTACTAGGTTATCCAGTCAACCAGGAGCACTGTACAGCTGTTTAATCCTTATTTGGAATCATCAGCAGCGCATACCTTTCAAGTTTTACACACACATGAGCTTGAACCCACGCCCTATCTGGTGTCAGGCCAGCGCCTTAAACCACTGAGCTACGGGTGGATGACCTTCGACCTGTAAATTTATTATTTATAGTGAATCTAATCAATTCTAATTGTTCAGTGTCCTCAAATGCTCAGTGTGTAAAACTTGAAAGGTATGAGCTGCTGATGATTCCAAATAAGGATGAAACAGCTGTACAGTGCTCCTGGTTGACTGGAAAACTAGTAAATTTATTATTCAAGTGAATCTGACAATACTAATAACATTTCTAAAAACATATAATCCCTTAAAACCCCATTGTTAAATATTACCGAACCGTACTATATAGGCTATTAAACCTGGCAGTATGCAAGGACCTATATGTTAAAGTCCTAATGAAAGGGTTCTCTCACTTGCTAAACCGGTAGTAACGTAGCAGTATTTGAGAACACTGAACAATTAGAATTGATTAGATTCACTATAAATAATAAATGTACAGGTCGAAGGTCATCCACCCGTAGCTCAGTGGTTTAAGGCGCTGGCCTGACACCAGATAGGGCGTGGGTTCAACTTCATGTGTGTGTAAAACTTGAAAGGTATGCGCTGCTGATGATTCCAAATAAGGATTAAACAGCTGTACAGTGCTCCTGGTTGACTGGATAACCTAGTAAATTTATTATTCAAGTGAATCTGACAATACTAATAAAATTTCTAACAACTGATTTAATTCATAATCACGGGAAGATAAATAACGACTCTGAGCTGCTTTAACCATAAGTAAAAGCTGCGCGGAAATAAGCAGCCTTTTTATTAAAAATATTACAAACTTTGAACGGAAAATAAAAATTGACCTAATGCTCAAATTATTAAAAAAAAGTTTGTTTTGGAAAAAAAATTGTTTTACATTTGCTTATATTAAAATAATTTTAAAACAAAATAATTGTTAATTATTTAAAAATACAGCGTAAATTGGAATTTATATATGTGAGCATTTATTGTATTTTAAACATTATTTTTATAAATAAATTATATATTTAATATTTAACAAAATTTGACTGGAAAACGTTTAGACATTGCATCACCAGCGTATCTATCGACGCCGTACACTAAAAAGATGTAACTCATTATCTTTATAATGTGTAAAAAATTGTTTATTTTGAAATGAACAATAATTTTTTTTAATATAAAAAAATTAATTCTATTGACATGCATTGCCTACAGTATATAAATATACCATTTATATAGAAAAGTTCAATTTTTGTATTAAGCAAAAGTTAAATAACGATTACTTGTTGCTGAAGTGAGCAAAATTCTTAAACTTTTTTGTAAATAATGAAAATTGAATATGCGGTTAACATACTTGTTATTTCTCAATATTTTTTTAGAAATAATTTTTTACATTAAATTAAAAACTAACTATTACAATGTAATATAAAAGTGTATGTGTTTATGTAAAGATTTATTTTGTTTCAAACAGAAAATTTAATAAAATAAAAGTAATTTTTTTACTAATTATTTTATAAATTAATTAATTTTTCAAACTAAAAATAATTAAACTTTATGTATCGCATTACAAGCGTGTTAGATATCATACAATTTATTTTAAAATGTTTTGCGTAATGTATAAAATGTTTTTGTTGTTTTGAGAATATAAAATAATTTATTTTGAAAAACAAAAACTTTTTTTAATCAGAATGATTTGGTTAATTATCTACTGAAAATGAAATAAGTCAATTTTATAAAAAAATATTTCTACTTTTCTTTGCTTATTAATATTATTTTGGGGTTTGATGTATATCAATGTCAATGAAAATGTATCTAAATAAATTGCATCTAATTAAGTGTCTTCTTTTCAAAATTTATTTTACCAAGCATCGCTTTTTTCCCATATTTTGGCCATTTGCCAATTGGTTATTGTGAAAATGAGATTTTAATAGGTAACATTTGGAATTAATCAGAATTTTGTGATTAGCATTGTATTGTGTCTGAGTCTAGATAAAGGGTTTTTTTTGGTTGGTGACGTAGTCACCTCTTCATTAGTTCCCATACTTATACGACATATAAACGATCGATTTCGATAGCTTGATAGCGTAACAAACGTGGAGGAATAACAAAGTTTCTTGGCTGGTAGACGGCATCCTTGTGATGTCGCCACTGTTCGCAAAGATTGACGAGGCCGCCTGATTTTTTGTCAGGGTTATCTCCCTTATCCCAAGGGCTACATATGGTATACGTATACCTTTAGATACCTTTTAAGTATCCTGGGTGTATGTTTGCACCCACCTGCCGTAGCGGAAGCCCAGTTATACCGCTGTGCACTCGGACCCTGCTGTTATTAGTCTACATGCCTATAGGCACCTAGTCCAGGATGCACCACGTGGAGGACGAACAGTCAGGAATATCACCATCATAAAGGTGATTTTTAGATCACAAAGATTTCAACTTTAATCTGATCAATTGTCCTTGTTAGGATTCCAAGTGATCTTTAAAAATTAGTAGATATTGCAGGTCTTCATTAGGCTACTTTATGACTGTTTTGCAAAAACACTTTAGTCAGTATACATACTTACTAATAATTTATTTTAATGCATATAAATTTGAAATCATATACATATTTTCCTAATGTTTTGTTTAAGAGGCGTTTAGATGAAGAAATAGTTAATACCACAGATTGGTGGTTTACAACCACGTGAACGTATCTTTGAATTCCACTTGTAGCACATTTTTGACAAAGGTACCAACATTAGCGATCGGGATATACAATCCTACTGCTATCATACATTTATCGTCCTATACCAATACCTGGTTGTCGAAACATTTTTAAGAACTCTTATTCATTTTATGCCAAACATTATCATTTGGTTTTGAAACGACTGTTCTGTTTATTGTTGTCCATGTAAAGTTAAAATACCCACCGAAATGTGTTCATCCATGAATGCCGCCGTTTCCAAATCGGATTCAGCATCAGCGACAAACGAGTCGCCCATGTGCCTATCGTCAAATTTGCGCAAGCAACGTCTCACGATTCCCAATCAAGCAACTTTCACGAAGCCCAATTTGGCTTCGACAAGACAATCGCTCATGTTGAGGTATGGTGATGAAAATGTTGCTAATCGATGTCTGTAATACACAACTAACTAAAGACAAGATTGATTACTATCATTGTCGATTGCATTGCTTAACTTGTCTGGGATGGGTTAAATAGGCGAGAAGAAAATTGTACACGATTAGCAAAGCACACAAGTTAATGATGTGTGACAAATTGATAATTTTTTTATGGAATTTTAATTCATAGATTGATTACGTTTACTACTATTATTATTATTGTACAAAACTTAGAATTCTATTATATAACTGTTTTTTTTGGGCAATGCTCACGAATAGGTGTTGATTATTTATTATTTTGTAAATTGATTTTTGAACAATTTTATGGAAACATTGTTAGCTCATAATTAAATATTTGTTTGCATTTGTAATATTAGTAACTCAATAGTCTTTTAGTTGACATTGCACGAAAATGCGTTCTAATTTTATTATTCTTATTGCATTGAAATTTAATACATCTCTAGAAATGCATTTAGCACGTACACAGATTTTGTTCATTCAATTTGAACATTCATTCATTCATTTTGGTTGGTGACGTGGTCACTTCTTCATTATTTCCATATTTATACGACATGTAGAACGATCGATTTCGATGGCTTGACAAGCGTAGACAAACGTGGAAGAATAACAAAGTTTCTTGGCTGGTAGACGGCATCCTTGTGACGTCGCCACTGTTCGCAAAGATTGACGAGGCCGCCTGATTTTTTGTCAGGGTTATCTCCCTTAGCCGAAGGGCTACATATGGTATACGTATACCTTTAGATACCTTTTACGTATCCTGGGCGTATGTTCGCACCCACCCGTCGTAGCGGAAGCCCAGTTATACCGCTGTGCACTCGGACCCTGCTGTTATTAGTCTAGATGCCTAGGGGCACCTAGTCCAGAATACACCACGTGGAGGACTAACAGTCAGGAATATCACAATTATTGGAAATTGAGACTTTATAAGCATTACTCAAATCCTCAGGATCATTAGCATCCCAAAGGTGGTTATTACGCCTATCGGTGAACAAATGGAACTATTTAAAATAAATTAAGATACAGTGTTAAAGGAATGTATGCGATGGTGATTGTATTATGCACTGTTATTTTGTCAGATCTAATTTGGCTTCGCTCATTCCCTCAACGCATTACGCCACGGTTGCCGGTTTGAACAATTTAAAAAAACGCCATCACTTACGTCGCAAATATTTAATGCATCATTTACAATCAGTTGAACCCTTTGATGCTCCTCATGCACTACCCGATGCACAATATTCATCCAAAACTTATTCCAATTTGTCTATTAACAATATTAATCCAACTGTGAATAATTATTATTCCAAGGTTGTCGTGACTACTAGTGCTACAGCTACCGTTGGTTCCGAGCCTTTTACGGTCAACTCCGCCGGCTCCAAAGCAGCGATGCATCACTTTCGTCAAGATCGTCGTTTTAGTTTGATATCGAAATTGTCCAAAGTCGATTTATCGGCATTTGAATTCAATGAACAGAAAGATACTTGCAGCCATTGGGTACCCAACGAAATGTCTGCCAGCATTTTGGATTTCCACACGACAAACAATTCGGGGTTGCAACTGTCGTGGCGCAAAAAGGTGTACGAGTTTTTCAGTGCACCAGTGACACGTTTTTATTTGCATGTAGTGAGTTTGTGTTGTTTTCGCTGTCCATTGTTTGTATATAGCAGTGCCAATGATGATGCGATTTGGAGAAGACAGATTTGGTTAGCAGCATTTGGGTGTGAAAATCGGAAATTTGATTCCAAAAGTTCATTTTTGTTTGGAGAACAAAATTGTAGTTTAGCCCTTGAACTTGAAAAATTGATAATGTTTAGGGATGCTACAGTGCTCGACTTGAACATGAGTGGGCATGGGTTCGAATCCCATCACCGGCACTAAATTGCGGGCCCACATTCGGCTTCACTAAAATGTCCACTGCTGAAAGATGTTTCTCTTAAAACATTTAAAGTTGTTGATACATAAATGAATAAAAATAAATAAGCACCTAGAGTACCACAAGAGGGACCGAGTGCACGGCAATACAATTTCGCTTCCGTTTTAGCGGATGGGTGCAAGTCTACATCCAGGGTACTTAAAGTAGATCTTAAATTATACGATATAATATATGTAGCTGTTAGGTTAAAGAAGATAATGCTAGTAAAATATCAAGAAACTTCGTACACTTTTGCTAACAATGGCGCAGTTACTAGGATGCCTTCTCAGTTACGGCATTTGATTGTTATTTGTTATTTTTATAAAGCCATTGCATTTAGTGTTCAATATGCTGTACAAATATAGAAATGATGAAGTGGTGACCATATCACCCACCACGATAATAAAAAATACCTTTTATTGGTGCTTTATATGCATGAAGTAGGTATGAGTTTATGCGCAGAATGAATGTTTTCGTTTTTTGCCATATTATCCCTATTCACCTTTTTAAAAATTGTTGTTGTCGGTTTATGAGTTCGAATGCCATTTTACATAACATACTGTTGTTAGTAATTATTTACTTTATCTTTACTATTTACTATTTCAATTGTTGACCAGTATCCAATTAAACATTATTTTAACAGATATTTTCTTTTTTTAAATGTCTTGTACATTTGGCATTAGCCTAACTAGCCTATATTAAATTATAAAGCTTAAAACAAAAAAAAAATAGATGCTTGTGGTAATTGGTTTATATACGGATCACGTATTTATTTGTAACACAAAATCGATGTGAACTGGGCTTATATTTTGTATATTGATTCAATTATTACCTTGAATTTGACCAATCACAATTTGTAATCATTTTGAAAGAAGTCAGCAATAAAAAAGAGTGATTTACATTGTGGTTTATAACATAAACAAATTGCTATTTTCATACCTCAGCTAATAATTTTTTATAATTAAAAATATAATTTTTAACACAGATACTTTAGATGTAATCTATTTATTTACTTAATATGTGCTGAAATATTTTTTGGCTCAAATGTTTTTTAAATTATGCCCGATTGTGTTTGTTTTTAGCTCCTATATCTCGTCTACATTATACTTTATATTGGATTGTGCATACATACAATACCACCCACGAAATTTTCTTATCTCGAACTTTATATTTATTTACACATCGTGACTTATTGGCTTGATAAATTTCGCGAGGTAAATTTGCACAAATATGGTTTATATCTTGTTTGTCTGTTAAGCAAACATTCTATATCTGTGTTTGGTTAGTTTATAATTGTTATCATAATTATTATCATTATCATCGTTAACATTATTAACCTAGATAGTTAAGCGGAAGTTTATTTGGCATAATGAACTATTATTGGGTGGTGGCACAACTGAAAAGTGATACCGTGGCAAACAGAGGGTGGTCTAGCGGTACAGCGTTCGAATTCGGACCTCGGTGGGCATGGGTTCGAATCCTATCACCGACACTAAAATGCGGGCCCACGTTCGGTTTCGCTAAAATGTCCACTGCTAAAAGTTGTTTCTAGTAAAACTTTCAAAGTAGCAAACAAAATAAAATAAATAAATAAATGATGATTCGGGTTTAGATTTGCTATATAAATACCTACTATTTGTTAAATATGTTTTCTATTGAAACTTGTAAGCAATACAACTAGAAAAGTAGTAGTGTACATTGTGAGTATGGTTTGGTAAAATTCAATTTCTGAATGAACGTTGCGGTACAACCGCAAAACAAATGTATATTATGATGGCATTAATTATCAGCTCTGTTAATTGTATGTTTATATAAGAAAAACTTCCGGTACTTAGTGCATATTCTCGTTTAGCTGCTCAGGTTCGTGGTAAAACACACAAACATTAAAAAGAATAGAAACTATTATTTCAAAGAATTATTTAGTCGAATAAGTTTTGTATAATACTTCACATGTCTAATGGAATTACTGTTGATTTTTATTTTTCGGAGTAGATTTTGCTCTATCCAGGTGCAAAATATTCACAAAAATTGATCGTACATCTAAGTTCTTTTTGGAATATGTACGACACGTGCATGTGTTTCCTATCTATCATTGGAATTGTATTACGCTATATGGGAGCAATTTATCCATCCTACTACATGTGGGGCAAAAATTTGATAATTATTTGTTGTGCTTTGTGGTACGTTTAGTTTTAATTGTTGCATAATTTATAAGCATATAATGTGTATGTTTTTTCAAACAATTTTGAAAATACAACTAAATTATTAAACTTATTTAATATAGTTAGTTTTGCTGTAATATTTCCATTATGTATTGTCACGACAGTCGGGTGCTATAAGGTAATAGACCGCTGCTATGGCATAGCTGTAAAAGTTTTCAAAATTTACATTTAACAATTCTTCAGATAATTACTAGTGAATTACAATCCCAGTATAGACATTTGATTTTTTAGTTGATTGTGATATAACTTAGTGCAACTTTAACCTTTTGAAATTGTGGTTTAATTTATATATCGATTTAATTTGGTTGCAATATAAGAGCTAAAAGGAATTAATAACATGTTTTTTTTACAACTTACTTTAAATATTCTGGTTTATACTCAATGGGGTTTGTTGAATATGTACTAAAGTATTCAGTGTTTTTTAATGTAAATTTGGAATTACCTAATAATCGCTTTGACCAACTTACGCTTGTCTTACGAGTATCCATTGTCATCTGCAACAACTGTTTGATGATATTGATAATTGTTTAATTTTTTCAAAGGAAGTGTATATAAAAGAATGATGTTTTAAAAGATAGCCCTTTATCGATTTGTGTTTGTTGCAAATCATACACAGAGGTATTCAAGTATTTGGGTTTATTAAATAGAATGATGGTGATATTGGTTATGTTTATTGCAAATTTTTAAATGGCGATTTCTATTTTTTACCTTTTTGTTATTTTTACGTATAGTTAATTATAAGTTACAAAATATAAATAAATACTTTAGTAATAATAAAATGGAAATCGGAAATTACTTTACTTTCAATTTATGAATATATATATATATATATATATACAATGGGGTACGCGCAACTGTTAACAGATCTGAAACCCTGTGTTTTTATTTTAATTAAGTGTAATAAAGATTTTCATTAGCAAAGTACTTATTTTGCAATAACACATTTATTAATCATAATTAATTGATTAATTTTTACCAAACTAAAATTTTTATATTTTTGGGGCAGTATTTAAATGAAAAATTATCGTCAATTATAATTGAAATTTATATAAAAATTGAAGAAGCTAAGTAAAATGATCATGCATACATAATTTTAAACAAAATAATATATTTTTTAAATTTAAATATGGATGTATACATAAAGAAAGAAATGTGTGTGTCAACTAAAATTAATTTATTTTAAAAATTTTATTATGTATTTAAGATAGTTTATTGTGTAAAAACGATATATACAAACTCCTTGTATCTTTAAAATATGAACTTGTTTTTATTAACCAAATACATTTTTTGTTAACTTAATATTGGCATTATTTTTAAAAGTTGTTTTGCACTTACCGGATTTAATTTTACAACTGCATTATTGTGATTCTAGTTGTTAAAACGACCAAATGAAAAATATAATAAATTCAACTAAAAATTATACAATGAATATTTAAAATATTAATATATATATATATATATATATATAAGTATTTTATAATATAATTTCTTTTAAAGTAATCTGCTTATTTTTACCTTTATAATGAATAATGTTGACAAAAACGTAATTTTATATTTAATTATTTTTATTAATACTGTTAAAGTGATGTTTGAAGATTGTTTATGTAAAACGTAGGTGTGCTTAATATAATATAGGCAATGCTACGAAAATAAATTGATGATGTATTGATTTTGTCACCGAACCATGCCCATACTGTTCTGTGAAATTACTAAATTTGTTTGTTATTTATTATAATCGACTGAAGGAATATTGTTTTGTGCCTATTATTTTTCTATGGACTAATTCATTTGGATGCGTGTTTCATAATTTTTTTGGCATTGAAGGCAATTGCGTTTCATTGAATTAATGCAAATTTGGCGCTTTTGTGGTCCTTACATTTACATGTTTATAAAAATGGTAAGTTTTGAAGTATTGAAAAAGTACCTTTTAGTTGCTTCAATTAATTTTTTATTTCGATTTTATTGTTTAAATGTTTGACGCTAAAGATTTTTAAAAAGTATACAGTGAACAACAAAATGAGGGTCAGTAGTTAACGCCAGTAGTGGGATTCCAATTCCATAATCGACCAATAACGAATCCTACCCATTTGGACACAATGCAATTAATTGACTGAAGCAATTAAAACATTTAGAAAGTGAATACGATATTTAATTATTCGAATTGTGTCACGGTGACTGAATTTATTAGAGTGGGTAGAAAATGGCTGGGTTGGATACTTTGAACGTTTTCAGGAATGGAATTTGTAACTTTACCATTAGAACCTTGTTACCTTGCAGAAGAATACACTTGCAATATTTTATGCCAAATATTGTTTTATTATTTTATTATTAGCTCCCATTATTTTCACCTTGAATTTTGTAATTCTTTTCTACTTTATATAAATGGTCCCCATTAGTCAAAGTTTTTCTACCGATAACTGGAATCTACTGGTAACAATTACGGTCTCCAAATTGAAAGGTATACAATTAAAAAAGTGAATTTTTGTTAACATTTTTAGATTAGCGGACAATATTATACTTTTTACAAAATTAGGATTAAAAATTTACATTTGTATACTTACGAATCTTTCCTCGAATCCAAATATATAATTAAGCAATTGTACTTGATAGAACACTAATATTTCTATTTATTAAAAATAGTTCTGTTTTCAACAAGTTTCACTAACTGTACAACTTATGTGATAATTTGTTGACAGCCAATGATAACCTAACTCATGCCGCTAGCATCGAATAGGGGCCCTCGTCGAAGACTTTGCTAAGTGTGTCACTGGCTGAAAAAGGCGTTTCTTGTCAAAACAATAAAAATATATCATATGAAAGCAAACGTTTTCATTTTTTAAATCTATGTTTTATAAATTTTGCATTGTTTGCACATTTGTCTAGATTCGCATTATGGTTCCAATGCTCTCCCTATTGCTTTTGCCGCTTATTGCTTTTGGTACTATTAGGCAAGGCATCATGTATCCATCACATTCCAACATCAATATCGAAACAATTAAAGGCATACTATTAAAACCATACTTTATGCTATATGGAGAAGTGTATGCTCCAGACATTGATCGTAAGTTGTCCACACAAACATAGTACATTTTAGAATCAATATTGAAAACAATCTCATAATTGCCTTTATATAATTGCATCTAATTTGAAAGTACATTATTTGTGTTAGTATATAGTTATATATATAGTTCTAATTAAATGATTAGTTTTGGCAAACGGTTGTGAATTTGCTTTAAAATGTCTTAATATATTTTGTGGGAAGTGTTTTTTCATTGAACAAAACGCACATAGATTTTAATTAACATGATTTAAAGATTTTTCAAAAATAATTTTGTCGCTGGATAAAATTTCCTTTTAAATGATATTTTATAGTTAATTAGATTATTAATTGAAAAAAAACTTGAATGTTTTTATCTGTAGCACAGAATTTACTGAAAATATTTAAATTGGACAGATGGAATTTGCTGTTTTAATGCCACCAGAGCCGGATTAAAACCCGGTTGAGACAAGGAGAGGATTAGAGCGCAAGGTTAGCAGCCTGGATATTTTTCATAAATGTTTTCTAATAAACAACAGGAGTACACTATTGTATAGAGCTACAGCAAAAAATGAAAGCATATTTCCGATGATAGGATTAAGTGAAGTTTAAATAAAAGTTTAAATTTTTAGTGCAAGATCTTTAATATACGATTACATGAAACAATTCAGTTCCTCCATGCTTTTTAAATGGAAAATGTTTTAAAATTCAACTAAAACTGAATTATAATGAGCTGATGAGAGTAATCTAGTGAACTTGACTTTTTAATCACATGTGTGAACTAGGATGATGTTGTTAATGGCTAGCTGCAGTGTTAGTTGGTTCCATTCATTTTTTAAAACTGTAGTTTAAGTAGGCCTAAACAGGAGCAGAGTGCATGAATTCGACAATTATTTCTTCCATTGTGCAAACCAATTGATGGAGAACCATTTGTTTGTTTTCAATCATTTCACTTTAAACAATTGACAGTCAAATGAACGTATTTATCCATTTTGGGAATTATATTGTTTCTTGTCTCGTGTTTTTGTAATTAAAAATAGCTGTCGATTGGCCAGAAGATTCACGCAATGCTCCTTTTCTCGAAATTGTTCCAATTGCCACATCCATCTATTTGGTCTATTCTATTATTTTGTTTATCAACGTGGTCATTGCTACGTTCAACGATATATTTTCAAGTATTAAGGAACAATCCGAACTTGTGTACAATTATTTGCGTTATGCTGTTATTATTGAATACGAATCAAGGCCGTTGCTTCCTCCACCATTTGTTATTATTTCGTGGATATATATGTCGATTCGATATTGCTATCGGTACAAGTTAATCATTTTTATTCACTCTTTTCTTCATATTTTGTTTTTTAGGGACATATATCTGCGATAGCAGATTAAGTATTTATATGAGACGAGCAGATTGCACCAATATAAAACTTACTTTAAATGGTTTTGATTAAGGAATTGTACGCATAATTATTGAATTGTATAATTTATCGAATTCATATTTTTATACTACTTATTAATAAATGAGACATTATTGGCAGTTTTGAACTTCAATCATTATTTATTTATTTCAGTTGTACTGTTTGAATGCTTTCCGATGAACATGTTTGAAACTACAGAACATTGATTAAAGTCGATCAAGAGCCTGTATTGGGTTTTGGCAATGAGACTAAATCTCATACTCATCCAAGTTTTGAGTCCAGTAATTTACTAACAATCCCATTAAGGCATAAATTTTTTATCAGCTAGTCACACATTTTAAAATCATTAACATAAATACAATCAGCATACAAAGGTATTATTAGTAATAATGTTTATTATTATATAGATTTAAATCTTTATTATGAGGTTTTCAAGAATGATGCATTAGAATTGTTCAAAATAGAGTTACGTTTTAAAGTTGAAATCCTTTCATTCAAACTGACAAATTGAACAAAAAAATTCTGTAATAAACAAAACTTGTTGGTTTATTTAAATTAAAAAGAAATATCCAACGTTTTAATTAAAAATTATCAAAATCCATATGAATTATTCACAATTTTTAACAATAGATGATGTTGGTAACAGGTACATAAATTAATACAGGTTATGGATGCTACAATCGTATATATGTACATAATTCATTATATTCCACATTTATACGACATATAGACGATAAATTTTGATGGTTTCATAAGCGAAACAAACGTATAAGACCAACAAAGTTTCTTGGCTGGTAGACGGTATCTTTGTGACGTAGCTACAGTTCGCAAAGATTGACGAGGCCGCCTGATATTTTGTCAGGGTTATCCCCCTTAGCCTAACGGCTACATATGGTATACGTATACCTTAAGATACCTTTTAAGTATCCTGGGTGTATGCTGGTCCAGTTATATCGCTGTGCATTCGGACCCTGTTGTTACCAGTCTAGATGCTTGGACCACCTAGTCTAGGATGCACCATGTGAGGGACGAACAGTCAGGAATATCACCATTATTGGAAATATAGACTTTATAAGCATTACTCAAATCCTCAAAAACAAGCAATTATTTTTACCAGTAATTTGTAGTATTTTTCTGTAATTGAAAGTTATTAAAAACATGTATTGAGTAAAAGTTTTGTGTGTATATTTTTGATAATTTTGATTAGATAGTATATTTTAATACTATGTTTTATATCTAACGCTATTGGTGATTAAAACTTGATTAATTCATGGTTATTTTTACAGTGTCAATATATAAAGCTTAAATATTTCATGAAAAATAAACTTTAACGTATATTTACTTTTACGTATTATTTATATTTTTTGATCTTTAAGTTAAAATATTGTATAAATATAACATACATGTAATTTGTTTTTTCAGATGTTCTAACTTATTGATCTTTTCGATTGTATACATTGTATTTTATTTTTTAATTCAAATTTGAAAATGTATCCATTGTTTCAGCTCACGTCGTCAACGGCATTTGTCAAGCACCAGCAGCAAAGTTGAAACTTTGGATGTCCCCAATACGTTAACGCATCGATCTAGTCCAATGCGAAGTGGCAATTTGTCTAGAAACAAAAGCACACGTCGAGATAGAGATCCATCTCATACTTTTGGTCCCGTCAGTCAACCGTCAGTTGGATTGAGTAAGGCGTTGGGATGAGAAAAATGGTGTTTCCCTCAACCTAATATTTTACATCTTACATTTTATTCTCTGTCAAATGAAAAAGATTGTCCACTTGGTATTTGTATTTGTTTTGGTACAAAGTCTTTTAATAGAGTTGTTCTTAATGGTCAATATTTGCAAGGATAGTCAAGCTATCCAACACATTCCATTCCACACACCATACAGCAAAAACGCAGCAATTCTGAACTTATAAATTTATTCAGTGTAAATAAATTGATTAAAACCAATCATTATCACAACAATCAAATTTCTGTTGACTTTCTCCTTTATCCATATTTTAGTCGAATCTTGTTTGCTATAGCTTGTTAAATAAAGTTTAATCAAATAGGAAACCGATATAGAATTTTAAATATTTCGTAAGATTTTCAATCTTTTGTAGGTCATAGAGTACTCTGGGTATATACTTGCATCTATCAGTAAAAACAGAAGCCCAGTAATACCGCCGTGCACGCGGTTCCTGCTGAATTAGTTGAAGTGTTCATATACACTTGGTCCTGGACGCACCATCTGGAGGTGATAGTCAGGAAAAAATTGACAATTAAGATCATTAGAATTATTTCAATATTCAAGACCATTAGCATCCTAAGATTTTGTATACAATACAGTAGTTTTTAATAAAAATTTGTAATTTATTTTGTTAATGTTACCTGTATAAATAGTGCTACTAATGTGTTTTAAAATGTACAAAGTGAACATTACCCGTATTGGAAGCCGCACACAAATGTTTTCAAGTTTAGCATATAATTTGATATTGAATATATTAATTGTATTAGTAATTGCATTCGTCTATAACACTCTTTTGTTTGGGGTGATAACCTAGAAAATAATGGTAATTTTTGTAATTAAAATATTTCAGATAGGGTTCGCATTAAACTATTTCCTTATCCTTCTTATAATTAAAACTGACTGTTTTTTTACTAAAGATTGAATTGCTTTTTGTTAATATAACAATGATGTATTTTTAAATAATACTTTCTCTACTTTACTTTTTACTAACAGAATTGTTTCTCGACGAAAGTGAGGTAGAGGAATTGCATGATTTTGAGGAGGATTGTGTAGAAGATTACAGTCGAAAAATGTTGAAAACGGAACAACAAAATGCCGATTGTCAAGTGAATCAATTAAACAAAAAGTAGGCACGACTACATATGTGTATGAAATATATATATATATATATATATAAATTCTGCTATGATGCTGCATTGTCCTACTTGTTAAACAACTTTTATTTAAATGATGGAAAATTTGGATCTTTAATAATATTTTAAGTAAGAGTGGGTAAAAATGGAACCGGATATACGGCATAAGAATTAATTTTTATCGTTTGAAAAAATACTTGTAGTGTTTAATGAATGTTCCGTTAAATGCTACTTTTTTGCGTTTTTATACATCTGCCAACCAAAGGTTTTTAGTGCTCCCGATTATAAAATTTTATGATTGTAATTTTGATCAATAGAAGTAGTTTCAGTGTGGGTGTATAAATTATCAGTAGGGATGTTGAAATTACAACGGCCAATAGCAAATAAACTGTTGTCTACTTAAGGCAAACAAGTAGTCTGTGCATTGAAATGAAATTGCACTTTATGAAAATTGGTGCGGTCGTTTTATTTATTTATTAAAATTGTTAAATCGGTAATTGTACGTAATTTAAAAGTTATTGCAGTAACACTACTACATATTTTTTTATTCTGTAGACTGACAAATATAAGCATTATTACTATTGTTACTAATATTAGTTTAGTTATTATTATTATTATTATTATTATTATTATTATTATTATTGTTATTATTAAATAATAAACCAATCACAGAACAATTACAACCAACCTCTACATTTAATAAAGTTTACTCCAATTCAACTAATAAGAAAATGTATGACAAACAACATATAAATATCTAGTTTTTTTAATATAATGTCCATATTTTTGAGGAATAATCCGTCAATATCTATATTTTGATGTAGTTTCTAGAATTAATGATTGTGATACTCCTGAGTCGTTAGATCCGCAGTGCATCCTGGATTCAGATATTGTCTGGTTGGGGATTGATTATGCAAATGCTTATCTAAACCTTTGTTTTGATTTATGTACGTAATTTACTTAAAATGCATACTACATGTATCCATTTTGCTGAGATAATTTACTCTGGGTGATCTGACGGTTTTATCAACTATAAATATTGATGTTGTCATTCCAATATCGAAGACATTTTATCATTTTCTTATGTTTGTTGTACATGAAAGCAGTTGAGACTATTGTTTTGAAAAGCAAGTATAATTGGAAAGACATTACCAATTCTAGGTTATATTCAGAAAGAAAGAGTAGTGAAGTTTTGTGAAAAATAGATGTTTACTAAAGAAACAGTAAATGATTACACAAAATGTTGTCTGAATTGAAAAGATCACTAGGAATGGCTATATACTGTCTTCCTTTAAAACGAAAGGACTGCAACTAAACTGGTTATATAATCAATTAACAAATATGAGATATGCTTTATCGACAGATATTTTGATTTAATATATTTTCTAGAATGGACCAACTGCAGTTTTGCATGGAAGAAATTCACACTCGTCAGCGTCACGTCAAGGGTGCTGTCCAATTTGTCGAAGAACGTTTGTTATCGTTGGAAGAAAATTTGACTTTTACTTCCACAACCAGTCATGTTTCCGCTACCGAGCTGCCCAAATTGACTAGACACAAAGATTCCACGGAAAGACATTCGACCAAATTCCGCACCGATAGACATCGTACTCTGACAAATTCCTTTAGCGGATCGATCAATAATCACAATCATGTGTCGTTTGCCGGAACAAGTGTCGTTTCTAATGAACGAGCGTTTGAGTATGTTGGATGTTGTATAATAACAAGAATGGATAGTTATTCAATCAGAACCGTAATAAAAATTGCTTGATCGTTCAACTTAATCGATCTATTTTAAAAGCAATTAGCCATACACCGACCATAACAATAAATAATTATAATAGAGTAGCAGTTGTTTATTTATTTTTTATATGAGAAATGTGTCTATTAAATATATGAATAGAGGGCATACTGAATGAAAGAAACAGCTGTTATGGTTTTAACAATTGTGTTAGTACAATTACTGTTCTATTCATAGTATCTAAAGCATAATTTATTTTTGCAACGTGACATCTTATCCTAAAATAGTGCGTGCTCGGTTATTCCTGTAAAAAGAAAATATCATCAGTAGCGATTCGATTAGTTAAAACAACCAACTCATTAACATGTATAAGAATCGATAATTAAAAAAATAATTGTATAGTAATTTTGAATAACACCTTGTTTACTACAATATCTACGCTCCCCATCTGTAATGTAACTTAATAGCTTAGATGTGTCTGTGTGTATGAACTGTAACCATAACGAGAATTGCGTTTTTTATTAAATTTATTGTTGTTATTGGAAACATACGTATATATATATATATATGATATAGGTGTATCAAAATTTTCTGATTGACATTCTTCAGAGTGTACATCCAATTTCATATGTCACCTTGCAATTTCCAGTTTTTGAAAAAGCAAGAAGCCATAATTGGTAGTATTTTCAATTATTTGTAATTAATTTGCATTTACTTTTCAAAATTACTTCATTCAGACGACATCGATCACGTGGTCAGATGGGACGCTTTTCCAGTGGACCTTATCGATCGCCAATTTGTAATTGTCGCGAATATACGACAATTTGTGATGACATTGATTTGTCATGTCTAGATTATGTAAGTCTAAATGTTACCATTTATTCAAAATTATGACAATTGAAGTACATCATTTAAACACAATGGGCAAGTAATAATGAAATTGGAAAACTTTTCAATTGTTATTCAGTGCTGCAGAAGCTATCCTATTATTTTTATATATATAAACATTTATTAAAAGTTCGAACATAAATGCATACAAAAATTAATTTTACTTATTTATTGTATTATCTTGGCTTTAGACTAAGGTCTGTATTTTGTGCTGTTGTTGGTACTCGAGCGCACGACAGCCCAGTTTGAAATCTAGCTTTCTAACTACATCGGCATTGATAGGCCTATAATAAATTCCATCTTGACTGGCTGTCCCATGTCGGTGTTAAGAAAGGCGCGTGTATTGAACTAGCAATTATAACGAAAGAAATACACTAATTAAACGTTTGGCCTATTGTTTCTATTTGCAGCTATTTAAATTTGAGCTTAGCGTCTTAACGATCTTTCAAATTGCATTTTATTTTACTTAAAAACAAAACCTATTCAGCCCAACAGTCCCTTTATCAGTCCACTTGGATCGCACGTTGACTTGAACATGTTAAATTTGAGCCACATGATACCATCCAACGGATTGTACAAAAGACGCAAAAACAATAGTAGCAACAACAATCACAAAATGACGTTCAATGTAAATAACGTCGACATGAATGGAATGCAGTCGATTTTGGAAGCGTCGAGTGAATTGACGAAACGTCCTTGTTTGAAACGATCGCGTTCGGAGGTTTTATTATCACCCCAACCCACAGGTTTGTCTGACAGTTACACTTTATAACCATGTAAAGTAGTATAAAAATGAGTAAAAGCATATGTACCAATTTCGATAAAGTACTTCCATGCTGACTATTATGATTATTATTATTATTTATCAATGGGTTTTTAAGGGATTATTTGTTTTTAGAAATGTTATATTAATATTGTCAGATTCACTTGAATAATAAATTCACTAGGTTTTTAAGTTAACCTAGAGCACTGTACAGTTGTTTCATACTTATTTAGAATCATCAACAGCGCATACCTTTCAAGTTTTACGCACATTAACTTAAACCCACGTCCTATCTGGTGTCAGGCTAGAGCCTTATTATTATTATTATTATTGGCTTAGATACTTCAGTAGAATTAGCTTTCAGCACACAAAAATAGATACAATTATAAAATACAGGACAATTAGCAGTATATAACATCAGTCAAAATTTAATTAAATTACATAGTCTAATACACTAAAAAAATTAACCGATATTCAAGTGATGTGCATTATGATACGCATAAAGGAATATGATATTACTTTGAATAAGGCCTAGCAAGAACTATGTTCACAGTCATATTTTAAACATACCCATTTGAGTGCATGCTTATATCTAAAGTACCGGTGATTCTAATGATCCTTAGGATTTGAGTAATGTTTATGAAGTTTCAATTCTGGTAGTGTGCTATTCCTGTTTCCATATATCTATATGGTGTATTCTAGACACAAACTAGCATAGATTGGGAATGAGTACACAATAGAACAACTGTGCTTTTGTCTTGGCTTATAAGTGCAATCCAGGGTAAGTAGGAAGTATCTCGAGGTATGGATATACCGTAGCTTATGAGTCAAAGTAGATAGTTTAGACAAAAGTTGAAAACGGTGAGGCTCTTTATTAGCCATAAATTTTTATTACTTTTTTTAATGTTTATTACTTTAAATGTTCTACGAGAAACATCTTTCAGCAGTGGATATCTTAGCGAAGCCGAATGAGGCCTCGCCTTTTAGTACCGATGGTGGGAATCGAAATCATACCCACCGAGGTCCAAATCGAGCGCTGTACCGTTAGACCACCCCGATACACGTATGTTGCGTATACGAAGTTTTGTTTGTATTGAAAATGCGGTAGGTACTTTACAAATAAAGAATAGGTGGTTATTTTGCAACTATATTTTGCTGTTAGTAGTGTTGTTGCAAATATTGAATTTTACTGTCTATTGATATTTGTTGAACATACTCGACTTTTGTTTCCCAAAAATAGCGTGATAAAGAAGTAGACGATGTTTGAAGAATAGTTGAGCAATTTGGTTTTATTGTTTTAGTAGAAACAGCGAACGATGGTTAATATTTGCCATCAATGGGATTTCTACCTATTAAGGAACAAGTCAAGTGATTTAACAAATCATACCAACCCATAATAATTAACCAGTGTGAATCCGGTTACATAATAGTACAGTTGAGCCCTATTATTAATTAGACGGCTGTATACGTTGAGGAATGATTGCAGGTGTTTTTCCAAAATTATTCAAACAGACGGTTATAATATGGGTAATAAAGAAAGGATTGAATAAATAAGAATATGGAAGTTTATTATAGTTTAAATTTTAGCTGTTTTTGTATTCAATATGCACAATCAGTCACAATATTTTTGTTACAAATAGAAATTTATTTGACAGATCCACTTTTTACTGTAATTATTACATAAATATTTTACTAGAAAGTAGTTTCAGCTCAGTGATTATCACTCTGGATAAGACGGGTTGGTGTTCACATCCATGTTTTAGTTCATTATGACAACTGGACGAAAATCACGTGAATACCGCAGGATATTAAATATTTCCTAAAATATTTAAACTGAAATTAATAATAGTAATAGCATTTCAAGTACTGATGTATTACAAGTTTTCGAAATGGACGTTTGACATTTTTTTTGGTCAATTGCCGGGATGATAATGAAAACACTATCACAAGAATTATCATCTGTGTTTAATGGTCACATTTTTGAAAAATGTTTGAGCATGTACACATTTGACTCAGTTAATTGGAGGTCCGTATTTAGTGCCGGTAGCGAAAGTACATCTCTATCCATCTGGCGTACAGTTTTAGCGACTTATTCACAGTTGAAAACCTTGAAAATTGAGTTATTTTTAGGGTTTTTGCATAAAACGATCCAATTCTGTCATTTTCACATGTTTATTGTTTTATACCAAACATTTATACAATTTTATCCTAGAAACAAATATATATATATAGTGTACAAATGAAGAATTTTTCAATAATTCAAACTTTTTTGTTAAATGACAGATGAACTTAGTCAAAACTTGTCGAACACTATACTAATTGGCGTTCGCAAAAGTATTTCCTATCCAAGTGATCTTAATCAGACGGCAGACGAGGATATTGTTCATTCGATTGGGGAAGTGTCTAATTGCAACGATTCTAGTACCCGTCCAAGTGCAGAGTGTGACAATTTCGCTATATCGAATACCGATATCATTGTCAACAATGAGAATTATGAAGAATATGCCATGAAAAATTTCATTGCATTGCAACAGGCCGAAAACGCCGAACGGATCGAACTGCAAGGAATTGTTTTGAAACGGCTGCGCCGACTGTCCAACAATTCGTTCAGCACTGGAACAAAATTGAGCAACACTTCCGGGAGTCTGGGAAGGCCGTCTGCATTTAAAAATGCTTTAATGCATTCACACGTGAGTATATTGTTGCTCTATTTATTTATTTTTACTACTTTAAATGTTTTACCGCAAAACATCTTTTAGCAGTGGAGATTTGTTCGAGTCCAAACGTTGACCCGCATTTCGTGCTGGTAGTGGGGATTGAACTCATGCTCACTTAAGTTCGAATCAAGCTGTGTACCGCTAGACCACCCTGGCACAGTACATAGCAATATGATGTTACAATTTAAGGGCAAGCTACCGTTTTTAAAAATCTATTGAAAGCGGTTTGGTCTTTGAAGAAATTAAAATTTGTAATTATATTTTAAGAGGTGTTATAAATTTGTATTTTTAAACGTTCTATAACAAAACAAATCTTTATTCCAACCAGTTCCGTGTTCAGTTGAGAAAAGTAGGGTTTGAGGGGAAGATTTGCAACCTACCATTAAAAAGATTACTAAAGGAACAACGAGAGGATATCATTTAATTAAATTACGACTAAGAAGTGAAAGCAGCATGACGGGGTTGGGCAAAATCTGGATACCAATTCATTCTTCGACATGCACGATCTTTGAAGCCAATAATTGAATGTACAACCAAATGGAACAATTTTGTTGCTTTATGCTCTTCGGAGTAAAAGGATTATTAAATTAAATAATAATACTAATAAATAAATTGTGTTTGAATGGATTTTTAAAACAAACATATCATATAGACTTACAAAGGATTTGATTATTTATTAATCAATCAGTCATCCATTTTTTGAAAAGAATCTTTCAATATGATCTATTACTGTGAATTTTATTTCTAATTTTTTTTACAAAAGAACAATTATGAAAGGGAGCAAGGTTATTTTATTTATATGAGTTGGTATTGCAGCGAATTGTGATTGAAAGAATGTCGGCGGTACAGCGGTCGACTTGGACTTGGGTCAATTCCCACCATCGACCCACTAAATGCGGGCCCACGTTTGGTTTCGCTAAAATGTTCACTGCCGGAAGATGCGTTTCCCATCAAACATTCTAAGTAGTACAAGTAAATAAATAAATACTTCATTCGCTTCCTAGATTTAAAGTTTAATTCTGTTTAACGATATTTTAACTATTTTTATTAGACCGGGATTTGAGTTGGTTTAAAGATAAGTAAAGACTTCATTTGTTGTTCGACAGCGCGCACATGTCTCAGATAGTTTCGTTAAATTGCACAATTTGTAATGTGTTACACGAATGTTAAAGCGTCCTTATGGGTGTGTGTGTGTGTTTGTTGCGCATTGTAGTCGAGAGAACATTCGCGACACACATCGGCGCAAACACTTGCCAAATGCACGTCAGACACGATGCATATGACCAATTTGGACAATCTTGATGCCATGCAGCAGCCAACAGCAGCAGCAGCAACGACAACGACAGCCAATCTGACGGAAGACCCAAATTCGATCTTTTTTCACGAGCCGTGCATGAACGAATTCTTGTCGCACGTTGTCAACGAAGAAGAAGCGGTCGATCCCGACTTGGATTTGGACTTGGACTCGTCACTGACACAACAGTCCGATTGCAATTCGTGTTTGATGTTTACGCCACCAACGACGCTGTCGGCCAATTATGGTTCGGAAGTGCACCACCGTCCCGAATCACCGGTCGATGCGCAGTTGGTCACTGTTTACGTTGATGCGAATGACAATCCTGGTGTTAATTTGAGTTGAATGAAAATTGTGTCTGTTTTGCAAATGGTCTGTTTCTTGAACGACTTTGTCCTTGTGTATGTGTGTGTGTGTGTGTGTGAGTGTGTGGGCGTACATTAAATGGGATTGTGCAATAGTCAATGAAAATAATTCTACTAGAACTGTTATTCGAAGTCACATTATACATAATAAATATTCAACTTGATACATCAGTACTTTGTATTTCGCCATTTATCGAACGCTATTTGTGCATACTTTCGTTTTTATTTGTGCATGTTTGATTTGTATGCTACTCATGTAGTATACGTCATTAATTTTTTTATGTGATTTAAAGTTTTCTTTTAAATTGCGTGTGCCTCTTGAATTGTATAAAGCGTGCAATGTATGATGTGGTTTTAGATTGTAGATTTCTGTACATTTCAGATTGATTATTTTGTTATGTTTTCTATTAACATGTAATAACAATATTTAGTAATGATAATAGTAATATTGTTATTATTATTATTACTATTGTTGTTATCATTAATATAATTATTTTTAATTATCG
Organism: Cardicola forsteri; assembly: GCA_025895645.1. NCBI lineage: Eukaryota > Metazoa > Platyhelminthes > Trematoda > Strigeidida > Aporocotylidae > Cardicola > Cardicola forsteri. The sequence continues at coordinate 8,429 of JAKXYG010000051.1, read as the reverse complement.
TTATTGTTACTAATGATGTATTTTATGTAGAAAGTAACGACGATTAGTTTAATATTTATGTAGGAATTTGGATCTTGTTACCATGTTTAATATGGAATATGATATATTGTAAGTTAATGGCTATGGATAATGAACGTACGTTGAATTAATTTTACACGAAGATATGGTCTAGTAATAACGAATTCTTTAGTATATACCTACACGTATTGCATTCTCTGTAAGCAAAGACAACATAACAGTGTTAATAATTTTAGAAAAGTACGCCAGTAGCGTGCTACGCGTTTATGTACGTTATACCTGATAAGTCAGTTATTTGGACTGTTCTGTTTAACATGCTATTGATAAATTGATTAGGATAATAAGGATTAATAACGACATGCTTGGTTTTGCAGCAAACTTGTTCTATTTTGTTTTAATTTTTATTAGTGATCGGTTTTAAAACTAACTTAAAAATTAATTTGGTTTTTAAACTTTGAACTTAATTTTACTGGCAACGCATTTATTTGTTTAAAAATAATTTCAATTGTATTGTTCATTGTGTGACATTTTAGAAGTATCAACATATTTCATTATTCATTTATAACCCATTGTAAAAAATTGAAAACTTTCTTCAAATTTTAATAAACGATTTTTAATAGCAACAATCATTGCCTATTATAAAGAGATTCCATCGAAAATTAACTACATTGGTTGTATTTTGAACGGAAACATTTATTTCGTACTGCTAAATATCCGAACATATAATTGATAAGTAGTATATATACCCAAAATTAGTACATTAATATATTCGGGCATTCAGTATTTGTTACATACTTAACTATTACTGACATCTTAAATAATACTATAGCGATATTTTTAAAGAAATACTATTTGCAAAAATAGTTTTTATTAATATTATATCAAGTTTCATACTAACCACAGAACATAATACCATAATTTATCGAAACCACATGATATATTTAAAAATATTAATTGTATATACTTAAATGTTCTGAACTACAACAATGCATTAATTTTCTCGGTTTGTAAAATACAATAGTAGGCAATTTACATAACTTCGATTACATGTCCAACAATTTCTGAAAATTCTTTGTGTAATTGTATTTCGTATATTTTTATCAATTACTTAATACAGGATTAAGTAGTATGCAAAAGATGTTCAAATATTAAAGGTACTAAAGCGTTTTTTTAATCATGTATTAGCAATTATTTTTCGTAGTAGAAATTAATTTGTTTATTTAATTGCTTTAAACATATATATGATTCTAGTTATTTTTTCTTTCAACAAATTCATAATCGTTTTTTAGTACATAATATGCATTTTTCAAAATTTAAACAGATTTTGTAAATAATCGTAGACATGGAGATTTCTTAAAGTTACTGGCATTTTAAAATGATTTAATATTAACTGTTTTTAATTATATTAAAAACGTTAACTCGGTTTTATTTGTTTCATTTTTACAAAGAGTCCCACCTTAGTCATTGTTATTACTCTCTTAGTTGTTATTGTACAAGCCTCAAATGGCAGCGTTACTCCGATTTACTATATATATATATATATATATATATATATATAAGTTATTTTCATTTGCCATCATCTTTAATTTTGATAATGCATATTTGGAAATTATTTACATAATTTTATTTATATTATCTTTATTTTCCTCATAAATAATAATTATTAAAATCCAACTGTAGAATTATTTTTATTCTAACTAAAACCTTTTTTTTAATTTGTATTTACAAACATTTTAAACGTATAAGAAAATATCATCGTAGTTGATTTTAAAATCAACTTTACCAGAAGATATGTTACTGCCACTAATACTATCTCTTAATGCAAGATCTATTGTCGATAGAATCGATAATTTGCGTTTAGTGAAAATTGATGCGGGAATTAATGTCAACAGTCGTCTTATATTAATTCACGAATCTTGGCTAATTAAATACAATGATAATAACCTTGTGTCACTTGATAATTACATAAATGGATTAATTTGTCTAATTTTTAACTTTGTACTTTTATTTTCTATTGTTTCGTTTATTTTTAGAATTGTTATATTAGAATTGTCAGATTCACTTGAATAATAAATTCACTAGGTTTTTAAGTCAACCAGGAGCACTGTACAGCTGTTTCATCCTTATTTAGAAACATCAACAGCGCATAACTTTCACGTTTTACACACATGAACTAGAACTAAATGTACCTCAATTAATGGATTAAAGGTTATAAAAGCAAATAAATAAAACATATTTACTCGTGATTATTTAAAATTTGTCGGTTTCCATTTTCATCGTATTTTATTTCTTCTTTCAATTTTTCATGCTTTACAGTTCGATGTAGTTCAACGTTTGACTGCCAAAGTTCCTTTAATTAACCTCTTAACTTATTTTTTTAAATGTCACTGCTGTAATTTTTACTTTGTCATTCTTTTGGCATCTTTTAAAAATTCACAAACCGAAGCTGTGGAGTAAATTGCTCCCTATTTACCACTTTATAATCACTCACTAACTCCAAATTTGCTTAATCTGATTTTGTCTTCTACCGTTTTTATAATTGTTAATGATCTTGTCCAGTAACTTCATATAGTTTAAGTTTTTTGTTCAGTTGCATATTGTATTGGAAATGTTTTTCAGCTAACAGATTTGTAGGATCGCCATACGAAGGATTGCGTTTAGTGTCGATAATAGAAATCGAGCCCACGATAAATCAGTTTCGATTCCAGTGCTTTTTCAACATTGCTACACCGGCACTATATTTTCGTTTGACTATTCGAAGGAAAACCGTTGTTAGCAAGTGGACATATGAAAACGTCGAGTGAAGTTCAACATTTGGTGCCGGTGATACGATTTTATCTCTCTCACACTCAATCTAGAGTCAAACCATTCCGCAAATATATCAAATTTTATGACAAATTTTGTTTGAATAAAGCAATTTCAAAAATTGAAATACAGATATGTTAACAATAATTACAAATTAACCAGTATTAGGTAACTGCAACATGATTTTTATTTATTAAACAAATAACGTTATATTTTATTATTCATTAATATTTGTAAAATTATATTTACATTTACAACAAATGTAGGTATGCAAAATCATTTCCAAATTAACTATTTTACTACGTAAGAAAAGAATTAACTGAAATTTGGTTATCAACTAATGTAATAAATAATAAGATGTATTATTCATTTTGGCACCACTTTCAGCATTATTGAATAGAACAAATCCAAATTGCATTTAACAAACTATGTGCATCTTGTGGACTTATAAAATGTTGCAAGTGACATAACAAGCCAACAGTGTATTTGTTTGTGTGTATGTGTGCTCCAATCATTGAGAATACATTTACAAAATTCATTTTCGCATGTCAATAACAAATTTTGGTGCAATAAGTCATTTATATACGCTTTAATAATTTGTGCATATGAGTAGAATATATATAACAAATAATTTTACATTTATGCATAATAACACACACATATATAAACGAAGTTTATAAACATTATTTAAGAAAACTTGCATTAAACAATTATTATACAATATTGTATAACATGGATGAAAGTGACACACAAAACTTTAAATACCAAATCTTTAGTGACAACACGGACGCTATAACTTCTGTCAATACCGGAACAAAAAGTAACAATTTTAATGAAAATGATACCAAAGTCAACGAGAAGTATACAAGTTTGTGGAATAGATTTGGATCCATTCCAATATACAACTTTGTCGACAAAATTAAGCAGTCTGTTCCAGCTAGCCCAATACAAAGAGCAAATCATTGTATGAGTCGCTATCGAATATGCATTGCCGTATTCATAATTACACTGGTGGTTACATTAATCACTCTTGTTATTGTTTATAATAAGGAAAAAAACGAACTTATTCGTAAGTACGGCAACCTGTGTACCAAGAAGGAATGCTTTATTGCTACCGGCAACGTGGTGTCTCATCTAAACCAGTCGGAATCCATTTGTGACAATTTTTACAAATTTGCTTGTGGATCCTATTTCGATCCCTATCATGCACAAAAACCAAAAGAGGCACCAACATCGCTACCAAATAATGCCATACTCAATACATTCGGCATAAATCAAATTAGATATTATTTGGGTAAAAAAAATAATCAACACCACTATCAATTCGACCGTCCCATGATTGAGCACCTCAATGAAGCCAATGTTCATGCCCTAATTCAAGCCTTGAAAAACATCTATTCAAAACGTACGCATCCGTTATCATCGGCTAAATACAAATTGGCTGCTTATTACGACTCTTGTACGTCACAATACAGTCGCAATCGGATCGGTGCTAAATCACTGATAACACAATTAGCCACAAGTTTGGGAGGCATTTGGTTATTTGATCGAAATGCCAGTAATAATACAGGAGCCGGTGATTTGAATTCTACCAAAAGTTGGCCAACAAATTTATTTTCGTTAGCACATGTCAATTATACATTTACGAATCAATGGTCTGTATTTGACGCTATTAAAAATGTCCAAAATGACTTTTATCTAGGCGTTGTTGGTGATTTCTTCTTATCTGAAACGAACAAAAAAATCCAAAAATAATTGTAAGCAAATGCAAAATAATTTTTTATTAATGACATTTTCAATTTAATTATTTTTTTATATTGTGTATGTGGAATGTTATTTTTTTTATATTTTATTTAATATTTACGTACTAATTCAATTTAATAATTGTAGATTCTGTTGTACATAAAATGAACTGTCATGAAAAATGCATTAAACTATTTATGAAAGAATTGTTAAATACTTAATATCAGAATTAGTTAATCCGTAACTGACATAATAATTTAATAATGTTGACAATGTTACATTAAATTGTGATTGTTTAATATCCACAAATTATTGCATTCAATATTTCCTACTTACATATTAAAGGATTGTCGGTTTTTAAAATGGCAAATGCGGTTTTTATAATCGTACAATTTCTTTACTTTATAATAATTTAAGCTGATAAAAGATTTAATTAATACGCAATTTTAAAAACTTTTAATATTTGTATTACAAAAATATTTTTATTATCATTATTATTATTACAAAACATTTTTGCTTTGAAAATAAGCATGGGGCAGTAGGATAACAATTACAGCAAAATAGTACATTAACAATGTCTATAATTCCAGGTTTTTTGGGCGGTAAACGTAGAATTTAATCAAGTAATTTTCTTTCTCTAATTGTAATAATGTCATTTGGTGATAGATAATCGACACTTTGAAACAATTTTTGACATCAATTTGGTGCACTCGTTTGGAGTAGGCGACGTGATATGGAGGAATTGTATAAATCTTCACTTGTCGTTTCATTTCTCATTAGTCCAATTAGGAATGCGTTCTTTATCCCGATTAGCCAAGCGACGCATTGTCCCACCAATATTTTTGTTGCTGCAACTGCGTGTGAATTGATATGTGCAATTTGAGGTGGATAATTTTGCTTTGGATAGTCTGATATCGAGCAAAGAAAGGCTTTTGGTAGGGTACAACTAATGAAAATATTTAATCTTTATCACTAAAAATAACAAATAATTTGTTCAAATTGTTCAATTTATTTTAGAATTATTTTTGTAATCTATGTTTTATATTTTAATTTAGTTATTACCTGAACCACAAGTTTACCAGAGCATCCAGAATGATACAGTATGTTATTATTAAATATGATATATAATTACTTTTATCTATTATCATTATTATTGTTATTTTATTTTCATCCATTTTCTCAAATGTACTGCTTAAATGTTTCACGAGGAACATTTAACAAAGTCAAACATGTCCTCGCATATAGTGACGACAGCGGCGGTTACATCATTGTCGAGACGAACTTAAGTCCGCCATTTTAGCAAATCTGCCGTTCCTGCATTATGATTATGATTGTATTGTTATTATTATTATTATTATTATTATTATTATTATTATTAAATTAAATAGTTTATTAAAAATAATTTTCTGCTTGTTGTGTTAAGTAATTACATAATCCTGAAAATGCTACCTGATGATTCAAAAATAGATAGTTAAATTGTTGAATGAAATTTTGTTTTGATTTTAAATTTATACTCAAATAAATATGGGGAAATAGTTAAATGGTTTCAATTTTCACAACTTGTAGCAGTGTTGTTTGGCATTAAATTGTATACGTACGTACAACATTTCCTGTTGTTATCTTTATAATTTGTGCAATAGTACGGTTGTTAACCTTGTCCTATGATTTTCCATTTTCTACTAGAAAAGTTAATACAATAAAATGAACAGAATATTTATAATTTTTAAATATAGGGCTTGTAGTTGACAATAATTTATAATAATTTGTTAGAAAACTGCTTTTTAATTGGATTGTTATTCCTGCGATTTTTAACCATTCAAAAATTGCAAATAAATAGCTTATTTTACAAATATATGAAATTCTTAAATTTATGTTATTCTTGCACTTTATTTAAATAGATAAACGCATATGGGGTTTCAAAAGTCTTAATTTTTGCAACTGCATTAAATCATACAAAAATTGTATAGAAAATATGTCAACAATTGATCTATGTACATGTTATTATAACACACCAATAAAGCGTAACCCATGTTCTATGTAGGGTCATTATAATCCAATATTTGCACAAATGGACAATTATGGTCAGATTACTGAACAAAACAATTAAAAATTTATTTCATAATATAATTAGTGCTATATATATATATATATATATATATATATATATATATATATTGAACCAGCATGATGTTGCAAATGACACCCAAAGTTAAAGCAAATGCTTTATACCTGGAATAAAATATATTCTAACATGTAGTTTTTAAATATAACATACTGCCATGTTCTTATTTGCTCTGCTTTAATGCAATAAATATTTTAATAACTATAGAGGAACAAATGAGTGGAACAAATATGTGTTAATTGCTGAAATTTTCTAGTAAATTTAAATGTTATTACTGACTCAAAAAATATTATTATATATTTTTTTTTATTTGTCCACTTTTTATTTATTTATTTCATTTATGTTTATTACCTTGAATGTTTTACAAGAAACATTTTTTAGCAGTGGACGTTTTAGTATTTTAGTACCGGTGGTAGGATTCGAACCCCGATGCCCACCAAGGTCCAAATTCGAGCGTTGTACCGCTAGACCACCCCACCACATTTTAGATCGTAGACATTTGTAAAAAGGTAAACAACGATGGTGGTATTCGTACATATGCTCAGCCACTTGTAAGTTGACCGCCGTATTAACATTTAAAACTGTGACACTATTAATATTGTTAACATTTATTGAATTTGATTTATTTTTGAAAGAATCTTTTTATGATTAGTTTGTTACGATTTGGGTAGAATATAAACTATGTTAGCAACACGAAACTATTGAATTTTTCAATTAATAATTTAAAAAATGAGATAGGTTTAATTTACTTCGGTAAGTAACATCGTATGCTACACTAAACATTTGATAATAAAGTATAAATTGAACAAAAACTCATAACAATTATAATTAGTTCATTTTATTCGCTGTTTATAAAATTAAATGTGTGCATTTTGTGCATAAAATATGTAAATAATTGTTTATGTACATAATTCAATTATGCAAATTAAAATATTTGGGCCGTAAATTATTTTTATTTAAATATAACCAACTGTTTAAAACAAAAAATTAACTATTTTTTATTTATTCACACTCTCTCTTTCTCTATTTCACTTCATATATATATATATATATATATATTGTATAAAAATATTTTTTGTTAGATTTAGCATATTTTTAAATAGCAAGTGTATATAAAGTTTATGCAAATATATTAGACGAATAAATAAATAAATATAAATTTTATACACATTTAAGAAACTTTTACGCATTAAAAATAAATTTACACAAAAAGTTAATCATTCAATTCATTTGCGTATTTTGGTACTGAATTATTTGGTTTAACGTGTGCAGTAAGGTTGTATTAAGCATAAATTTAATATCAATTTTATACTAAGTTCAATAATGTTTACAAATTAAAACCGGTGTGGCCTAGCGGTACAGCGCTCGACTTGTACCTGGTGGACATGGGTACAAATCCCATCACCGGCACTAAATGCGGACTCACGTTTGGCTTCTCCAAAATATCCACTGCTGAAAGATGTTTACCGTAAAACATTTAAAGTAGTAAAAATAAACGCTAAATTTTTAAATAAATATCTGAAGATTCTGCTTAAAATAATTTTTATGCTTGTTGCGAATGTGTATGTATGTGTAGTCATTGATGTTAAGTTAATTACATCATATAATTATATATATATATATATATATATATATATATATATATATATATGTTTGTGACTAAAAAGAATATACGAAATGAATTCATCTCACAGTTTACGTCTTCTATTATTTTTGTTTGCAATTATAAAGGAAACCCAAT